>OY282644.1:110557840-111157840 GCA_958299015.1 Tetanocera ferruginea | reverse complement strand
ACATCGTGTTGCTTGGTGACTTCATTTATGCCAAACACTCAACATAACTCACTCATTTTAAGGCAATCGAAATTTGAATTTATTAATTTAGAAGCGTTATTCGGATTCATGTTCAAGCAGTTAGATTGAGATATAATTACTATAACATAATTCCGTAAAATGTGAGTGCGGAACGCTTGATTTTTTTTTTGTAAAAATCTCATATCATATTTTTAGTCATTTTTGTGTTGTGATTTATTGAAACTTCAAAAACTTTTTATATTTTTTTCATTTTGAAATTTTCAGTTTTACAAAAAAATTTAAATTTATTTCATCATACTTACTATAGTTTCCGTTTTTACTTTAAATTATTTTATAAATATTTGGAACTTAAAATTGTTATTTGCACAATTTAAAATCGATTATGTGGCTAATCGCTGATTTCTAATTTAGATTAAAGAAAATCAATATTTCATGTTTTTTTCTTTATTAAAACCGGGCCCGTAATTTTTGTCGGGAAAGAACTATTATTATTATTATTATACTATAACATAATTCCGTAAAATATGAGTGCGGAACGCTTGATTTTTTGAAATATTTCATAGCATATTTTTAGGCATATTATGTTTTGTGATTTATTGAAACTTCAAAAACTTATTATATATTTTTTTTTTTTTTTCATTTTGAAATTTTCAGTTTAACAAAAAATTTTGAAACTTATTTCGTTGTACTTTTTTTAATTTAAGGTAAAACTCGAATATGTGATCATCGCTGATTCCTAATTCAGCTTAAAGAAAATCAATATTTGTTTTTTTCATGTTGTTTTTTTTTCAGTTTTAAAACCGGGCCCGTCATTTTTGATGGCAAAGAACTAGTCATTTGTAATAAATGGACTGACTCTTACAAGTTGAATAGAAGTTATCTGAAAGCTATCTTAGCTACAATCATGGCATAATAAAAAAAGGTAGATGTAGGTAGATGTATTCCTGAGAGCGTTACCTCCGAAACTGTCAAAGCGAAATTTGATAATTTTCTCAGTTTGTATTTTGCATAACGCGCACTTCATTTTATATTTTACTAGTTATCCCGTCGTTTTGAATGAAAAGTCTGAAAAAAACATAAATATGTTGGCAAACATAAAATAATTTAAAGTTTTTGCATTAATCATATATTACATTTATGGTTGTCGATCCATACGTCCGATCCATAAAAATCCATAAAAAACTTGTAAAATCATGGTCAATGTTTGTATAATTTTTATTAAAGTACCTGTGTCGCGTGGTTGTGACCATGGCGTGCAGGTTAAGTGTGTGGCTTAGCACGCTCGGAGCCCGAGTTCGATCCCCAGTCGCGGCGATCGCTTTTTTGTTTTTTTTTGTGTTTTACCTGTGTGGCGTATTACTCATTAAAAATCGGACTTTACTCTGAATGCTCAGAAATTCAGCCAAACTGCAATTAATAAAAATAAAAATTAATAACTGGCAATTCAGTAATGTTTGTCGATTAAGCCTGCATTAAAAAAATGTAAACTGTATTTCAGAAAGCTTTTATGAAATATTTTAATTTGTGACGGGTGTTACAAAGTTTATGACTGGCGTTACTAATGAAACATCTCTATGTTAAAGTAGATCGACTACTTAATTACTAAAATAAAAATTTGTTCATGAATCGTGTTTTTAATGCAAATTCAATTACTATAGTATATTATATTTACAAAAAAACAACATTGTGTTTTTGTTATACTCGAAAATACAATAGAATTCAATAGAATAGAACTTAAATTTGTTCGTCTTTTTAAAACAACTGCCTTTATTATATTGACGTCTGCACTGACAACGTCTACGTAGATAGGTATTAGGTTAATATTGGGTGTTTGTGTACAACAAACAACAAAACTAGCACTTAATCTTTCACAAAAATAATAGAGTTCAATGCAATATCTTAAAATATAAGCGTGCGAGTTAGTTTTGAGTTTTTATTTCATTAATTTACGTACCTTTTAAAATATTTTTAACTTTGTTAAAAAAACACTAACCCAATGTTTTAATTTCGCTAAAAACTATATTTTTATATGTATAGAGAAGGTGTAAAAATGTATAGTAATTCATCAACTGAGAACGCCTGTGTCGATTTGACTCGAAAGTTTGAAGTGCAACTTCTTTGGCGGCTAGTAAAATTTCAAGGTCTCTTATTCGTGACGCTTGGGTAACGTTTTCAATTTATATGAAAATTTTCAAGGTTGCTTTATTCGTGAAGCTTATAAATAATATCGAAAGATAATATTTATTTGAAAATTTTTACATAAAACTTATTGTCGCAAGCGGGAATTGAACCCCGGCTGTTGCAACTGAACACCGAATAAGAGTCGGAAGCGCTACCATTATATCACAGAGGCACATGATAAACATGCAAATATAATGTAATTAATATTGAACGCGTTTGGTCCGTACATAGTATATCACAAACACAAACCATGTCTTTAAGCGTCCATCCTAAAAGTATGCAAGTATGAATTTGTAAAGACCAAAAATTTCAAATTTTTTTTAGCCAATATTATTATACTATCTGAATGCATTATGAAGGGGAAAAAAGTTATAGTCAAAAAACTTGATTTTTTTTGGTCAAAAAAGGAGTTCAGGACTACCAAAACCGCTGAAGATTTTTCCGATCCAAAAAAAAAAAATGCAGAAATAGTTTTTAATAGTTCCTCTGACTTTTGAGTTGGTGTCCAGCGATATCTCATTTTCGATCCGATCTAATATAGAACAGTCATATATGGGGCTCGTGATAATTTATCTCATGGGCTTCTTGGTAGAAGCGAAGATAAATTCCCCATAATTTTGGATGGAGATCTAAGCGTTAATTTTGCATCTAATGATTCGCTACCGCTTAATATCTTTCTTTGTGAAAAATTTGGTCTAGTCGTAGATAATACCAGCATGTCAACAACAAAATCCGTAACTACAATAGATGCAATTTTTTCTCGATATCTCGAAAATATATATTAAAAATTTAAGTGCCAACCAATAACGGTGTAAATATTGAATAAACAGAATATTATTCCATTTTGTATTGCATTTCTTTTCAGATACTTTCTGTCTCTATTTTACACTAAAATCTCTCATATTCTTTACTTTTTAAGAAGTTTCACTTCTGCCACGTGTACGTTGCTACATGCAAGTTTTTTTCAATATAAACGCTCATACTAAAACCCAAGTCAATTCAGGATTTAATTTCAAACAAATTAAATTCAAATTACAACAAGAGGAAAAATGTAAAACCATTTTTTTTATATTCTATGAAATTTGATATATATATTTTTTCTATATATTTAGGTTGAGAAGTGTTCAAACATGCTAGTATAGTAGACATTTCAACAGTTATTTTGTAAGCAATAATTTCTTCAGAACTTTTCAGAAAGACGTGCTCATGTCATAAATGTCAGGAATAAAAATATACTTTATGATTTTGTGATTACTAATGGCGTTTTCATTTCTACCAAAAAATGTTGCCCTGTCGCAGTGCAAAATGTTTTCAATGTTGCCCGCAACCCTGTAAAAGTGCATGTTTTTGCCTACTCGAAAAAAATCAACTTAAATAAACGAATATAACCATCCTTTTCTAACGCACGCATGTCATAATATTGTCGTTTTAAAAACAGCTGATATGCAGGGCAATCATCTACCCTGAGAAAGTTTGCAGGGCAGAAAATGTGCCTTTTTAGCCCTCTGTGAGTGTGACATTTTAAGAAACGAACACGGAATTTACTCACCCGTTTGCACTTATTTTAGAATCGAACACAAATAAAGGCAAGGGCAATGAAAAGGCAACATTTTTTGGTAGAAACGAAAACGCCATAAGTTCTGAGACTATACATCCTGCTCTTAAAGTGCTAGAACATAATTTTTAATATTAATATATTCTTGGGTATCCTGTTACATAAAACTATTTAAAAATCATTACTGAATTTATAACTTGCTTAAAAAAATTCTAAAAAAATTATATTGATTTAAATACAATAAATTTTTTATTTAAATTAAGTAAATGTCATTTTATAACAATTTTATGGCATTCTGATGTTTTTTTTTATTTTATTTTGAATGCATCTATTTAAAACTCTAAGATGGTTTCTGAACTCCTTTAGTTTTCTAAAATACATAATTATTATTCAGTTCAAATCAACCAACAAAAATCTTCAAAATACATTTTTTAAGAAAAAGCTATTCTAAGAATTATTGTAATTATTTGAATAAAATTTTGTTCTGAGTTACCGAATGTGAAGCATCAACAGATTTCTTGGAATTGCCAGCATTTTTTGGGTCATTCATGGCCTTGAACTTGTCCTGTCAGGGCAAGTTTGCTTTGGGAATTATGTAGATAATGAATTTGAAACAAATTTCTGATATCAATTTGGTATCACTGTGATATTGTGATACTGTGATATTTATGATCGAGAATAAGGCAGTCAAATGTTACAGACCTCAGTCATGTCTATTTAAGTCGAAACTGAGATGTATAAAGAATAATATAAAGAAATTAATAAAAATTAGGACAAAAAGTTTAAAAATTAATTTAAATATTTTGTTCTAATTTTTCACATAACTTTTATATAGAAGACGTGGATTAATTTCGAAAAAATATTTTAATTAATAGTTATTCAGGGTCACTGAGTGAACAAATGTCAACGTTTTGCTTCCAGGTCCTATTTTTTCCTCAATTATGCAAAATTATTCAAAATAGATCTTTGGGGATTTATTCACTATTGAAAGTAAAAATTTTGTGTAAACAAAACATTTTTGAAAAATTCCTTGATTGCAAAAAATCCTGCTTTCCAAGAAATAAATATATACTTCAAATTTGAAATTAAGCGCAAATTATCTTTCAAATGATATCAAATATACCGAAACATTTCGAAACATTTGGAAACATTTGCAAACATTTGGAAGACGATTGGAAGATTAGAACATTTGGCGACGCGCTAGCGATTCGCCTAAGGGTTCTTTGGAAGATGGATCGCTTTTTGATCGCGTAAGCGATGAATGCGCGATTGACAAAAAATGTTCAAAATCTTCCTTCGCTCATTCCGGCGATCGTTGGAAGATGGATCGCTTTTTGATCGCCCAAGGGATGAATGCGCGATTCAAAATCTTCCTTTTGAAGATTGCTTTTTAAAATGCTTTCAAAATCTAGCATTTAATATGAAGCAGGCTCTGAAAAATAGTTTAAATTAATCAAAAAATTTAACTTTTAAAAAACTTCATGAAACAACGTCTGAAGAGCCCGCTAGTTCAAACTTGCAACAACTTGTAACATTCAACAACGATGCTCTGCAACAAACAAAAACCCCTTTTGCCGATTCGTTGGCGAATCTTCCCGGCGAATCACTTAAGTCTCCTCTCAGCGAATCGTTCGCGAATCTTCCAGGCGAATCGCTTAAGACTCCTCTTGGCGATTCCCGGAAGACTCTCAGAACAGCTCGCCGGCGATCGTTTCATCTCACAAGCGATTTGCTCCCTGCAAACATTTTCAATCGCCTGAGAATCCCCAGTGAATCGCTTGGAAGATAAAGTCTCGCTTGGAGTCTTCCGGGTATCGCCGAATGTAAGCAGCTGAGGCCATAAAAGCGATTCGCTGGGAAGATTCGCCGACGAATCGCCAAGAGAAGTCTTAAGCGATTCCTCTAGAAGATTCGCCGACGAATCGCCGAGATGAGGCTTAGGCGATTCGCTAGGAAGAGTCGCGAACGATTCACCGAGAGGAGTCTTAAGCGATTCGCCAACGAATCGCCGAGAAGAGTATTAAGCGATTCGAAAGGAATTCGCTCACGAATCGGCAGAAGGGGTCTCAAGGGATTTGCTGACAAGACATGTCAAGTGGCCAAGACCTCGATTTAAGAGGTCGTCTGCGATTTACTGCAAAGTTTTTGAACGCTTCAATTTGTTGCAAGTTTGAACAAGCAGTTCCATGAAGTTGCTTACAAGTTAAATTTTTTGATTTTTTTAAACGATTTTTCAGAGCCTGCTCCATATTCCATTGATAGATTTAGAAAGCTTTTTAAAAAGTCATCTTCCAACGATCGCCAGAATGAACGAAGGAAGATTTTGAAAATTTTTTGAATCGCGCATTCATCCCTTAGGCGATCGAAAAGCGATCCATCTTCCAACGATCGCCGGAATGAGCGAAGGAAGATTTTGAACATTTTTTGACAATCGCGCATTCATCGTTTAGGTGATCGAAAAGCGATCCATCTTCCAGCGATCGCCGAAATGAGCGAAGGAAGATTTTGAAAATTTTCGAGAATCGCGCATTCATCGCTTCGGCGATCGAAAAGCGATCCATCTTCCAAAGATCCCTTAGGCGAATCGTTAGTGCGTCGCCAAATGATCTAATCTTCTAATTGTCTTCCAAATGTTTGCAGGGCTGGAGATTCTCAGGCGACTAAAAATGTTTGCAAGGTAGTTTCCGCCCCAGCAACCCTAGCTACGCCACTGTATACTAGTATATAGCATATAGGATTCTTATGATAAGCTATTCAAGATTTGTAAAGAAGTATAAAATTATCAAAATTTAAAATCTTAAAATTATATAACCGAATCCTCAGCGGATTCATGGATTCAGCGGATAAATGGCATGCATTTTAATATCATAACGAAAAATAACGCTTTCTTTTTCAAGTAAATAAATTTCCGGTTTCGTTATAACTACAATTCATGCTAATTCATGTCCGTTATCT
Source organism: Tetanocera ferruginea (assembly GCA_958299015.1). NCBI lineage: Eukaryota > Metazoa > Arthropoda > Insecta > Diptera > Sciomyzidae > Tetanocera > Tetanocera ferruginea. Next base: position 111,151,128 of record OY282644.1, on the reverse strand, counting down.
AATAAGAACATTTTTATTTTTTTACAATTGTGTTGTATAATATAAACAGGGTGTTTGTCTTTTGATAAATGCTAGACAAAATTTCTTTTTTCATAATTAGTCAGAACCTTTGTAATAATGATGAATAATTTTTTCCATAAAATTAATTAAAAATATTACCTTCCATTTTAACTAAAACGCGCTCAAGTAAAGACATACCCTCTACCTTATGCTGTGTAGTAAGTTGTAAGTATAGTTTATGTGAGTGTGTGTATGTGTGTGTGCGTTTGCATGGCGATTTACGACCGGAATTATGCGGTTAAGCTTTTTAAGCTTTTATTCTACAAATTAACGTTTAACCATTTGCCGGCATCCACGAAAGCATCCTCTTGGCCTTGGCATGATTTAACATAATCTTTTCTTAACTTCTTTAATTACATTTTGCTATTTTAATTATTTTTGCAGATAATAAATTAAAATGCATATCCTTAGAATTCGGAAATTTATACTTTCAGTAGCTTAACTGCGTTGCAGAATGAATGGGTGGATGGATGGATGGCTGGTTGGATGGATGTTTAGATGGATGATAGCAAAAGCTTCGCATATAGCGCATAATACAAGGCGAGCAGCATTAAGCGAGCTATAAATAAGGTCAAGGTTAAGCGAGGCTATGCGAAAACGAAAGCATTTGACATTTGAATATGATTTAACGGAAGTAGGTTATTTTAAATGCAGGTTAAATTGAATTAGGCCAAAGTCAAGTAAATAGTTATTGTTAAGCAAATCATCTGTGATCCATTCTCGCCCAAGAGACAAGATATTACGATTTGATGGTTTGCTATGATGTTTGGCATGGCATGGTCTGGTGTTATGATAGGATGGAATTATATAGTATGATGGGATGGTGTGTAATGATGATATTTTATGATGGTATTATGAAAGATCGCTTAAGTATCGTATAAGTATTTAAAATTATAACCTCTTCTCCAGCCCGCCTTACAAACTCCTCCCATATGAAGTAACTTTTAAATGATCAACAGGTTTAAAATTTGGTTTGTGTATCAAAATCCCAGCCATGTCATGGTTCTACGTTTTGAACTGTCTCTATTTCTTATCTTATTTCTAATCACATGAATGTACATTACATATAAAATTACGACTTAACAGCTGTGTTTGTAAGTTTGCAAACAATGCTCTTCTTAGCAACTTGATCTGACTAATGTTGTAGAATTGACTCAGATTCAATGCCTCATGTCACATTTAAAACATGCCCTAATTCATTGCTAAATCTTTTTTACTAATCTATCATCCAATTTTCAAAACCAAGGCAAATTTGGCTGAAAAGGCTTAACAACAGAAATACTTGGTTCAAAGTTTGACAAAGTAAGCCTCGGGTTAGCAAAAAATTTAATTTTTTTTATGCACAAAGTTTTGTGCTTCAAATGTAGAATTCGGAGAATACAAGAAGTGCCAATTCATCTCAAAGAATATCTTTATCACCAAAGTATGTTGAAATTTGCACGCACCTATCTTCAATTTCAATTGAAACAATTTACTTGAAAGCAATTGTTTCTCAATAATTTGTTTATGTGTTTCTGTCTGAATGTGTTGGAATTTAAAACGTTTTTTTTTTCAAGTTAAATCTGCATAATACATACACACATACGCACATACAGCAATGTACACAAACATGCAAATATGTATGCAACATTTTATATCCGACCCAATCAACCATTTAGGAATAGTGCTTGGATTAAGCTTACATGCAATACAAAAAGCAAGCCTTATCCAAGCACGCTTGAAAAACACTTGCCCGGGTAATAAATTTCCAAGTTGCTTTGTATAACTATTGCGTAAAACTCAAAAAGCAAGTGATGTACAATAATACTTGGAAAGGCTTGCATTAAGTAAGTGTTTTGCAATCATACTTAGATAACGCTGACAACGGTAATAGTTTCACAACTGTTCAAAGTTGTGATGCTCTCATATACATACATAAATGTATTTTATTTTCATTTTGTTCGCTCAGCAGCCATAAGGCTAACGGCAAGCTGTTAGAGTGTCCAACTCATATGCGGTGGTTCGCGCGTTCGATCCCTGGTGTAGCAAACACAAAAATTTTTGAAGGCATGCAATTTTTCATATAAATATATGCTTCAATTTTAACAAACGAAAATAAAAAATAAATAAAAATAAAAATGTTCCGGTTGGGAATTGAACCTTGGATGTCCATATCACAACAAATCAAATAAACAAGTGGCTTACCAACTGAGCCACGGAATAAAAATTTTTCGCGAGTGCTAATTGATTTATTGAATGTAGCACACTTGGAAAAAGCTTATTAAAACACTTATATCCAATTGTAAAAACAACACTTGGATTAAGCTTGAAGTAAGGAATATTATTCCAAGGGTTCACTTTCGTTTATCCTACAATTACATGTAAGCGTTCTACAATAGTAAATGAAAGCGTTATCCAAGCTTGAGGCTTACGTTTGTAAGCTTGTTTAAAGCTTATTCCAAGCTTGTTTGGCTGATTGGGGAAGGCCGAAGACTGTTTTGGCATAAGTGCTAAATTCAAGGTGAAAGCACACAACAGCTGCTGCGACAGAAACTGCTGAGGAATAATTTTCATTTGAATTTTATTAACGAGCTCGTAAATACGAAAGCTTTCGGCATTGCTCTCATCTCTTTAGTACAGAATGGATGGACTAAAGTAAGTTTTAGTGTTTTTGTTGTTTTTTTCTTTGTTTTTTATTTTTTTTATTTTGTATTTTGTTGTTATCTGCATATTTTATATGTACGATCCAAAAGACAGACCGACTATGACCCAAAATCGCCACCTTCATCACCCACGCTACAAATCAAACAAATCGGCCATCCTTTATTTGTGCGAAGGCTCCAGGCGGCTGTCAATCAGTGTGTATGTTTCTATAAGTGTGAGTGAGTAAGTGTGAGTACGGATGTGCAACAAGCTTCTAAGCATACGCTTTGTAAAGTACGACGCACACATAATGCTGAAAAAAAAGGACGTCGCTGTCTGTCATTGCTTTAATGAGCGCAGGATAATAAAATAAAAATAATACTTATTTGTTCTTCAATGGAACGAAAAATAATATGCAGATGAAAATTACACTGAGAAAAATTTTAAATAATTGATAAGTTTTTTTATATTTCTACTTATATAAAGGGTATACAACACGCCCGGAGTGTGAAAGTTTTGTTTAAAAAAATAACAAAAAAAAAATATCATGACGAAACTTAAAAACTTTTTTCTTATAGTACCTAAAGTATAAAAACAAAAATGATTTTAAATTTCCCAAATTGTTTTTTATCAAGATTTTCCAGGTTTTTGGAAGAATAGAATATCATGGTATGCATGATTTTGGCTGGTGTGAAAAAAGAGATAAAGAATGGATTTAATTGGAATAAAAATTCTATAGAATGAACTAAAGGAACAAATGTTCACCCAATATAACAAAATCCTGACCTCGGGCAAAAGTTTTTTTCAATATGAATACTTACATTTTTCTATCAACAATGGCAAACCTCAGAGTGTAAAGAATATAAAACTTCTAGAGAACATCAAGATTGTTCGTTGCTCGTCGGCATAAAATATGTAGCTCCATTTCTCGATCAATTGTTACCTAACATACCTAACAGCACACACAACACATTTGATGATCATTAGAAGCTCGGTCAAGCCCTTTCAAGGGCTGAAAGCCAGTTCGTTTTTTTTACGCCCAAAGTATTAGTTGGGAAGTCAATAATTAAAAATTTGAAGTGAGACTTTTTGTGTGACGATTTTGTTTGTAGATGGGGTTATGAATAAGAAATGGAAGCACACATTTTTGTACGCCTTTCGGTCTACAATTTTGTTCTTACAAAGAAAATAATACTAAAAAAGTCATCCTAAAAACATGATGTCTTGAGTTACCATCAAAATACACAAAAATTTGAGTTTCAGGAAAGTCGTCTCTTCATTAATAAAATAACCCCCCCTTGCTAAGGTAGGTGGGTTGTCGTAGTTTAACACTTTTAACTTTGTTTATTGAAGACTCATTTAAGATTTTTCAAAAACCAATTTTAAAGGTGAAAGTAGGCATGGAATTTTGTAAGACAGCACAAATACCATATTACTCTTGTGTCTTTCAAGCAAGTAATCTTCATGAAATATTTGCGATTCAAAACTTTTTGTGGCAGTCTATTCAAAATACATTTTTTAAGCATTATGTGGAGAGACAAGCTACTTTTAGAGTTGAGTTTTTCGATTTTTCAGCATATTGAGCACCCGGACTACTATGATGGCTCAAATTACCCGGTATTTTTCGAGTATTTTCAGGTAATTTGAGTGAGGGTTTTTGGGTAGTTTCTGGCATTTCTGAACTAAGGGATAAATAGATCCAATTTTAAATTTTTTGCAAAACTTTCATGTCCAAATTGAAAAAAGGATTTAATATTCACCTATATGACAATTCCAAAATAAAAATTTAAACAATTATTTTATAATTTTATAACTCATGTAAACTGGTGCGAGCTAAACCTACGAAAACATGATGAGTAATTATATGTTTGCGCATATAATTAACATCTGCTTTCAAAAAAAAAACATGGACACGTGAAAAACATGGAAAAAAGATGGACACGTGATAAAGAAGTAAACAAAAAGCGCAACAACAAAATCTTTGCAGAAGCAATGCAGTCAATTTTTGAAATTTTGCGACTAGCAAAAGAGTAGAAAAACACTGCTTTGAGAAAGTGAAAAGTGCTGGTAATTCCTTTTTGGTTTTACGACAGTTGCACTTATTAGCTTCTCAAAGTTAGTGGACTGCATGAACCACAGAGACTACTGATGAGTCGGAGTAGCGTCCGACGAAACCATGGTCTAGTCTGCTCGGTTCTTTTGTAAAGAATTTTTGTTGTTGCAGCAAGCCTGTTACTTCATGAATTATTTGGCATTAAGCTCTAAATATAATTCTTAAAGAATATGTTCTTTAAGAATTATAAAATTAATTAAACAATTCTAAGCTACTAGTTTGTCAAATTTCACGAGTAATATCCAAAAAGTTGGATTTTCGAGGTGATTTTCTTATCTGTTTTTCGGCCTTCGAACGCCCGGGTACAAAGAACAAAAAAGATCAAGACTATGTTTTCTTGCCCGAATCAGGTTAAAACTCCCATGCTAGGCCTAACGACAACATATCAAGGTTGCATTAGAGAAAACTAAATTCATACTCTTAAAGTAAATTTTTGTTTCTTTAAAATCAAAATAGTCCGATGAGGATGAATCAATGTAAAATTCGTTGCCAATCAGCCAAACAAGCTTGGAACAAGCTTTAAGCAGGGTAAGAAACATTAACCTCAAGTTTAGAAAATGCTTTAATTTACTATTTGTAATGTGACGTCACAAAAATTTCGCTGATTACTTAGTACTTTAATATATTTACTAGTAAACCTGTTGCCCGAATTCGATATATTCAGTCTCAATATTGATATAAAAGGTGGTCCATTCGGAAAGTCCAATTTTGGGCAACTTTTTCGAGCATTTCGGCCGGAATAGCCCGAATTTCTTCGGAAATGTTGTCTTCCAAAGCTGGAACAGTTGCTGGCTTATTTCTGTAGACTTTAGACTTGACGTAGCCCCATCTGACAACAACAACACGATTCACAACATTTGACAACATTTCCGAAGAAATTCGGGCTATTCCGGCCGAAATGCTCGAAAAAGTTGCCCAAAATTGGACTTTCCGAATGGACCACCTAAGACGCAGCCGCGGTCAACATTTAAATGAAATTATCTTCAAAAAGTAAATGTCATGGACCAATCTAACGTTTCAAATAAAGAACCGATGAGATTTTGCAAATTTTATGCGTTTTTTTTTAAAAAAAAAGTTATCAAGCTCTTAAAAAATCACCCTTTATAAAACATAACTAATTTAAAAAAAAAAAACAGTAAAAAATAGTTTTAAGACATAATACTAAGATATATTTCAGAAATTAATAAAAGCTACTTACAGAACACCCACAACATCGATATTTTTTGAAAACCGTTAAAATTTGACTGAGTTGTTTGCTCGGAAAGTGGAATTTTTGATTTTGGAACTGCTTTTTCGGACAATTGACATTTGAGGAATGCATAAAAGATAATTTTGGTTAAAAATTTTTAGTTTTGAAAAAAATTTCAATTCGATCAATTCATAAGCTCTTCTCAAACTGAATTGCAAATTGATTGAATAGCGGATTTTTGTACAAAAATTTTATTTCTGTTTTAAAAGGTTGGAAACCCCCTGAAGCGAAATCACAATTTTACAATTTTTAAAAATGGTTTGCACATCTACAGCCTAAACCTGATTTAATGACATCTGAATCGATAAAATTGGTCCATTGGTCTGGAAGGAGTTGAAGTCACAAAAAATGCCTTAGCCTATTAATTATAAACACTTATAGCACCCTGTAAGAATATTATATAAGCATATGTAAATATTTACATAATTATAAACAAATAAACATAAGTTTATTTAAATAAATTTACCTGCGGGCACAACAACAGAGACCAGTGTTGCCATCAAAAAAATTTTGATATCGTAACTTTTGCAATCAGTTAAGATTGAAATAACTTGAATAACGTCGAATCAATGTAATTTTGAAAACGTATAAATATTCGGAAGCCGTATACAATAAAGCAGAGATATAAAAAGCAATGTGGATGTTTTAAGGTTTATTAAAAAAAAACCTACCTTCCATATAACCACAAAACTTAAATCAAAGAAGGTTTTAGTTAATAAAAAATAAGGTGTGATCCGCCTGTGACCACACCCACTCCCGTTACAATCCCAAAATTAAAAACTTTATAAAGAGGGCTATATATAACCTGTGATGTTTCTATTTTATATAAAGACGATTGCAGTCGACACAAAACACAGCATAATCGGCCCATCTCCAATATAACCCACAGTAACTAAACCTATTAAAAAAAATAAATCTAAATAATAAAAATAAAGGAGCACTTATTTGTTCTCTGCGCTTCCAAATTTATTGCAATATCATAATTTTGTATTTTTTGCTATAAAATTCAAGAGATAAATATTAAAAAAAGACTTAAACTTCTAACTCCAACACTCAGCGAGGATGCATTCTTCCATTTTCAGACACATAACCGATTTTTTACGGGCATTTTGTTTTTACTATGATCAAATTTTTCGAGCACATACCAGATTTTTCAAATTTTTTATTAAAAATTTTAAAAACTCTACAAGGAATTTATAGCAAAAGCAATAAAAAAATGTCTCCAATGTTTAGAGCAAAAGAGATTACGAAAAGCCGTTCAACACACAGATGGACATTGAGTAGAGAAAGCTGCAATAAAAAAAAAAATCATAAAAAATCGCATACCTGATTTTGTAAGCGCAGAGACGAAATGTATTCTTAATAAAAATAAAAAGTTATTCCTATTGGTTTTAGAATTTTTATACATAGGTACATAATTAAATATTATAGGAACTTTAAGGTATTCCATAGATGGCTTAGATCGATTCTAGAGATTCTTTACTTGTTTATTTTGGATATGTTTTGTTGTCTACAGAGAGATGATGATCCATTAGAAAAATACGAATCTGACAGAAAAAAATAATTTCAAAATCTGACTGAAAAAATGTCTATTTCAGATAGTTAGATTAAAATCCGAGTCTCTAGCGGTTGATTGATACGCATGTCATGACAGTCAAAAAAAAAATTTGTTATAAGCTTTTTTCAGTTTTATTCATACGTCTTCATTCCTAATAGAGGTACTCTTTAATCGATCCTTGTACACCGCTGTCAAGTTAAAATTAGGAAAAATTATGGATATCATATCCTAGTTGAACCATTTGAGCAAAAATCTTGCATATCATCGAAAATAATTTGGATTAAATATAACTAAAATCACATATCCTTATTGAGTTATTTCCGTTAATATATTTGAATAAATTAAAAGCTTACATCTATATCATAACAAAAAAAAAAAAAACATTTATCTGCGTGTATTGCGTGACAACAACACTTTCTCCAACAAGCGATGACATATCAATTTTTGTCGCAAAATCACTTTAAAACCGGAAGCAGCAGTGTGACATCGAATCCATTAGAACCAGGCCAAACACAACAAAAACAAAAAAAACACCAACATAGCGCACTGCGACAACAAACTGTTGCTTCACAGCTGTTCGTTCTATTTATTTAGTACACAGAGCATCATGTGTACAGCAGCAACAACTATACCTTCCCGCCATTTTAAGGAGTTGATTGCTGCTTGTTTTTGTCCTTTTAGTACAACACAATGCGTCCTGTTGCTCTTTGTAGGGGAAATTTTTACCCCTATTCAGTGCTCAGCGAAAGTTACTCCGGAGTAATAGAGTCTGGCTGGCGGCCTGGCATCTTGAATTTCCACACTGTTGCTTCGATTTCAGTCTAATTGGGGGCTCCTTTGCGTGCGAACGTTTCCGGTGCAGCAGACAAAATCTTTAAATAATCAGTATAACAACTACAACAACAATACAAAGAAAAATATATATATATATAAAAAAAAAAAAAAATTTGGATACATTTATATATATTGTCAAATGTGCAGCATTTATACTATAACTTTAAGCAAAGATATAGGTGCAAAAAAAAAATTGAATCCAACTAACTGTGTTGGTAACAAATTAAACGCTACAATTTTGTAAAATAAACCGTTCATGGTGTGAAAATTGTTTTCAAACCAAATAAAAAAAAAAAAAAATATTTGATAAAATCAAAAAAAAATTGTTAAGCTTTTAATAAAAAAAGCTAGAAAATAAGCAAGATCAGTGTTGCAGATTTTGAAATAAAAAAAAAAGTTACAAAATTGGTAATTGGCAAAAAAAAGAATCTGAAATTTTCTAAAGCAAAGAGCACAATAACAAAATTACATAGCACAGTTCATAGAGGTAAGTTAGTCTCCACATAACCTTAAAAGAAAAACATTTCGTAAAAAACTTTTCTTATTGATAGCAGAGCATATGAAAAAAGTTGGAAAACAATTCAAAAAGGTCAGCATTTAAAATTAGTACCAAGTAGACACAACAAAAAAAAAAACAAAACAAAAAAATCAAAGTTAAAAAATGTGTGTATGACGTTAGCAGAATTGCGCTAATAAGGATGTTTTTAGCTGGAAATTGCTATGTTGAGTTTTTTGCTTTTCCCTGTTTTTTTTTTTTGTTTTCTTTTTGTTTTTTTTTATTAAAACGAATTAATACAAAATAACGATACACCTACCTAAACAACCTGAAAGCCTTAGTTATATAAATGTATGTTTATTAATCTTCCTACACGAATGTTAAATGTTAAGCTTGTGTGTCGATTGCAAGCCATTTAATAAAATAGAAACAAAAAAAAAAAAAAAATATTTAAAAACCCAGCCAAGCTGTAGCCAACATTTACTTATTTAGAAGGTCATAACGATAACAGATAAAAATTACGTTACCTTAGCAACAACCTTTATCCCACATACAAACCATTTTGTTTTCAAAAAATTGTTATGCTTAAAGCTATAAATACTATTTTCCTGTTATAACAAAAACAATCAGCGTCATAGAGCTAGTAGCCAGAAGTAGCTGCTGCTTGCTACCTTCATTACAATTGACCGCAATAAATAATAGTTAAATTTCCTTTGTAGCAAAAGTTTTGACCAAAGCTTTCTGTAACTGTTTTCTGCTGGTGGTTTTTTGTTAATTTTCTACAGGATTCTAACTGCAAGATTTTGAGTTTTCCATTTTCTTTTCATTGTAATTTTTTTTTTGTGGTTTTTGTGGCTAAAATATTGTATTCTTAATGGACGTCCAAGCATTTATTTTGCACTTTTGCTGAAATTTGTTTCAATTTTTTGAAACATAAATTTCTTAATGACCTGCAGGCTAATTTAGCTGTTATAAGGAAGTAAATATATAGTATATCATTGAATTTTTATTAAAAATCCTTTATAACTTTTGCTTCCTTCTGTGTTTTCCCACAAAACGGTCATGCTACAAGACAATAAAGATAAAATGGAAAAGGAAAAAATTCCGTTTGGCCATCACGCCTGGTAGAAGGTACTTTCTAAATAGAGGAATTCACTTTGAGAATTGAGATAATTGGCATAAAAGTCCCGGGAATTTTAAATAAGTGCTAGCTCATGCAAGGCCGTATTCAGGGGTTCTGACCTCCCCTAATAGTAAACAAGTGTTTTTTGATGTTGCAGCTAAGAGGTGAGAGATTTTTTGTCGAACATAACGCTTGTGTTTCACCTAGACGCAGTGTTTCGTCTAGAACAAACTAGTTGGACAAAAGTGATCTTACAAAATACTAAAAAGAGGTATAAAATTCTGTCAACAAATGTCCCAAAAAATCAAAACAAAAAGAATTAGTTAAAAAATACACCTTTCTTTTGAGCAATTAACACAGAAGTACAAACTTGTTAGTGGTTGCTAAATTACATTTGAATGTCGGTGGTAGTACGAGTTAAGTGAAGTGATAATTTTTTATCAAATCTAACTTTTCCTATTAATCGTGGTAAGACCTGATAATTTATTTTTATACATTATTATATTGGAAATCTTATTATTTTAGTTTTTTTTAATTTGTTTTGTTTTTAACCTAATTACTAGTTCTCTCCCATCAAAAATGACGGGCCCGGTTTCAATTAAGGCAAAAACATGAAATATTAAACGCAACGGTGGTCACATATTCGATTTAAAACTGTGCAAAAACAATTTTAAGTTCCAAATATTTATAAACTTACAAAACGTCAAAAATATTTCTATGCATATTGAGTTACGAATATTTTTCAACTTTACGCAACAAATTTGATGCTTATGTGGTAAATAAGTTTTCGTAAAATTCAAAATCACTTAAATCATCACCTCAAGTTTTGGAGCATCCTTCGGTGGACCTTCCAGAAAAAATCAAAAAAGTTATGCTGCCCACAAGTCAGCTCACCATATTATTGTCAGTTCGCAGAGATAGTGCTGTAGCTATGCTGACTCCTGCCTTTGATTGCCATCAGGAGTTATTCAACAGAAGTCATGGCTGTGGCTGAGTTTTCTTGTATTCACATGAATATAGTTTAAATTAAAAATATTCTACCGTACCTTTCGACCAAGAAATCAAAACTCTTGATAGGGAGTAGCACTCAATACACCTCCTTCCACAAATCTGGAGTCAAGTGTGCGTACGTCTGCAATATGGTGTACTGGTGGAGCTACGAACAAACCAGCTGTATGTTTCTGTACAGGCATTACCTTTAAAAGTTCATTCTTAAGGCTAAAGTCCAAGAAGAAATAAATGATTTTGAACTCTTAGCACTTTAACTTATTTCCATTTGACGATGGTTCATCCGAATTGTTACGCTTACGAGACTTGTAAATGAAGGAATTTAAAAAGTTCTCAGTTCCATAGTAACTTTCTTAACTGTTTCCACTGTTGAGCCCATCACAGTATTGAAACCTTTATCTGTATTATTTGTAGCTTTTTGTGTCTTTTCTAAGAAGTTCTTTGTAGGTTACCATTGTTTCTCAAATGAGGCTTCGGGGAACCTGAACTTTTCCGAAGCGCTTTCCTGCTATACGGAGTATGGTTAACTTACCATTTACAGATAGCACTTCATCTTAAACTTGTAGAATTTTTCTCTAAAGCCCAGGCCATACGACAAGCTCAGTTTTGTGCCAGCAAATCTGAAAGGTTATTTGAATGTTTTTGCTTTGCTGAGGGCTTTTTACCCTTACAGCTCCTGGCTAAGCAATACCTAGCATGGTTTCCGAAAAGTTTACACTAAACGGTATGGCCGGAAGTATGGGAAATCTTTATAAAGATGTATGAAACAAAAACAGAATTTAAGGTTATGGACATTCCATTACCATATTACCACTCTTATATATAAATCAAATAATAAAAGTTTTCGACGAACAAAAGTTTTTCGCTGCATTTCATTTGGAGAGGAATTGAAGTTTAATTAGCGCCCTGTGCTTCATCGCTACCTAAGCGCTCAATCATACAGAATGCGATCAATTGAATTTTACAAAAAACAAGTAAAGAAAGTCTAAAGTCGGTCTAGGCCGACTATGAAATACCCTAAGCCCACTTTTCAAAAACAAAAAAAAAATTGTATTGTAAATGGGCGTGTCCGTGGGCTGATAAAGCCTATATTTTATATGCATTTAAATGTTGATGAAAAATTAACACATAACAATTTTTATTCCTGTAGCTCACAGTTAATGCTTTTATTTTGCTTTCGCTATGGGAGGTGGGCGTGTTCATGGACGGATTACTCCCAATTTTTGAATACACCTTAGTTTTGGTATAAAATACATACATACCAAATTTAATTTCTATATGACAAACATAACCTTATTTATTGAGTTTTAAACTTTTTGGGTTGTATGGGAGGTAGGCGTGTCCGTGAGCGGATGACACCCATTTTTCGAACACATCTTTGCCTTGTCATAAAAAACCTACGTGCGAAATATTAGCTCTGTAGGTTTAACACAGGCTTATTTATTGCGTTTTCAATTTTTGAGTTGTATGGGAGGTAGGCGTGTCCGTGGGCGGACGTCACCCATTTTTCATAAACATCTTTGTATTGATACAAAACACATACGCACCAAATATTATTGTTGTAGGTTAGTTATGAGCTTATTTATGCAGTTTTCAATTTTTGCGTTGTATTGAAGGTAGGCGTGTCAATAGTGTAAATCCTTGGGTCTATGTGACCATGTGTACCAAGTTTCATGCAATTATCTCAACTCCTTCTTCTTATCCTGTGTATACGGACAACACACAGACGGACGGACATGGGTAGCTCGACTCACGTGGTGACGCTGATCAAGAATATATATACTTTTCTATACCGGACTCGTTTCGTTCTATAACGTTACAAACGTTTGCACAAAGTTAATATACCCTGACTTTTCAGGTTTAGGGCATAAAAAATACGAAAGTTCTAAAAGTTCCTTCATGTCAACTTCAAATACGAAGAATACGATTAACGATATACGAAAACTTACAAAATGACATGAATCACCTTATTATTTTTTTTTATGATAATAAAACCTTCGAAGTCGGCGCTAATAAAATCATTATTTTTGTGAAGCTGCAACACACAATAGCATATTCAATGTCACTTTTCCACGCTCACCCAAACAGTAGATTGAAAATGTTTGTGTGTGCAAATCTTTTAAAATTACTTTTGAACTAAAATAAATAAAAGAAGTTGAAATTAGGTTGAAAAATATCATGATTTAATGACAAAGATTAGCGCCGACTACAAAGCTGTTATTATCATAAAAAAATAATATATTAATGATAAAATTAAAACAACCCAACAAGCAAAATGATTCACTTATGATATCGTTTATGAATTGCTTTCTCGTTCATTTCATTCAATAGCAATTATCAAATACAATTCATTTATAATATCGTGAACGGGAGAAATTCCTCCTTCGTTAACGAATCGTTCAAACCGACAAAAGCAATTCGTGAACGAGTCGCCAAATCTTAGAAAATTAATTCATTAACGAATGTTGCTATTTTAAATAAGCAATTCTTTAACAAATCTTCCAATTTAAAAAAAGCAATGCTTAAACGACTCACCAAAGTTCAAAAAGCAAAAAAAAAAAAAATTAAAAAATCTGGAAGTTTTTTATAAATTTTTGCCTGTCAACTTTTCTCAACTCATCCATCAACCGTCAACTTATCTCGATTTTAACGCAAAAATTCTGGGTTGTTTTTGTCTTTCACGGTTTTTTAAAGTTAAAACCGACATTCAGCATAGTTTAATTGAAATTTTTTGAAATGTTTTGATGTTTTTTGAAACAAAACAAAAATAAATTTTTTGAAATATGTATATTTGATATTCAAAGTATTAGAAATTTTACTAAAGTGTCGCTCAAATAAGTCGCTTTTAATCTCAGTTTAAATTTTTAAACAAAGTATTTCTGCTATTAAACAAAGCAATTTTAAACGGTGCTTTCTTTAAGCATCCATCCAACCTCTGATACAGACAAATCCAAACAATTCGAAAATAATACGAAAAAACTATTTACAAGCGACCCCCTCGCCACAATGTTTATTGGGAAGTTAGGAAAAATTAAAATAATAAGATTTCTAATACAATAATGTATATAAATAAATTATCAGATTTTACCACGGTTAATAGGAAAAGTAATTTAAAATTATTTTTTACTCTGTAGTGATTTCGAAGTAGGTTGTTTTTTTATTAAAAAGTTTGTATATATGTCAGTAAATCCCTTAAGTCCATTCTGACTATAATAAAAATAGGTATTTCACCTTTTATCCCCATCTACATATGTAGAAAACCAGTGTTTTGCTTCTCCTGAAATCATAGATGTTTTGAATTCAGAGGTAAAGTCAGAGACCAGTCGCTATATTCTAGGTTGCTAGATGACATAATTTTCGGGCTCATCTAGAAACATTTAAAAGTTTGGGCAAATGCTGGGAAAAAATTTTTGAATCAAGAAATCTATTTCGAGATCCTATCGTGTACTTTAAACGCGGTTAAAATGGCAAATTAAAATCCAAGCAACAAATCATAATCAGTATATATTGAACAAAAAATTGATGCCTTGGGTTAAGCTTGGCCTTAAAACAATTGTTGCTTTTCTCAAACCTACCAATAACGATATATTTTCGCTAAACTATATAAACAAGTGCTGTTTCTATATTCATTCTTTATTTTACACACTATTTCAATTCCTAAAATTTAAACTTACTTTGGAATTTTTGAGATCATTTTCCAAAAAAAAAATGTATTTTTTCAAGATAACCCTTCATTAAAGTGGTACCAATTTATGCAGCAAAAAACTAAAAAATTAATATTTTCAAAAAAGGCTGGAATTTTTTTATTTATCACCAGTTTCTCTGAGTACACACCAGACGTGTGTATTTATGTATATCTTATGTTTCGAAATTTTTTGTACGATTTTTATTTGGTTTCTCAAAACCTCAGGTTTTTATGCAACTTTTGTCAGATAACAGTAAGCCAACATTTCAAGTTTCGTTATTCTTGTGTGGATCAGAGACTAAAACTTCAGGATTTTCTTTCTGAAAAAGTTTTCTCAATTGAAAAGCAAAAGGATTATTCAATGGTCTTTAAACGAAAACCTTCACATACAAATCATTTCAAAGTAATACAGCCATCCATACTTATAGCAGTTATAGTTCACTTCCATTTAATTTCCTTGACTATATTTGAGCCATAAGAAGTTTAACTTAAAAAATAAAATTTGATTGTAGAAATTATTTTCGTAAATTCAAGGAACTTTAGAAATATGTAGATTAAAATATCATATAAATTAAAAGCTAGTATAAAGAAATTAAAAAAAAAATTTTATATTAGCTGCGTTCGATTCGCCAGTGCTCAACTCGCTTGTGAAAAAAACGTCTACTCATTTTGCTTTTATTTGCTCAATAGTTGGCAGCACTTTTGTTTTGACAAACCACATTAATAAATAAATTAAATTTTTTACCTTTCAATAAATCAAACTGCATCAGACATTTTGAAAATTTTTTAAAATAAAACAGTTGACTGCTTGAAGGAATTTAATTTTGTTTTTGTACTCACGTCACATTTTGATAGAATATATTAGATTTTACCCTATCCCGTACACAAAAAAAAAAACAAATTGGCCATTTCAGCCCTTGAAAGGACTTTGACCGAGCTTCTTAGGATCGATTGTGTTGTGTTTGTTATTAAATTTTTGCACACAATTGACCGAGAACTGGACCTACATGTTTTATGCCGACTCCGAACGGCTCATGTTGTCAAGAAGCTTTACATGGCATTATTTACTCTCTGAGGTTTGCCATTGTCTGCAGAGAGGTGGTGACCGATCAGAAAAATTTTTTTTTGAAAAAACTTTTCGCCACGGCTGGGGATCGAACCCGGGCTCCGAGCATGCTAAGCCACACACTTAACCTGCATGCCACGGTCACCACAAGCCCGCATCCCGTACACAAACCAACTAAAAAATCAGAACTAGGCAATGCAACTTTACTCAACTCAATCGGTAGTTGACTTCCTCTATCCTCAACTAGCTGGAAACTTTGTTGTTGTTTTCTCATACAAATTTTGAAATTTTTAAGTGACATTAACTGAGCCTGGCGAATCGAACGCAGCTATTATATTCAAAAAATCATTTAATTTGTCAACTGATATTGTCCAAAGGAAAAATAATATGTTTAAGTAAACTTGCAACATAAATAATTAAATAAAAATAATAATAAATAAAATCTTGAAAGAATAAGTGGGTGGTCGGGAAGTTGAATAAAAAGGAACCCAGGGGGCTTATATATTGTACATAAATATTCCTCATGAAATTCTGGTTCAGGTGTGTGAACCAAGTGTGTTTTCCAATTTACCACCCTCCAACAAAATTTTGACCCGTCTTCTGAATCAAAACAATGCTTACGCTTTTATAGGAGCGTTCCTTGAGCGTTGGTTAAAGCTTAAAAAAATGGTTAAATTAAGTGTTAATTTAAAATACGTAGTTAATATTACTTTAAAAACGGCAATGCAAGCCTTATTTTTTTTTTTAATTCTATTAAAATCCGTTGTTCGAACTCAACTGAATTAGAAATTATATAATTCTAAATCTGTAGCATTTCCAACAAGGTTAGTTACTTGATTATCTCAATATTTGTTAGTTTGTACTTTTAAAAGGAGTTGTAGTTGTACTTTTTTGTTATTTTAAAATGAAAAATTTTATAGAAAATGAGGAGAATCTAAACCTAAATTTTATACAGATGTTTTTTAATCCTTAAAGTTAATAACATAAATAAGATTTTATAGGATACACACATTGCAGGTTTTTGAAAAAAAAACCAAATAATCACGGTAATCGTGCACAAATAAATGTTTTTCATCGGTTGTTCTGAAATTAAAATATTTTATTCTAGAAATTAAAATCGTTTACATGTACTTAACGAATTTTTTTTATTCTCGCCAGTTTTATCAACTACAAAAATTGTAAATTTTTGAAAAAATTCCACCATATTGTCATTTGTGGGCAAACATGTTCCCTCTCGTTCATACGGTAGTGAGTTTGATAACGAGTAAAAATCTGATTTTGTGAAGATTTGCGTTCTTCAACAATGCCTTTAACCCTTGGTATTCATTACCTCATTTCCTAAATACAAATGAATTTAAGTAATATGTACAGTAATTTTTCTCAACAATGTTAGCATTACTTGTATAATCATCTTTTGGCCATGCGTGAGTTTTAATCTTTTTCGTTATTTTTCTTTTTGGTAATTTTTCTCAAACATATAAACATTAAAACCATCTTAAGATCATGCGTGTGTTTTAATCTTTTCCCTCTTAGTTTCTTTTTGTACTTTCTTTATATGAAGGTATAATTCCAGTCAGTTGGGAGATAAAATTAATTTTAATATGCTGTTTGCGTAGGTAATGCATAAAATTTATGATATTTTCGACCTTGGAAATGGTGGGCATGAGTCACCATTTTGTATTATATGCATATATAACTTAGATTTTTACACAATATATTTGTTATAATTCGTGCTATGGAATAAATATGCGAATATAAGTGAATAACGAAACAAATTTTTTAAGCAATGATTTAAGCAAATTTCAAGTCTATTTTTAAGTCAAACGCAGAGTTCGTAAATACTTATCGTTGAGGAGTAAAATAAACCTCACTCTCCTTAATACTACTCAACTCATTTAATTTTTTTCTTTCATTGGAAACAGTGTTGGGTTTTTCAGTACAATTTTATAATAAAAAGTACGTAAGTACCACGAAGACATTTTTAGTACATTTTCATACACTTGGTTTTCGTCATATCGACTTTCTTTGCTTTTTTGTATTTCTTAAAGTTTCAGTGCCTTTTTTGTGAATTGTTACAACCATATTTACAACAGTGATGATATTTGATAATTTTGGAGGGGAGTTTTTTACTCTTATGAAAGTACTTTTTCGGACGTGAGAGTACGTTTTGTAAATCTATATATAAACAGGCGTTAAGAACAATTTTCTCTCGTGTTTCTCAACCGATATTGATAATTGTTTTTAAATGAATCAGAGTGCGGAGTAGAAGTGCACCAAATATTTTGTATCTATAATTATAAAAAGACAAACAAAAAATTTATCGAATTTCGACCACAGGCGATACTAGTATTATTAAATAAGCTTTTGTTTTTTTGCTGAGGCACTTCGGGGTGGGACAGTAATACTTGGAGATCTTTAGTAACGGGATTTTGATACCCAGAAACCTTCAATTTTGTGAGGTTCGACAAAAAATTGGTTTTGAAACAAAACAAATTCGAAATTTTTCAGGAACAAACCTACCACAATCTCCTGGTTTTTTCTTTCCAACATTTTATCGCAACATATCTACCCTATATTTCCAACCTTTAAAGGGGCACATATTTTTCTAAAATTGGCTTCCATCGCTCCCAGGGTGCATTCCAATAGGCTGAAATGAGAGACCCACCCAAATTAACTTTTCTTCTCCAAATTTGTATCGAGCATACAGCATACCTGTCGTAAATAAGAAATAAGAAATTTTTTAATTATAATAATTGTAAGACAATTTGAATCAAATAATTTTTTTTTTCATGGGATGGATATGTATTTCTTTCGATTTTCGACGACGACTTGATGCAAAAAGATTCTTTCTTAATATTACGCCTCTTTTTGTGGCGTCGTTGACGTGTAGAAAACGCAATATTTCTTGCGCTTTTTGGCAATCTTCACGCTCAGTCCAGGTTTCTGGATCGCTAGCAATCAAATCAGTTGAAAATCAGAAGCCTTTGAAAATTCGTGCTTTCTCAGGAATGACGTAATGGCTCAAATATTTTCGTAATTCCTGATTCACTTTCTCCGATGCCAATGGAATATTTTTTACACCACTTTTAAGCCAAAAAATTTAACTGGACGAGCACGTTCTTGATTTCCGTTGCTGCCGATATCCTAACTATCATCTTTCTCATCTTCTTCGTTGACATCAACGACATTATCTGACTTTATAACTTCTATTATCTCGTTCTGTTCATCTTCAGACAATTCCTCCGTCTGAAAATCCATCTGAAAATTTTCTGATCGGATAACCCAAATAAATACTGTTAAACTTCTCTTTAATCTTCTGTTAAACCGAACACTTTTTCGGTTTCAATATTGAGAACAAAATCTTAATCATATTATTTAATTATTCTAATGTATATGTATACATTATTATAATGTATATAATAATGAATAAGAAATGAATAACGAATATAAAATGAATACAAAAATTGAATAATGAATAAAAAATGAAAAATAATAAAAATGAATAATGAATAAAAAATGAATGCATGAATGCAAAATGAATAACGATTCTTTGTGAATTGCGTTTTTTTGTGGATAGCATTCTTTATGAATAGCATTCATTTGAATAACAAAATGAATGCATTATTCAGAATAACGACAAATGAATAATATAAATGAATAATTAATCATTTTTTAAAAATTGATTGAGAATTCAAAATTTTATTCATGAATCAATTTTGCATTCATTGAATGCATTCTTATTTCGTTATTCACTGATTCAAGATTTTGTAGAAGCAATCAAATTGAATGCATTCTTTTACAGCTCTGTTTACAACACATTCAAACGAACAGCCATCCCTGATCAGCTCTACTCTTTTATTTTTCTATTACATGATCGTCTCTTTCTAGCACGAAGACATTAATATCAAATAAATATAAAGAGTATTATATTTATTTAACTATGTATGTATATTGAACTGTTTGTCCATTTCTATTAATTTTATTTAACTATAAATAATATATTAAATACATCAAAAAAGTTTATTATTCATGGAGAAAAAAATAGTAGGTACAATTGGATGTCAAAAAGTACAATTTTTATTTCGATTTGGTACAATTTCGGGAAAGTCATTTCCCATCCCTGATTTGAAATGATAAGCAAACGAGCGACCATTGGTTAATCTCCGAATGAGCTATGATATAAAAACCAGGTATTATAAAAAGCGACTGCGCTGCCAAGACAAAGGCATGATGTGTCAAATACAAGTAGTGTTATCATAATATTAAGTAAACAGGGATTTTTTTGTCTTTGGTCTTGCACTTTCTGGTTACTTTTGCACTAAAAAACGGGATTTCTCTGTTATTTTACTTGCACGTTTTTAACATTTTATAAAAGGTAAACACTTATATTTAGGTAAACAGCAATATTTTCCAACTAGAGTAAACAAGTAAAATTTGTTTGTCGTTATTTTAATACAATTCCACTTTCATTTTAGAATAATTAGGTTAAAATATTTCACAAAAGTTAATAATAATATTATATAATGATACAATTTACGAAAAAATATAATATATATTGCAAAATATTTCCAACTTCAAGGAAAACACATAAATATAAATATCCCTGTTTTCATTTATTATTGTACAAGAAGCATCATTGTTTTGGCGTCAAATTGTCATTTTGACATTCTATGCCTCCAATGACAGTTGAGCCCTCGCGATTTATACTACCTGGTCATTATATCATGCGAATGAGCGAGCGAGTCGTTTATTTACATTTCCCCAGCTAGCATTTGGACGATTGTATGACGAGTGCGATCATTTCGCGATACTTTTTTTAATCGTCCAGACGATTTTTACGGTAGAATTTGGAGCTCTTCCAAATGATGCTTTTGCGAGTCGTTTTGACTATTGTTGGACGAGTGAATCGTCGTTCACGCATTTTGGCGGGCATTTAAAGATTGCTGTCTGTTTTTTTTTTAGGATTGTTTAAAACTTTTGTTTGACTTTTGTTTTTTACTTCAAACGCGTCAAATTTTTAAAATTTTTGAAGATTCAAAATTAAAATTCCAGAAGAACTTATGAAAAATATAAAAATGTGCTATTTATATAAATAAAAAAATAATATAAGGTAAGAATAAATATCTTAACTTAATACCACTTAAAAACTTAACCACTATTTTCTCTAGCTTCGAAAACGATAAGATGCTTTAACATTAAATTCAAAAGGCTTCAACGAAATTATTTTTATAACTGGGTAGTTACATAGTGTGAGTACGGAGTGAGTTTTATTTTGATGTCATCATTTTATCATTACCCAGCAAACATTATGAGTCTTTTATGACTCTTTTAAGACTCATATTTATAAGTCTGAGCGCTCATAATGAGCTCATAAAAGACTCCGATAAGAGCGTGTTTCCCTTCCTGGAAGGGCACACAGATCTGAGTCCGAAATATGACTCTTATAAGAGTCCAAAATATGTGTGTTATAAGAGTCAGAATTATGAGTGTTTTCGGAGTCTTATAAGAGTCATATTTTAGAGTCTTTTATGGCTCTTAAAAAACAAAAACAATAGATTCTTTTTCGTTTTATAATTATTTGTGTTTATTTTAAATTCTTAAACCATAACATATAAATTTTCTTTCATCGGAAGTTTCGATCTCTTGCATAATTTCCAAAGTGTTGACTTTACGCTGTGTATTGAAATAACAAATGCTTCTGAAAAATTGTATTTAACAAAGCTGTTTATCGAAAAAGTTGCTCTGAATTATATATAGGTGGCTTGGTGATAATATGAGCGCTCAGAAAACCATCATAAATATGAGCTTTTTCTGAGTCATTATTATGTGCGCTCATAAAACGTTCATAAATAAGAGTCTTTTTGGACTCATAATTATGTGCGCTCATAAAAGGCTCTTAAATAAGAGTCTTTTAGGACTCATAATTATGTGCGCTCATAAAAGATTCATTAATAAGAGTCTTTTTGGACTCATAATTATGTGCGCTCATAAAAGATTCATTAATAAGAGTCTTTTAGGACTCATAGTTATGTGCGCTCATAAAAGGCTCTAAAATAAGAGTCTTTTAGGACTCATAATTATGTGCGCTCATAAAAGGCTCTTAAATAAGAGTCTTTTAGGACTCATAATTATGTGCGCTCATAAAAGGCTCTTAAATAAGAGTCTTTTAGGACTCATAATTATGTGCGCTCATAAGAGGCTCTTAAATAAGAGTCTTTTAGGACTCATAATTATGTGCGCTCATAAAAGATTCATTAATAAGAGTCTTTTTGGACTCATAATTATGTGCGCTCATAAAAGATTCATAAATAAGACTCTTTTCGGACTCAAAATTGTGAGCGCTCATAATATCGTCAGAAAATACCCTCTTTTAAGAGTCATAAATATGAGCGCTCTTAAAAATGTTTATTGGGTAGTTTCTTTTGCAGTTTGTTTGTTTTCTTTTTGTAAGCATTGAAGGATTTCGTTTGCCATTTGTGTGTGTGCACTTGTTAGCTTGTTCGCACGTTTTTTAAATGTTTAATTATTAAAAATGGAAAGGTTTTCAAAAATTAACAAATCCAAATATATATAATATAATGAGAAAGAAAATGAATCGACATGCAATGAATATCAATTTTGATGACGTTCAAGTTTAACGAATTATAATTTTTATTTTTAATTTTTAATTAAATGAATTAATGATTTTTTCTGCAAATGTGTTTTCTGCATCAAAATACTCATCATTGATGAATTCGAATATTTTTCAGCTGAAATAAAGAGCACATCTTTTGGAGAGCTCGGAGGATAAAACAGTGACGGTGTTCTCAAAACGGTGAGCACTCTTTGTAAACAAACATGATATAATATTTTTACCAGATAGTATTGACAAGTGTTGATTCTCTCAGCTACAAGTAAACGAACTCTTGTAAAAAACAGCTCTACGTTGTTATATGCGTTGGTCGCATTCAGCTGTGTCAATTGTTGTGAGAGCAACACATCGGTGAGCACTATTATTGGTATTGAAGTTTCAGAAAAGTTGTCAAGTTTATGAAATGTCAAGCTTTATATCAAATACCAATGGAAATTTTACTGACAAATAAAAAACTTTCTAATCTTAAATGAATTTTAATGCGCAACTTCATAGTTATGTGCATCAAGTTTTGACTTAACAGTTGCCAGCTGTTGAGTACGCTGAATGTGACCAGTGAAAATTAATTGTATGCAATGACGGATTGTGAGCGCTCTCTTTCTTATAATTTTTGACAGAAGTCCGTTTCCAACAGAAACGTCAATACTACCCTGGAGTTATTATATGATGGTAAACAAACGAATAACCAATACATGTGTTTTAGGAGTTCATGCGAGAGCGTAGCGTTAAACGAGTTGCTCTGAAGAGATTATTCATTGCTTTTACTTTTATAAATGATGACTCGAAAGATCGAGAGCGAATTTTGTAAATAGATTACAATACATATTATGAAAAATCTATTGTCGCAAATATAAAATCGATTCTAATTAAAAATTATTATATAATTTGTTTCTGTTAACAAAAATTGACGATTCACAGTCGGCAGATACCAGAAAGACATACCCCTTTAAGTTTTCAATACATAGCTCGATAGCTTAGCAAGTGTCTCAGTCAAATACGCTATAGAGTCATTTAAACTGCAGATTGAG
The DNA here is from genome assembly GCA_958299015.1 of Tetanocera ferruginea. Taxonomy (NCBI): domain Eukaryota; kingdom Metazoa; phylum Arthropoda; class Insecta; order Diptera; family Sciomyzidae; genus Tetanocera; species Tetanocera ferruginea. Next base: position 111,127,655 of record OY282644.1, on the reverse strand, counting down.
TTTTAAAAATTGCAGAAGCGCAAATTCTGCAAGTTATAAAATTTTTTCAAGGCAAAATATAAAATATAAAATGTTAAAAACGTGTGTTTCTTCGCTTAAAAATATAACAAGATAAGAACTATAAAAACGAAAGCAATATAACGTAACACACACCAACACATTAAAGTATTATAGGCTACAATCAACGGGTTCTGGTAGAAAAAAAAAAATTAACACATGTATCAACGTTTGAGAAGTTTATGTGTGAGTAAAAGTTGATGTGAGTTTTAAGGCAGTCGTTCGTTTGCTTGCACCTTTTTTTAAGTATAAAAGAGTAAATTTAAAGTTAGTTAAAATATGTATGTTTTATTTAATTTAAAATTTGTTTTCTTAATTAAGTCATAATTTAAATTTGAAATTCTTAATCTATTTTTATCCAGACATTTACGATAAGATTTCATAACATATCGCACACTAAATACAAAGTAGTCACAAGTAAAAAAAAAACCTAAAATCAAAAAGATAGTGTAACATAAGTTTTGTGAATTGATTTAAAACTATGAATGTATTTAGTGTGCGATATGTTCTAAAACTATTTTCTACAGCTTGTGCTAACCGAATACTTTACCATTAGCTTTAAGAAATCATTTGAATTCATAGAAGCATAAGTGGCATGACACTGAAAATTTGAATAAGCGGTATGAAATATGATCGACATACTATACAGTTATAATGTAGATAAAAAAGGCAAAAATCTTTGCCCAACACAGACTGGCACTAATGGGAAAATTCAGTTTGGTAGTCTGCACTCATACACACTCTCGCGCAGACATTTCTACAGATTTTTTTTGGCTTAATGTAGGAGTTTTTCATGTTATAAAAATGTTTGCTTATTCGTTTAACCTAACGCACACACACACACACACACACATACGCGCAAAATATGCTCGTTGCCTGGCTTACGACCAACGCATAGCAATATTTTTATTCATATAATTTAATATAGATCTGTGTGTGTAGGAATGAATGTTGTATGTTTGTATCAAAATTTTAAGGATATTATATGACAAACATGACGTGTTGAACGTACATGTCCTCGTCAGACGCATACAAATAATTATAACATTAAAGCGAAGTCTTAGAAAAAAACAATTTTTTTTCAAATTTTTAAGTTATTAACAAAAACAAAAAGAAAAAAAACAACTCAAACATACACACACACGCAAACACATTTACAGCAGATGTCAATGCGGCCAATCCAATTTTTATTTATTTTATTTTAATTTTTTTATTTTTCTGCAGTTCATATCTCCGTTAGCAACGCTAACGTTCTTTAAATTTTCGTTTTGTGGGTGTAACCAGTCAGCTTGAGTGGGCGTTTGGAACATCATAAAGTGCTGGCTTTTACAAAAATATGTAAATATTTATTTATAGTATTTGTTATTTTTATTTTTTTAACTTTCTTTTTGTAAGGAACCCAATGAACTGAAAGTATCCTTTTGTATTTATACCATATATGAAATTCTTGGACGTATTCTTTTTGCATATACCTTTTTTTTCCTGCACTCATAAATTTTTTGGACTAAAACACATTTGAAAAGTGAACGTCTTTCCTTTCGTACATCAAAAATTTCTCAAAAGAATTGAAATTTTTTTTTATTTTTTTTTAGTTTCCAAACTGTTCCTATAATATACTTTTCCGAAATTCTGTATGCGAGCTTTCGAAGTTCAAGAAACTTTCTGTTGTGAGCAAGAAACTAACAACTAATTGGTTTTAATTTGGTTTTAACTGGATTCTGATTACAATTCTGATACCCAAATTTCTTATCTTCCACGTTGGAAATATAAGAAAATCTGAATTTAATGTATAAAAATTTCCCCAACGGAAATTAAGAAAATCTTAAAGCATCAAAAGTGAGGAGAAAACGTATTTTCTGCGTCTTAGAGATGTCTTAGTTCTGAAGTAAAAAGTTATGAAACGCGATTTTTTTCCAAAGAAAAATACCCAAAGATTGCGTTTGCAAATATCTCAATCCACATAATGTTCAATTCGCCTCATAATGGGTAATAATTTGATAGTTCACTTAGCCTGGGACAGCTTGTATATAATTCAGAGAATCCATTAAGACCCAAGAATACCATGACCGAATTAATTTTGTCGGGTATGATAATAGTTTAGGTCGGTGAATTGTTATTTTTTTATATTTTTTTAAAATAAGTTTTTCTCAGTATCTCAACCTTATAATATAAGTTATATAACTTAAAATAAAAACAAGTAAAGAAAGTCTAAAGTCAGTCTAGGCTGAAATACCTTATGAAATACCGTATGAAATACCCAAATCCTTTCCCAAAAAAAAAAAAAATATTATTGAAAATGGGCGTGTCCGTGGGCGGATGAACCCTATATTTTATGTGCATTTAAATGTTGAAGAAAAATTAACACATACCAAGTTTTATTCCTGTAGCTCACAGTTAATGCCTTTATTATGCTTTCGCTATGGGAGGTGGGCGTGTTCATGGACGGATTACTCTCAATTTTAGTATTAACACACCTTAGTTTTGGTATAATATACATACATACCAAATTTGATCTCTCTATGACAAACATCATCTTATTTAGTCGGTTTTAAACTTTTTGGCTTGTGTGGGAGGTAGGCGTGTCCGTGGGTGGATGACGTCCACTTTCCAAAACCATCTTTGTTTTGTCATAAAAAACATGCGTGCCAAATTTTTTCTCTGTTGGTTAAACATAGGCTAATTTATTCCGTTTTCAATTTTTGGGTTGTGTGACAGGTGGGCGTGTCCGTGAGCGGTTAACATTTTTTTTTCGAAGACATCTTTTTGTTGATACAAAACACATACACACCAAATTTTATTGTTGTAGGTTAGTTATGAGCTTATTTATGCAGTTTTCAATTTTTGCGTTGTATGGCAGGTAGGCGTGTCCGTTGGCGGATGATGTCAATTTTTCAATGCCGTTTTTGTTTTGTCATAAAAAATACACGTGCCAAATTTTATTTCTGAAGGTCAAACAGAGGCTTATTTATAAAATTTTCAATTTTTGGGTTGTATGGGAGGTAGGCGTGTTCGTGGGCGGATTCCAAAAATATTCAATAGTACAGATCCTTGGGTTCATGTGACCATGTGTATCAAGTTTTATTCAAATATCTCAACTCCTTCTTCTTATCCTGTGTATACGGACAACACACAGACGGACGGACGGACGAGCAGACATGGATAGCTCGACTCAGGTGGTGACGGTGATTAAGAATATATATACTTTTCTATACCGGACTCACTTCGTTCTATGCATTACAAACGTTTGCACAAAGTTAATATACCCTGACCTTTCAGGTCTAGGGTATAATAAAATTCATATCAAGATCACATTGCTTGGATATTCTAGCAAAAAAAATACCTCGAAAAGGTATTATTTTTATGTTGCTAGAATAACCTATCTACATTCTTTTGAATATATATTTTTGCCAATACAAAATATAAAATTTTTAAATGCTGTACAAAAGAAATTAATGTTAAAAGAAACAGTCTTGAAAAACATAAAAAGGGGTGTACCCAGCCGCGTACCGTGGGGGGGGCGGGGGGGGCGGTCCGCCCCGGGCGGCACTAGTTTAGGGGCGGCACTGAAGCTAAATAAAGCCTTTTACAAAATAAATATGTGTACATTATCATTTTAAGGTGTACAAACAAAAGAAAGAACTAAACTTAATGAATAAATTTGGCCACCACAGTAAATGTAACTATATTTATGAGCTTCGTATTGAGCACAACCAAAATGTAAAATCGTTTTTCGAGTCTCAAAATTAGTTGCCAAAGAAATAAAAAAAGACATAATATTTAGGCATGTGCGAGTAGTTGAATTTTCGAATAACTCGGCTGCGACTTGAAACAAGCATTGAATAACTGGTGTTTTCGAGTAACTCAAAGTTTTTTGAGTTTTTAAGTGCTTTAACTTGTCAGTGGAAATGCCCAGTAGAAAAGTGGTTTAACAGAATAACGTTTTTCAACTTAGGTATATTTGGTAAAATAGCTGTTTTGTGCTTTGATGTGTTGAGTGTGGGAGAAAGGCGGAATTTTCGTTTGATTATGGCGAATTGTAAGTTCAGAGTGCATATTAAGAAATAAGACTTATGCGTATAATTTTAAGTCGTATCTTTTATAATGTTTTTTGATTTTTTAAGGGATTTCACTGTTTTAATAAAATCACTTTGGAGAGGAGTTGGAGAGGAGTTGCTGAAAAATTCGCAATTCTTACTCCTTTGATTCTCCTGAATGATAAGTTGGAATGTAAACTGAATGAATTCTGTCACGAAGAAATTGACAATGAAGAGTTTCTCGTTGAGAGAAAAATACTTCAGCATATTGTTTCTATAGCTCACAAAGAAACTGATTCTTGTATGAAAGGTCCACTTGAACTTTTAAAATTTATTTTTAAATTAAGTCTAGAAAACGCAGTTCCAAACATTGTTATACTTTTAAGCTTTATTCTAAGCTTTTATTCATAAAAACCTACATTAGAACTACAATGAGTACTTCTCGCCTACAAAATCTTGCCATATTATCTATAGAATACAAGTAAAGTAATGAAATAGACTTTGACAATTAGGGAATTCACAGTTTGCTTCTAAAGTTAACACCTGACAACTTTAGAAAGATATTTAGATCGAACTGTGAGCACCTTTTTTTGTGTTTTGGAGCTAAATTGCAAAAATAGTTTTCAAAAATTTGAAATTTGTTCATAAACATGCCTCGAATGAACGGAAAGGAAGAATTATGAGATAACTTTAGCAACAAGTGGGATCTCAAGTTTGTACGTAAAACAAAAACAATCAAAGTTAACACGTGCTAAAATGTTCTAAAGTTAATAAACGGCAAAGTAAACAGAGCAAATAATACAGAACTGTGAGCACCCTAAATGTAATTACCGATTTTGCTAATAAAAAAACAAGAAAAATAATAATTTAATAAAATATTATATAAAAAAAATTGTATATGTATAAATTTCCTTTTCGGTGTCATTAAGGAATAAACTTTTTTATCGTTGGCCTAATTTTAATATGGCGTAAGTCAACATTTGGAATAATAGCGATTATTAACGTTTAAAGGGTCCTGACGCCTTCAAAATTTTGTTTATTTTAATGTTTAAAAATGTGTATAAGTTCAATAAAAATAGATATAATTGTGAAAAATTTCAAATATATTTTTCGGAAAAATATTACGCAAAAAAATTTTTATTGTTTTAATCACATATACTGCCGATGGAATTTTTTTAAAAAATTCATGGCGCTTTTAATTTCATATATTTTGTTCACCACTTTATATATCATAAATAAATTTTATTTTCAACTGTAGGGTATAAGTATAGTGTGTATGCAATGACAAAATTTTATTATGCCAGGTTACTCCTTAAAAAATACTTGTTCAGGTGTCAATATATCATATTTATATTTTAGTAAATATAGAAATCTCCCGTGATATAACAAAACCAAGTAACTTGTTTTTTGAAAATTGTGAGAAAATGAGGTATTGTGTTATAGGATATAATCTTTCCGTATATAAGATTTTTAAGTTTTTTCAAATTATTGAAGAGTTAAATTATTGAAGAGTTAAGAGTTAAGTTTCGAAATTTTTGAAACTTGTGCTAGCCAAATTATTTTGCGTTGCAGATTTTTAACAATTCAGTCGAACTTAAGATACTGAGAAAATTTTTGTCATATATTTTTTCATTTCATATAAACAAGATTTTTGTTTTTTCACAAAACCAGGCAACTATGAAGTTACTTAAAAGCAAATAAAACATTTATATGTTTCTTATAACACTTTATTCTTTGCTGTTTTTTCAAAATCAAGTAACTTTAAAGTTGCTTGGTTTTGTTGTATAATATCAATTAAAACACAATTGTTTAGAAAATAAGTTGAACATTTATTACAATTTTAATTAAGTATCTTATTATTATTGGTTGGTGACCGTGGCATGCAGGTTAAGTGAGTGGCTTAGCATGCTCGGAGCCCGGGTTCGATCCCCAGCCGTGGCGAAAAGTTTTTTCAATAAAAAATTTTTCTGATCGGTCACCACCTCTCTGCAGACAATGGCAAACCTCAGAGAGTAAATAATGCCATGTAAAGCTCCTTGAGAACATGAGCCGTTCGGAGTCGGCATAAAACATGTAGGTCCAGTTCTCGGTCAATTGTGTGCATAAATTTAATAACACACACAACACAATCGATCCTAAGAAGCTCGGTCAAAGTCCTTTCAAGGGCTGAAATGGCCAATTTGTTTTTTGTTTTTTGTTTTTTGTTTTTTGTTTTTTTGTTTTTTTTTCTTATTATTATAATTAAGTATCTACACAAGTATCTTTTTAAGTAATTAAATATAAATCTATTCATTAAACTCAATAAAAAAGCTTTTCATACTATTTTTAACAAAATTAATGGAACACATAAATAAATTCATGAATGTTGGTATTTACTCATGGCTTGTAAAACCAATAGAAAGATCCTTAGAATCTGCACATTCCTTAAAATCTTCCCAAAAATTAATTTTTGTGTTATCATGTATTAAAGGAATTAATTTATCTATAATATCCTTCTTTTTATATGGGTTTTTCACGATTTCCTTTAATTGCACATATTTGAAAATTTCAGAAGATCTTTTTGATGAACTAATGTGCATTCAAAAAAATTTGCATCGGTTTCGATGGAAGTTTTATAAAAAATTACAATAATCCTTTTCGAGTTTTTCTGAAAATTTTGCATTTCATTTTTTTCGGCAATTGCTGTATGCTGGATGCAATAATCTTTTCTTTGTAGCACGATTGAAAACGAATGTTTGAGAATCCTTTGTAGTACGATTGGAAAAGATTGTTTGAGAATCTTCAGATCGAGTATCCATGAAATGATTGTCCATGAGCTCTTCTTCATCACCTTTTTTCATTTGTGGATCAAAATCAGGATCATAGTACGACGATCCAGGACTAAAATCAATTTTACTTTCTCCGTTAATTTCCAAAAAAAAATTCAAGGAACTTATCATATAATTTTTGATAGATTATTACTTTCAAATTTTCAATTAAATCGAAATTTTTTTCAAGTGACGACATTGTACGCTGTTTTTGATTATATTCGATACGTTTGAAGAAGAAGATGTGACTAAGAAAAAAGTTTCAATAAATTTTGGAAATAATTTTTCGATTGCGGTATTTTGAAGTGCATTTTTTCGCATAAAATTTAACTTCGTTTAAGTAAAGTGCTGAAAAGTACTGAAGTAACTTGGTTTTGTTGTAACCCATTTTAATCTAATCAAGGCATTTCAAGTTACTTGTTTTATTTTTTTTTTAATATTAGTGTTTAGAAATGAGATAGGCAAAAATGGATTGAAGTTTCTCGTAGACTTTTTGCTCTAGATTTTTAAACATGATAGAACAACAAAACCACGGAAGAAATGAGAGCAAAAATAGACTCATGCGCGCGTTTTGCTCCATTTTTTCTAAACTTGCGTCGTATTAGAAATAGGTTGATGATATGTATATTAGAATTTTTTTTATATAATTGAGAACAATGAAAGACCAAATTCTAAAGTGAAAACTATGCATACAAAACCCTATATTAATATCAAAGATTTTTTTTTTATTGCATATGAGAGGGGCGGCAAATTTGGAATCCGCACCGGGCGGCTTAGCCTCTCGGTACGCCACTGGGTGTACCTACAAAGTGCAAACAGAGTTAAAGTTTTAAGGACAAATTTTTTTACTTATTCATAAAACACATTTTTGTCCTTGACAAAAAATCCATATCTCCTGAAGTTTCGACGTTTCAAGCAGATTTTCGTAAGAGAAATTTTTTGACTTTGAATCCCAATGTTCTCCTGACTTGATGGAGAAATGTGGATGCCTGATTGGGGTCCAACAATTGCTATGGCGTATATAGAATATACGTCAGTTTGGTACTGGTACCACAGGTAAGACTGTCTGCTGTGCATTATGGTCTGGCAATGTCATTGGTTCATATTTTTTTGAAAACTAACAAGGAGCAACCGTTACAGTAAATTTTGAGCGCTTTGAATGTATGTTTACTCCTTTTTTTTGGGGCCTGAAATTGAAGATATGGATCTGAACGATATGTGATTTCAAAAAGATAGAGTTGCAAGTCACTCGATATCACCAATTAGGGCTTTTTTGCAATAGAAATTTGCAGGACGACTTCATTCAAGATGTCGTGATGTTAATTGTGATGTGTCTGGCGACCCAACAAAGAATGACATTGTGGATAGAATAGACACTGTTCGGAACTTGTTTGCAGTATAGTACCGTTTGGGCTTTGATCATTTGCATTCTAGTGCTTTGAAGGCCATCTATAAAAGGCTACCTACAAAAATTTCTACCCTTGTCTGAAAAATATTACAGTAGAATTGGAGATAACCATAAAGTTCTATGGTCGTATCTTCCCGTTTTCATCTGCTGGAAATAGAGCTGGCACATAAGAGAGCCGTAGATAAGAATAGGTCTGACGATTGCTGTATACATCCGGTGGATTATATGTGGTCGCAGGTCCCATATCTCACCGAAGGTCCTTTGGCATGAATATAGTGGTTGTTTCCTTCTTTCCTCTGTGTTGTATTTCTAACTAAGCTTGTTATCAAGGATAGTTCCAAAATATTTAGCTTTAGTGGAGAGTTTTAGAGTAACTCCATTGAGCTTTGGCAGCACCTCTCTACTAATTTTTCTTCTTGTGAACAGAACGTGTTCGGTCTTGATTGGATTCAGACCCAAGCCGTCTGTTCCGGCCTATATTGATAGCTCTTTTAGCACCCCTGACATCAGTTCTAATTATTTCCAGGAATTTTCCGCAAGTTAGGATGACAACGTCATCGGCAAATGGTGCCACTTTTGTCCATCAGGTTTTAATTTAGAAAGGATGTTGTCAACCACAATTAGCCGAAGAGGGGGGCTATAACTCCTTCCTGTAGAGTTCCACTTATGTCCACCTTCCTACCAGTCTGCATCTATTTGGTTATCATGCTGTTTCATCTTTTTTTCACTAAAGAATTTCTTATAGATTCCAAATTCATATTGTTAATTACACCTTCGATATCTAAAAACGTTGCTAAAGTGTATACTCTGTGATGAAGGGTTGCTTCTTGACCTAAACCACTTCCTGCAGTTCTGTCTGCAATGATCTTCCTTTGAGGAAGGTGTGTTGTGCTCTACAAAGATTGTATTGTTCAGAGATTATCTTATGTGAAGATCTATTATTCTCTCCAGCGTTGCATCATGGTCGACAGGATTCTATCTGCTCCCATGGACTTGTAGAGCTTGAAAGATGTCAACAACAATTCCACAGCTGAACTTGTGACAATACTGGGGAGTTCCTGTAAAGGTTCTGGTAAAGTTCTATAAGGCCTTTGAGGGTCTTAAGTGTCTCTGAAGTACTTCGTTAACCTGGGTTTCAGCATTATTTCCTGCAAAGAGATCAATATTGAGATTAAATGAAGGATAACTGTTGCTAACAGGTGTTACTTAAGGCTCAGTAGGTAATTAAGAAGAAGAGCTAATACTGACAAGGAAGACTGCATCTCCGTTTACGCCAGCATAGTGGAAGCCGAATAGTGGCGTTCATAGTGGAAGCCGAAGCTCAAGCTGGAAACAAAAATTGTGCGAACAAACTAGAGACAAATAACTATCTATCTCTCTTGTTCTCACAGTTTTCATTTTCAGCTTCAGCTTCCACTACGAACATGCCCTTAGGTTGCGGTTATAGTGAACGCCGAGTCAGACAGGCAGGTAGACAGGCAATGTGAACAAGCGAGATAGGTAGCTATCTGCATCTCGTTTTTTCACACAGATTTCAGCCGGCCTGTCTGCTGCCTGTCTGAATCGCGTTCACTATAAACGTGGCCTTAGACGAGTCCAAAATCGACCAACGGTTGTAAGCATCAACTACACAGAGGGAAAAACCTATGGACTCAATACATAAATTTATGTACTCATCGCATAGTTTTCTGCACACAAAAATTTTACATTTTTCATGTATTGAGTACATGTTGAAATCTTTATTGACTACATAATGCTTTCAAGCGGTTATGTAGTCAATAAAGAATTTAATGTACTCAACGCATAAATATGTGTCGTGAATTCTTGGATGTATGTGGTGAGTACATGCTCACTGTACTCATCGCAAACTGTTACAAATAATTTTATGTAATGAGTAAAGATCTTATGTACGTATTACATAAATTATTGACTCAGTACATACATAATTTACTCATTACATATTTGGAGTACATAATTTTATGCAATGAGTACATACATTATTTACTCATTACATATTTTTAGTGCATACATTTATATAATGAGTACATACATCATTTACTCATTACATATGTTAAAAACATAATTTTATGCAATGAGTACATGCATAATGTATTCATTATATATTTTTTGTTCATAATTCCATGTATTGAATATGTACACAATTCATGCCTGTGCCTAAAGCACCCTCTCAACAAATGCAATAAATAATTTTATAAAGAAATGACTAGATTTCACAAAATAATTGGCAATTACTTATAGAAACCCAGCCATTGAATTCTTATCCAATCATCGCTTTTGTTCTAGAGTACAGTGGATAAACTCATTCCCGCTCTGATTTTCTAGAGGCTTTAGAGGTGTTGCTTATTTGAAAATCAAGAAACGAATGACATAAAACAGCAAAATCGTGTGCCGATGTGCAAGAGATACGTGTACTGAGTCCATATGTTATGTACTGAATAAACTTCAATCGTTTAAGAGGGACGTGTACTGAGTCTATATTTTATGTATTGAGTAAAGTTTTTGTAAAAAATTACATAACACGTTGATTGAGTACACGTTGCTTGTATCTATTGAAGTCTGCTATGTATTCAACACATAACATGATGTATTGAATACATTTTTTATTCATTTTAAAAAGTGAATAAATTGATATGTAGTCAGTACAGGCTCCCTTTACTCAGTAAATACTGCTCTTGTTGCGTTCTCATACAAGTTGCAGTGCATAGATTTTACATAGCTGTCTCTGTACTGACTACATAACTTTTTCCCTTAGTGTACGTAAGTAAGTAAGTAAGTGGTAAGTTATTTTAAGAAAAACTTGAAAATTGTTTGTTTTACTAAATATAAAAGCCATTTAACTTGAAGTTGATAAAAAATGCATGGAAAATACATTACTTTTAACTTACTTCTTAGCTGTTTTCCGTTGCCCGTTCTAGACAGCAATCAATCTTAACCGTTTTTTCCAACACAGCGTAGTACATTCTTTTCATTATTTTATTTGTTTTTTTTTTTTTTTAATTTAAGAGTTCATTTAACTGCCATCGAAATACACTCAATTAGGCCTTAATGCTTTTCATACCAACTGTCTATGTGAATATGTGTGTGTGCACTTTTTTAATTTTTTTGTTTTTTTTTTTAATTACGGGCGGAAATGTTGCCTCAAGGTTGTGCCTTTTATTTCCGACTTCATTAAGGCGCATGTTTACAAAAAAAAAAGTATTTATTTCAACTTCCTCACTCACTCCAAACAGCACCTAACAGCTTGATGTTCTTCAAATTTTGTTTCCCCACCCCGCCCCCTTCCCCCGTTAAATAATATCATAAATTTGCCAAAACGCAAAAGTTTTACAATAAACTCCTTAATACGAGCATCAGCATGAAATATGAATGAATATCTTTGCGTAAAATATAATAATTCTTAGATGTGCGGAAAAAGACGGTTATTATAACTCGTATTTTGCTTGTGTTTTGATGCATTAAAATTGGCTTGATTGTTGAGTAAATAACACGATTTAGATTTATTAAATAGGTCGGCAGCTGAGAGAGCATTAGGTTAACATAGTACATACATTAATATCAGCCTAGGTATGTCAGGAGATGAGCATAATTTCCTTGAAAATAATTATGCGCATATATTTTGTTATGACTTCTTTTATAAAAGTTGTTTTTTTTTTTTTTTTTTTTTTTTGTCTTAAAACAATTTTAGGTTGATGTCAGCTGTGTGTCATGCTCTGTTGAATTTCGCCCCAGGTGACAGTGATAAATACTGAAAATATGAATATGCTATAAATTTGTTAAACGAGGAAGCGAGAGAGAAAGAAAAAAAAAAAAACAACAATATTTACTTAAGTAGCAATATTAAATATTTTCTTCCAAAGCAACAAGCACATCATAACGGTTAATTTGATCAACAGCAGCAACAGCAACAGTAGCATGACGCTAAAATTGTCAAAGTTGTCATCATTGTCATTGTGTTTATGAAAGACATTTTAGCATTGTGGGGGGTCTGATGGGCAATAGTGTTTGCCACTTTTTTTTTATTTTTTTTTCAAATAAACCAATTTGACAGCCATCACTGAAATGGAGTTTATTACCGACAGCTGCCATTAATTCCACAATGGTGAAGTATATTATATATGCACCACTAGTCAATCTTCGCCGCTGTTGGTTTCCTTCGTTCCACGCACTGACAAGCATTTCATTTAATTAACATAACATTTCGTTCAAATGATGGGATGCTGAATTGACGCTCGATCATAAATCAGTGATGTACCAAAAGCATGTATATGTATAAAGTGTACGTTACACTCATGATAATATATTGGTAAAAAATCAAGAAATACCAACGAAATAAAAAAAAATGAATTGTCGATTTCAGCTCTTGTAAGTACTTTGACTGAGCTTGTAATTGTGTTGTGTGTGTTACCAAATTTTGCTACACAATTGATCGAGAACTGGACCTACAGGTTTGACTTAATTCATGTTCTCAAGAAGACCCTGACATGGCAATGTTTATTCTCTGACGCTTGCCATTGTCTGCATTGAAAAACTTTTTGCGTCAAATGGTGTTTCGAACCCAGGCCTTGAATTGACTTGAACAATAGGCTCTGAAGAAGATTAGGATAAGGATAAGGATTTATCTATAATGGCCAAACCTTCGATAGTGCGTAAAATCCGAGTATGCCATCTTTTTACGAATATTTTTTCATCATTAGGATGCAACTTCAACTTCAGGAAAGTATTTCCTATAGAAGTTATAGAAGGAATTGACTTCATTATTAGGTTATTGAGATGATTAGTACAAAATATTCCCCAACCATCGATAGGGCGTAAAGTCGATGTATTTCAATTCGAAAAAAACTATGATTTTTTTCATATTTTTGGTATATCTGCACCTATTAGAAAACATGTATGAAGAAAGTTATAATGGAAACACATTTTTTGTCAAATTTTGCTCTGCATGAATTACAGACTGCCTCGGTCCTTCGATGGTATGTAAACGGATTATGCCAACTTATTATGAGTAATTTTTCTATTATAACGTTAACGACTATTACTTCTGGTAAACATTTAGTATAAAAGTTTCAGAAGAAATATTGACATCGACCTACTAAAGACGCTTGCAGAACATTTTGGCCTAACAGATGTTGTACAGTTGCCGTAACAGCCGAATTAAATTCATTTAAAAACAGCCAACACGGCCGCTAAAAACATCTCTACGATCGAATGGTCCTGCTAGTGCAGGCGCGGATACAAGGGGGGGTAAAGGGGGTAATTACCCCCCCCAAGAACTCGCAAATACTTTTTTTTTTATACATTATTTGGAAAAAATAGTTATGCCCACAGCTTAAGGGTACTTTTATGTATACATCAGCGATTCTGCAGGCGTGTTTTGAAAGAATACTAAAAAAAATGGTCAGAGACATTGTTAAACTCTAGTTTTTTTATTGATTTCAACAATTATTAAAGTATATAAAAAAAAATTTTGTTTATTTTTGTTTCGTGAGGTCATTTGCGTGTAGATGACGTTTTTATGAAGCGATGCGAGAAGAGTATGACCATTTTGCTTGTAGAATCACATGATCTGTAGTCATCTGCAAAAACCAAAATATAATTATATGTAAAGCAAACACTTACGTCAAGGTAGTAAATTCGATTTTTTTAAAAAATGAGATTGAAAATAAAGTAACAGATCGTTATGTTCTCAAATTAACAGCCATTTTTTAAACAATCAACTTTAAAGACGCTTTTTTTTCTTACAAATAAAAAACTTGAAGTCACTACCTTAGCGTAAGTGTTTGCTTTATAATAATTATATTTTTGCAAGACATTTACGATTAGTTTAAAAATGCCATTTATAAGAAATCATTGAGCAAGCAACATTGATTTTGATTTGTTATGAGCGCAATTAAGATTTTGGCTATGCAAACCAAAGTTGCCACTTAAAATATTTTATTCTTCTAAATTTTAACTGAAAACCTGCCAAACTTTTTTGCAACCTATGTGCCAACGAATTTTACCATAAAAAAACAATACGTGCATTGTACTTTCAGTTTTCACTTTATAAATTTTCAAAAAAAAAATTACAAACAATGTAAAATCCAATAGATCTTTTACTTCAATTATTTCATCATCAGTTAAATTACTTCTTAGAAATATTTCAGCTATATTCAATCCTTATGAAAATATTATAAACATCTGTAATACTTTTTGTCATATATGATATAAAGGGTGTTTTTTTCTGAGGTTTTTATACCCTAAACCTGAAAGGTCAGGGTATATTAACTTTGTGCAAACGTTTGTAACGCATAGAACGAAGCGAGTCCGGTATAGAAAAGTATATATATTCTTGATCAGCGTCACCACGTGAGTCGAGCTATCCATGTCCGTCCGTCCGTCCGTCCGTCCGTCCGTCTGTCCGTCTGTGTGTTGTCCGTATACACAGGATAAGAAGAAGGAGTTGAGATAATTACATGAAACTTGGTACACATAGTCACATGAACCCAAGGATCTGCACTATTGAATATTTTTGGAATCCGCCCACAGACACGCCTTCCTCCCATACAACGCAAAAATTGAAAACTGCATAACTCAGCTCATAATTAACCTACAACAATAAAATTTGGTATGTATGTGTTTTGTATCAACACAAAGATGTTTTTGAAAAATGGACATCATCTGCCCACGGACACGCCTACCTCCCATACAACCCGAAAATTGAAAACTGCATAACTCAGCTCATATTTAGCCTACAATAATAAAATTTGATATGTATGTGTTTTATAAAAACAAAAAGATGTCTTCGAAAAATGGTCGTCATCCGTGCACGGACACGCCCACCTCCCATACAACCCAAAAATTGAAAACGCAATAAATAAGCCTCTGTTTAACCTACAGAGCTAAAATTTGACACATATGTTTTTTATGACAAGATAAAGATAGTTTTGAAAAATGGACGTCATCCGCCTACGGACACGCCTACCTCCCATACAACCCAAAAAGTTTAAAACTCAATAAATAAGGTTATGTTTGTCATAGAGAAATTTAATTTGGTATGTGTGTATTTCATACCAAAACTAAGGTGCGTTCAAAAATTTCGATTAATCCGTCCATGAACACGCCCACCTCCCATAGCGAAAGCACAATAAAGGCATTAACTGTGAGCTACAGGAATAAAACTTGGTATGTGGAAATTTTTCATAAACATTTAAATGCATATAAAATATGGGATTCATCCACCCACAGACACGCCCATTTACAAAAAAAATTTTTTGTTTTTGAAAAGTGGGTTTAGGGTATTTCATAGTCGGCCTAGACCGACTTTAGACTTTCTTTACTTGTTTTTTCAATATGGATTACTCTATTGTCTGACAGTTGTTTTGACAGTTGAAAGTGACGTCTCTACTCAGTATTATTTGGCAAATCATCATGAATAGGTTAACTCCAGAACAACGCTTCCAAATCGTGAAAATTTATTTTCAAAAACAGTGTTCAATTAAAAATGTTTATGGAGCACTTCGCGAATTTTATGGTGCACATAATCGTCCGTCTGAGACCACCATAAAGAACGTAATTACCAAATTTCGGTCTATATTCACTCTTTTGGATTCCAAGCCACCGAGAAGAATGAGAAGAGTGCGTACAGAAGAAAATATTGTTGTCGTTGAGACCAGTGTCGAAGAAAACGTTAATTTATCGGTTTGTCTCTGAAAATGAGGAAGGACGACGCATTACCGTGAATAGAAATCGATACAGAACCATGATCAATGAATTTTTGTTGCCAAATCTTCACGATATGGATGTTGAAATACGCCCTCAAAGACTTTGGACCTCCAGAATGCCCTTTGTGCAAAAAAGTCGTGGTGGTCATATGCCCGAAATTATATTTAAATGTTAAATGCCAAGAAATTATCTACTAAATAAAAATTTTTTTGGCTATTTCACAATTTGGCATGTGTTTTATTTAAATTTCAAATCAGCAAGCTTTTAAAAAAACACCCTTTATAACAGGGTTGTTTTGAAGTGAATTAATGTTAGGTTAAAGTTGCTAAAATTGTATCAACTGCGCAAATAATTTGTTGCATACAATTATTTTTGTTTGAGTAAATTCTAAATTGTTTGGAATTCTGAAATTTTTCAAGCCTACCTTAACTTACTTTTTATATAAATAGGCGCAGGGAAAACAGTTAAGGACCATTTTCTCCCGTGTTTTTCAACCGATTTTGATAATTCTGTTTTTAAATGAATTAGAGTGCGGAGAAGAAGTGCACCAACTATTTTATACAACTATAAATAAACAAACAAAAATTGGGCGATTTGCGACCCCAGCGCGGTACTAGTAATTATATTTGCAACAAACCAACCAAATTACCACAACCTAATTTCATGAAATAAAACTGCCACTTTTAGTCCACTTTTAGTATGGAACTAATTCAAATTCAATTATTTCATGAACTTAAAATTTGGCAGTGTAAATAGGAGAGCGACACTAATGTGACACTAATGACATTTTTCCACTAATTTCTATAACGTTTGCTATCTTTGCCACGCTTCCTATCAGTGTAGAAACAGCTGAGCGAAGTTTTTCTATACTGCGACGATTAAAAATATGGTTCCGTTCGAATTGAGAACGATTGAATGGACTCGCATTATTGCATATACTTAGAGACATTTAAATAAATATTAACGAAGTTATTGATAATTTTGCGATGATTTTGTCATATGATTTTGTCAGTTACAAAATTAAGCTTTATGAAAGGTGCAGAGATCTCGATAAACAATACCGAATGAATTTTGGCTGCTGATTTCAAATATAGACTCCATTTTTCTCCATCAGCTCGAGTTTTTGAGTTTTAGGCAAAAACATGATAATCAGTTTTTTTTCTGATAATATTGCTAAATCTATTATATTGATCTACCGATTTAGATAGACCTTTCAATTTTTGCACATTCAATAACAATATATTCGACAGTTTCGAAGATATCGACGTTCAAAGACGAAAAAATTTCACAATTTTACGTGGGCTGCTCTTGTTAGATTTAGAGTTTTTATTTACTTTTCGCTGAGATATTATTCCAGAAAAAGGGAGAAATAAATAAATACAGAAATGTGCGTGTATGTGTCTGGAAAAAATGCTTCTTAAACAATTCAATAATTTCAATTCAAAAAAGAACAATTTATCTATTTGTAAAAAGGCAAAATTTTCTCAAATCGAAAATGTGTGTCTTTGATAATTTACCCCCCCCAAGATTTTTTCCAGATCCGCCCCTGTGCTAGTGCCCGTTATAAAGCCGATTTTTACACCGTTTTTTACATTTTCGGCAGTTGTACTCGGGTAGATGAGTTTTTTGCCTACAAATTGTATGTTCAAAATTGAATCGGACTGTGCGAATGAAACAACAACAGTTGTTGTAAAGGTAATTATGCTCAAAAGGCTGGTAACAATGTTATAGGCTCGTGGGGCCTCGCTAGTCGAGTGGTTAGCGTGCTTGACTGCCAAACCAGAGATTCTGGGTTCGAATCCCGGCTTAGGCATATTCCTACGCTTTTATCTTTCTTTAATTATTTCCTCATATCTAATCAACTGAAATTAAAAATTCATCAATATATACGACTTTGGAAGTTGTAGTTGGTGGTAGAGATGTTTGTGGAATGAGATTGCTTAATAACTCGAATTGACTGAGGTAAAGGCACAACACTTGCCTCAGATTCAAAGTCTTATATTGATATAGCGCTCCGCCACACAGACAACATTCTACACTCGTTTTTCTTGATTTCACTTTCTCTCCTACTTATCTATCTCCCCATTTCCGAATCAAGGCAGACTTGACTGAATAGATTTGACACCTTGGTTCTAAAAAAAAGAAGAAAAAGTTCAACTTGAGTCTGGCCTGCGAATTTCATATCGGAAAAAAAAGTTGAGCAAAGAGTGTTTAAATTTATAGGGGTATTCTCGTAGTATAGCAAAGATGCAAAATTTGTGAAAATGCAACCTTGCAATACTAAAATATGCAACACTGCAGGAGCGCATAAAATCACAAATATTGTTAATATTAAAAGAAATGCCTCGAACAGGCGAAAACAAAAAATTTAAATGCTTACTCTGATTCACACGAACTAAAATTAACAAATTTGTCTCAATCAGAGTGCACGGTTGCACGTTCACTCAAAACATGGGTATCACTGTTGCACAGATTGCACGAATTGCAAAACTTTTATCGCTTGTATTTTGTTGTTGTGTCGTTGCACGGGTTGCAATATTCTGCAACTTTTGCAATTCTTACACCTTGCAAGGGTTTTGCAAGACAACGAGAATACCCCTAATGTTATTCCAACGAAATTTCTTGTCCAGATGTATCAGTTGACAACTTGCGTCAACCATGTCGTCCAGCAAAATCAATAAACTATGAAAAGTTCAAAAAAAGTTAAAGAATTTGTGCTCGAAAATCATCGTGTGACCGCGATAGAAATACCTGTTATAGAATATTGGATCGACGTACACCATTAGGTGAGCGAGTATGATGTTGAAACAGCTCAAAAATCTGCAGAGACCCGAGTAAATATGAAAATTATTTAGCCAAAGCTGTACAACGCTCGTAGAACTGGCAAATATTTTCTGCAGAGAGGTGTGGTGACCAATCAGAAAATTTTTTATTGAAAAAACTTTGGCACGACTGGGAATCGATCTCGCGCTACGGGAATGCAACCTACACACTTAACACTCATGCCACGTTCACCAGAATATGCTGTTATCAAATATGTTTTGCTACAATTAATTTATCGTAACCTACATCCCAATGGAAGTGTGAATGACTGGCATGCAGAGGATGTAGGTTCGTTTCCTGACTGCGTAAGTATGAAGTTTGAATTGAATTTTTAGTGGAATTTGAATTCCAATTCTATGAATTATTGCCTGCATGAAACAGAAACAACCTCCAAAATAAAATTGCACTTGCATCTCAAAAAAACGTTGTCTTATACATAATATTTTATTTTAAAAAAATATTTATCTAATATATAAAATCAAATGTTTGTCTGTCTGTCTGTCTGTCCCGTATAGGCTCACGCACCATTTATCCGATTGGGCTGAAATTTGGACACCGAGTACCTTTCATAGTGAGAAAGAACAAAGTGGGCGGAAGTATGTGAGCGTGGCACTCTATAATAACTTCTAAACGCCTGGTCCGATTTCAATGAAAACATAAGCCATAAAAAATTCCAAAGACTTAAGCAAGAGGGCGCTTTAAGTAGTGCGTTTTTTAGACTCAATAACTCCTAAACGCTTGAACCGATTTCAATGAAATTTGGTACGAACGTTCAACTGCACCCAAGATAAAACATAATATACAAAAAATTCCAAAGACTTCCGAAAGAGGGCGCTTTAAGTAGTGCATTGTTAAGACTCAATAACTCCTAAATGATTTGATTGATTTTACGAAAATTTGGTACATGAAATAACTTGACTCTGCAACAGAATTGAGGCTATTTAAATTTCAGAAAACTTCCGTTAGAGGGCGCTTTATTCAATCAACTATGTTCGGCCCATTCACGTCAAAACGGATGAACCGATTTTGATGAAACTTGGCAAGCATTTGTATCTGTTACTGAAATAAATCCTATGCTTTTAAAAGTTTTTTCGACAAAAAACAAGGAATGAGCCGAAGGCAAACGAAGTCAAGAACCAAAGACGAACGAAAAAAGAAGTTTAACGAATATCAGCAGAAGCTATATAAAGATGAAAAAAAATTAACCGAACAGTATTGGCCAAAACCGAAGTTGAACGAAAACAATCCAAAAATCGAATGGAATTGATTTGAGATAAAATTGTATATTAAATGCATGCTTAGAAAACTTTAAACGCATTTTTCTCGAAATGACTTTTCAAACTGCACTCAGGAAATAGTTTCTCGGAATATGATAAAAACGGCATCATATTTAGAGAAAATTGGTATTGACCTTGCTCCAGAGAATGCTTTTCTCTAAATGCGATGAAAAAGAGAAATACATAAAAATAATTCGATTTTAGAGAAAAAGATTCTTTAGTTTTGAGAAAACATTTGTTTTTATTGAAGAAAAAACTTCTCATAATGAATTTTTTATCAAAATATATGAAAAAATTTTCATTTTCAAAAAATTTTTCTGTATAAATGAGCATTTTTCTGTGCAAGAAAAATATTTGTCATTATAAGAGACATT
Source organism: Tetanocera ferruginea (assembly GCA_958299015.1). Classification (NCBI taxonomy): domain Eukaryota; kingdom Metazoa; phylum Arthropoda; class Insecta; order Diptera; family Sciomyzidae; genus Tetanocera; species Tetanocera ferruginea. The sequence goes on along the minus strand of OY282644.1, from coordinate 111,107,153 downwards.
GAAATATTTCCATTTCCTCGAAGTGAAGAAATATTTCTTCGAAAATGTAAAAAATTTATTCTAATTGAAGAAAATTTTATTTGAAAAGAGAAAATTGCTTTTATTGAAAATAGAGAAATTTTTCACCGGAGGAAGATATGTGTTTTTTTTTCTGAGTGCGGGTGTCCATTTTCCTCAGAAACCAGACGTCAGATCGAGACGTTGAAGATGTAATTTTTTGTTTTAATCATGTCTGGCAGGTACAGTTATACGCAAATTTGACTAAACACTTTCGACGGAAAGAGGGGCAAAACCGCAAAAAACGATAATTTAAAAAATTTTAAAATTGAATTGATAATTTTAAACACGTACAAATTTTCGAGCAGTTTTGAAAATCGTCCTCTTTCTGTGCTCGAGGCACAACCACGAGTTGTGAAAATGTCTTGCTCTCGTGGGTTTGAAGCTAGAGAGAAAATTGTGATTCAATTTCGATAAAAAGTTTGTTGCAAAATTATATCATTTTAGAACTTTAGTGCAAGTAAACAAGAAACATGCGTTAATAAGTCATATGTCATGAATTGTGTTTTAAAGCAATTCATCAAAAAATAGAATCATGGCTAATTTTTTGCATGAATTATGTGCTAAATGCTTTATTCCTGTGCTCAATTCTCTCCATGCACACAACATGCATTGTTTGCGACCAAATACCAATGTCAATATCGTTCAACAAGTACCATTTTCGCTAAATTGGACTTTTTCCTATTCCCCAAACATAAATTGTCGCTTCGTGGAAACATATTTTTGAACCGATTGAAGCCATCAGAGAATTACGAGAAGAAGCTTAAGACCATTCTGAAATCGGCCAACCAAATATGCTTTTAAGAATCGAACAACCGTTGACATATACGTTTCATCTCCAATGGTGTTTGTATTGAAGTTGATGAAATAAATATTAGAGAATAATTAAGCGTTATTGTTTCCATTGTACAATTCGGTTCAATTTTGAATAGAGGGTACTATATATTTTATGATATTTTCTTTTGCATATATCTCTTAAAAACGAAGTGGCCTCTTCAAACTCTGCCCTGAATAGCAGAATAACTATCAAAATATTGTAAAAATGCACGAACTGTTTTTGGTTTCAGTTTCATGGATTATCATGAAAATTTGTGTATTGAAGTTTCTGAAAACGCTGATTATTTTGACGCTGTCTTTTTTGACATTTTTTTGTTTTTAATTTTTATAGTACTTTTTGAGCAATTCTCACATTTTACAAAGTATGGGCATCTATTTCATTGAGTGTGCTTTTGCAATGAATTCACCTAATATGATGACTTAATCGAATGGCAATCTAATCAATTTACTGTATTTAAGATGAGCAACTATATTAAGCTTATACTACCATCTCTTATATTGAGATATTAGAATGATCCGAGCCACAACTTGAACGCTTGACCACGTGTCTGAAGACACTTGAGAAGCCGTCAAAATTAAATTATATCGACCATGAAATTGTGTTGACAATAAAAGTATGAGCGAACAAAAGATGGTGTGGGAACAACCTTTATGCAAAACTGTCAAAAACTTATTTGAGCACGGTACAGACAATGAGTACACAGACAAAGAACGTAAAATTAAGAACAATAGATAATATTTGGTTCACTGAGTCACAACGAATCAAGTTAAGTAATTTTGAATGTGTGCTAACAAAATTGTGTTATTTTGAAATGAGTTTTGAAATTTTTAGAACAAAAACACACAGAAATTGTTGCAAGTTTTTCTGACATTCAGCAAATATTAAGAGAAGAGTGGATAAAATATAAAAAAAAAAATTTTAATATTGAATTTATAAGTAAGCAGTTTTAAATTGTGCTTAAATTAGAAAATTTGAAAGAGAAGTTAACAAAATATATATGCTTCAAACTGGCTGAAATCAATATTATAGGTAAAACAAGCAAAAGCATTTGAGTGTGTGTAAAAGAGTAACACACATAGCTACACACTTTTATGTTTCCCCAGAACGGTTCGCAAACAATAACAAATTGAGCAATATAGTTGAATTTATTATGGCAACTTGTTGATAGTCATTTTGTTAATCGGTGACACTTTATTTGTGAATTATAAAGGCGTGCAAACACTTGGCTAGGAAGTTAGTATGCATGTATGTATGTTTGCGTGTGTGTGGAGTCTATGAAAGCTTGTCAACCCGGCATGCGTGGGTGTGTGGGTTTACCCTATCGATAAGGTTAAAAAATAAAAAAATATACACAAGCCAATTCAAACAAAACACTCTACGTTAAACATGAATGAAAGCCAATGCAAGGCACAGTGGCTGAAAGCAGGTACCTGCGAAGGCGTTAACTGGGGGGTGGACCAATGTGTGTGGTTGGGGTGGTGATGGATGGATGGAGTACTTGTTTGTCTGTTTGTCAGTGTCACTATGGCTTAACCACACAATATAAGCAAACTGTTGTTGTTGTTTTTACTTATTTTGCTGTAGTCCAGCCCGGATTTTCCACAAGGCTCCAAATGCAAAGCAACCTTAGAGGGCAACCTTAAGGGACCCAACCACTTAATGAGGAATTTAAAAAAAAAAAAACCTATACCCTTGAATAGCTGAAACTGAAATATAAAACTAATTTATACGACTCTTTATCTTCTCATTTGCAACTATTTAGAAACCCAATTTCACCGTCATAAAATTCACGATTCTAGAGTCAAAAGATATCGTTGCTTCAAAATCAATGCTTGACGGTAAAATGTTTAAGGCTAAGGCCACTTGAGAGAGCAAAAATTCTTAATTTTTTATTTTAATCCTTTTTATTTTTTTCACATGACCATAGGCGGAACTCTGTTTACTCACAGAAAGATTCACAAATTCACTTTGATTTTGCCAAACCGATCTAGTGAAAACCAAAATGACCAAATAGCCATTTCGCACACTAAATACAAAACAGTCACAACTCAAAAAACATGACTTTTCAGGAGAAGCGAAAAATAAAACCCTTTGATTGCTACTACAGAAGAAAAGCCATTTTCATTTAAACACACAAACTTCATTCTTCCAGTTAATGAAGAAAATAATTAAAAAGATATTGAGATATGTGTTTTGTGAATTGATTTATAACAAAAAGTCGGTATAAAAAAATGTTGAGTTGTGACTGTTTTGTATTTAGTGTGCGATTTGTTCAACATGGCGAGAATATGCGAAATAAAAGAGGAGCAAATATTTCGAGGGATCACCAACATCTTGTTGCTGCTGTCCGGCTCAAGGTGGCGCAATCGACGTTCTAATGTGAACAAACTGAGAAACCCGACACCCAAAACCAGTACATTGGTTAATTCAGCAGTGCCAGCGTCGCAGATAATCCAGCTACCTTTAGCCGGGCGAATATCAGGAAAGTTTCATCGAAGCTTTCGTTTTAATCGAAGTAAGTTGACTGCATTAACTCTGCCAGGAGGGAGTGGGTTTTGGATCACACCTGGATCTAGCAACGAAAAATCATAAAAGACTGCCTGAACTGCGTGAAAACGAGAGCAGCAAAAGCAAGTACGCAGCCGTAATATAATATAACAGACCGTCCAGTCAAAAAGAGTGCTTCAGCGGACAAGACAAAGGAGCATGGTTGGACCAACTGGAAAAGCAACTCCAAGCAGTTTTTGAAACACATCTTTACCGAGACCTCTTCAAGACTATCAAACAACTGACGAATAGCAGTTCTTCGACATGCAAACCATTTTTATGGGAGCAATTCAAAACAAATTCAGATTTGAAATTTTTACTACTGCTCACCACTCTTGTATCGAACATGTTTAAACGCGGTTGCGCGTAATAATTGAGCAATTCGTCGAATTTGAAACGCTTCCTCACCTGTGCTTCATACAGTGATCTGGAGCGTCCTAGAATGTTAAAGTGTAAGTAGCAAAAGCATCAAAGGCCGACCAAAGAGTTATATAACGTTGGCAGTTACAGAGTGCCACACGAGCAGCAGCTAACAATGAAAATATAAATTATGTATACGTTCATAAAAAACATGCATGAATTTTGCTGATTATGAACACTTGTACATTATAAGCTCCAATTTTGGCATACTTATTCCAGAATTATGGCAGGTATCACACCAATGACAGCTGTAATGTTGTCTTCCGCGTTTGCAATTGTGGCTGCCTTATCCCTGTATATGAAAGACTTCACGTAGCTCTGCAAAAAAATAGTCTAGTAGGGTCAAATCATATGATCTTGGCGGCCATTGGAGTGCGCCAAAATGTGAGTTTAATTGCTCAACCGCCTTTTAATAGGTCCATGGCCGTCTGGCATGTGGCACCATTTAAATAGTTGAAACCACATATGAACAAAACCCAATTCTTCCATTTTTAACAAAAAACTAGTAAGGTATATCTTCGACTTGGCCGAAGTTAAAATACCCCCACGTCCGACTCTTAAGGGTGGAAGAATCTTAAATTGGAGAGCTTTTTGTATTAGATTCTGAGAGATTTTATTATTTGTATGTGTCTGAAATACATACATATCAAATTGTTTTCCTGCAGCTTAAATATAAGCATTTTTATAAAGTTTTAAATTTTGGGGTTGTATTGTAGGCGGACGTGTTAGATGACGCCCATTTTTCTAACACCTCAGTTTCGACATAGAATACACAAATACCGAGTTTCTGTCTTGTAACTTTAATATTAGCCTCTTTATAGATTTTTCAATTTTGGGGTTGTATGGGAGGTGGGCGTGTTAATGAGTGGATGACGCCCATTTTTCTAAAACTTCTCAGTTTTGACATAGAATACACATATACCAAATTTCAGTATTGTAGCTTTAATATTAGCTTCTTTGTAGAGTTTTCAATTTTGGGGTTGTATGGGAGGTAGGCGTGGTTTTCATCCGATTTAGCCCATTCTCGAACTTGATCTTAGTTTTTTTTAAAAAAAGCTTAAATATCGAATTTCTTTACGATAGCTTCAAAATTACGGCTGTAATCGTGTCGAGTGATGCTGAGCAAGAATATATATACTTTCCATACCCACCACGCCTCCTTTTGGGTGTTACGCACGTCGTGACAAAATTAATATACCCCTTACGCAGTACGCGTAAGTAAATTGGTTGGACTAACACTTTTCGTTAAAAAATTGGATTTTCATTCAACTTTTCTAAGGCCCATTCACTAAACAAACGACGTTGTGGTAAGCCACCCAGCTGCAGTTCTTGCTTCAGATGTATTTTGTATGGTTTCATACCGAGGTCTTTACATAAAATGTTCCAGTTGGTGAAATAACAAAAGTCCAATTCTTGAGAACTGCGAAGAAGAACGACATATCGCGATCAGGGATGATATTTGTAGTGGATATCCACTTTTTTACCTCCTTTCGATTTTCGAAAGTCCCCAACTCCTTGTAGCCCAAAAAAAGTACTTTCGGAAACACTAACCATCAAAAAAAGTAAACGTCACGCTTGAAGATTTTGTTCTCTTGGGTTATCCGATCAAAAACTCTTCAGATGGACGAATCGTCTGACGATGAACGAAGCGAGATGATAGTGTCGTTGATGTCAATGGCGGTCATGGCGTTGATGGCGGTCACACACACATTTTACCCTACTAGGCGCACCCTGGGAGCAGTGAGATCAAATTTCCTAAAAATATCAACGAAGAAGACCAGGAAGATGGTAGCGAGGATATCGGCAGCAACGGAAATTAGGTACGTGGTCGTCCAGTAAACATTGCTGGCTTAAAATATGTATAAAAAAGATTCAATTAGCTTCGGAGAAAGTAAATCAGGAATTATAAAAAGATTTGAGCTATTCCTGAGATAGCAACATTTTTTGCAAGCTTCGGTTTTCAACAGATTTTATTACTATCGATCCAGAAACATGGACTGAGCGCGAAGATAACCTGAGCCCCGAAGATAAAATGTCTTTTTTCTTATAAACGTCAGATATGCTCGATACAAATTTGGAAAAGAAAAGTTAACGTTGTCTGGGTCGTTCTCTCATTTCAGCCTTTTGAAAGGCTCCTTGGGAGCGATGGAAGCCGATTTTAGAAACAAATTTTTTAAATAATTAAAAACAAATATGTATAAGGGCCCCTCCCTTTAAGGGTTGGAAATATAGGGAAGGTATGTTGCGATAAAATGTTGGAAAGAAAAAACCAATGGCGGTCACGCACACATTTTACCCTACTAGGCGCACCCTGGGAGCAGTGAGATCAAATTTCCTAAAAATATCAATTTTATTTAGGAACCCCCTTAGGGGGTGAAGATTGGGGCAGGTATGTTGCTGAAAAATTTTGGCGAACAAAATTTGATGGGGGTCGTTCGAACATATCACCCCTCTAGGGGCAACACTTGGATAGTTATGGAGGTTTTCGTCTAATTTTTCCACTTTTCACTAACCTTTAACAACGATGCGGCACAACTTAACCCCACGCTACGCCAAATTTGTTTTTTTTAAAAGCAATTTTTTGTCGAACCTCACAAAATTTAAGTTTTCTGGGTATCAAAATCCCGTTTATAAAGATCTCCATATATCACTGTCCCACCCCTAGGGCCTCAGGAACAAAACAAAAGCTTATTTAATCATACAACTATTGCCCACACAAAATATTTGGTGCACTTATTCTTCGCACTTGAATTGAATTAAAAAACAATTATCAAAATCGGTTGAGAAACACGGGAGAAAATTGTTTTGAACTGTTTTCCCTACGCCTATTTATATATAGACTAACAAAAAGTACTCTCGTGTCCGAAAAAATACTTTCAGAAGAGTAAAAAAAGTCCCCTCTAAAATTATCAAATATTATCACGCACTCTCTACGCACTCTCTGCATACGGGTTGCTGGATTGATGTCTAATAAAGTGAAATTGGTGCGAAATTTGGTCACAATACCATGAATAGTCTGTTTGGTGACGAGCATTAAATGGATGTAATTTGAGAAACACATTTTTCACACAGCACGCATTTTGATAAAAAATTCAATGATTTGCAAGCGCTGTTCGATTGTAAGACGATTCATGGTGAATTTGCAAACTTTACCAATCATTTTTGGTTTTACTACAAGTTACGAATCATGCGTGACATGTCAAAAATGTACACTGAAAAAACAAATTGCAAAAAAATCTCCCTTTATAAGTACTTGAGTTTCAAGCATTTTGACTCTTATCCTAAGAACTTTTCTTGCTGCCATTGTATTTGTACATTGGCTTTATGAATTTCGGTTGCTAAACTCAAAAAGTAGTTCACGTTTCTCTTGTATATGTACATAAGATTCATGTTTTTTTCACACTTATCCCACAATCTGTTCATGACTAATTGAGAAAAATGCGAAATGAGAGAGAGCTTGAACAGTTCTTCTTGCATTTGAACATGTTTTTTTTTATGAATTTAATTCACAAAAACTATTAATTCATGTTCCCCTTGTCTTTTTTTATGTCATTTATGAAATTGTTATTGGTTCTTATATCTTGAACACACAATTAATGAACTTTAAACACTAGGCTAATAAAATATTCATGTCTGTGTGTTTTTTTCCTTTGTTTATTGTGTACATTGATAATATAAATAGTTCATATGACTCATGTAATTGGTTACCGGACCAAAATTCATGAATTCAATTAATAGAGATCATGTAAAAATTTATAACTTTCTGTACTTTTTTACTTCACAGAATTAAAATTATTTATGCTCGTTAAAGTGCTTGAGTAAATTTCATCATACTTCATTTGTCATAATAGGGTGAAATCCCGTTTATTTTTGAATTTTTTGTTCTTTTTCTACCCTTTTTAAATGTCGTTAAAATCGTGATAAATCTATATATAAATAGGTGTAAGCAAAACAGAAACCATTTTTTCACGTGTCTCTCAACCGATTTTGACAATTTTTTTTTGTTTGTTAAATGAATCAGAGTGCGGAGAAAGAGTGCACCGATTTTTTTATACCAAATTTCTATGAAGAAAATTTGTTTTTCACATTAATTTTATATCGAACCAACAGAGAATGTATGTAAAAAGATGTATGTGTAGACGTAATTATATATTTTTGTCTTACTTATTCAAGGTATTTAAATCATTTTGAAAAGTTTAGCAGGATGCTTGAGAAAAGTAAGATATATTATTTTATTATTAATATCAGTTCAAGTTTAACCTCATAATTTCACATGAACCTTCAAAAAAGTTAACAGACTAAAATTTTTTTTTTGTAAAAATATTAGGGAAAAAATTTTCTAAAGAATTTAAGAGAGAGTTACATTTTATGTTCGAATATTGTTCGAATAAGGGCTACATGTTTATTAATTAGTTAAGTTTTAATATTCTGAAAGTTTTTAAGTTTAATTGACTTAACTTTGTTTAATTGTTGATTGATTTTCCCTAGAGAACCGTTGATGATAAGTTAAATTTAGACGTATTTAAAGGTTTTATAATTTTGTGTGTCTTATTTTAGAGGTTTCGTAACTGAAGTGTATCGAAAATTGAATTAAATAATATGTAAATTCTTAGTAATTTTGTAGGTACTTTATTTTTGAATAAATAAATAATTTACTTATAACTGTATTATATATTAAAATAATTTTTGCTTTCGTCAAAAATTGTTCGAGTAGAACTTGAGATGCAAAGAGCACCATCTATTAAGAAAAGTTTCTCAAAATTTTTTTTTTATATATAATAGCTAAACAAGATATTTCAATTAATCTCTAACGTCTAATTTATGGAAAAACATGATTTTTCTTCGATTCAAAAATAGCAAAAACGTTAGCAAATTGAACATTCTCAAGGAATCATAAATTTTATATTGAAAAAAAAAAACTAATTCTCAAGACGTGTTGAATAAAGATGAAAGTTATGCCAGATAATAGTAAAACAATAAATATATACTATTGCAGTACTTTTGGTAAACGATTGTATGTATGCGTAAAAATTTTCAAAACATTTTGAAATTTTTTTTTTGTTTGTTTCTTAAATCATATAAAGCAGATATCAAATTTGATTATGCCTAGCAGCACTAAGAATTTTAATCCAGGCTTGGCTGTTGTAACCGCTGCAACAAGACATTTTCTTGCGCTGACATCTTAAGCTGAACACAGGATATTCCATCATTGCCAAGTTATATAAAGCATGTTTTTGTTATCGTTTTTTTTGTGCCTTTCTTAAATGCATTATTTATTTGCCAACTTTAACGTAATAAGAAGATGAGGTTTATTTTAAATTTTCTTTTTTATTTCAAAAGACAAAAAAGAGCCATCCTGCTGTTGTGTCTCTGTGGAGCTTAAGTTATGCTTTGTAGCTGTTGTTTAAACAAGCATGTCCTTGTTTATGTTTTAGTTAATATGTATATTATATACATAAAGTATATTTTTTTATACCTTTGTACTATGTATGTTAATGTGTCTGTAGGTATAAAAAACCAAAAAAAAAACAAAAAAAAAACAAAAAATTATTTCAATAAGATTTCTTCACATTAAGCTCCACTTGTCCCGCAGGAAATTCATTCTGTCATCTTAGCGCGAAGCTTCTTCTAGTATGCGTGTTCCTCTGCTCCTGCTCCTGCTCATTCTCCTCCATAATTTTATCTTTTGTTACTTTATTTATATCGATCGTTTTTCTTTTGCTAACGTTTGTTATTTTTAGTATTTTGCATTTTATACACAAACATTTGTGAGGTTTCAGCTTCATGAGCATTCCTTTTATTTGCCTCTATATGTATGTATGTGTGTGTATATGTGTATGTGTTTGTATGTGTGTGTTGAACAAATTTATGTACGGTTTTAACTTTTATTTAACTTGCCTCAACAACTGCGCAAAATTTTTGAACGAGTTAAAAATATAAGCAGTACAAATCCTTAACGTACAGGTTGTTTTTTCTATCTCTCTCTCTCTCTTTTTCTCTTTCTATCTATCTATCATTCGTGTTTGTTTGGATATATGCGCATTTACGTTTAATTTGCCGTAAAATTATCCTGCTTCAAAATCTGGGCATCGTAGGCTTAAATATTGCCTTGACTATGAATGAGCACACTCGCTTCTGCCATGAACAAAATATGTACATTGTTGGGGAATTTCTAAAATTGGCTCAAGACAGGTCAATAGTCATCGCTGTGATGGAGATTTTCTTCTGTTGTTGTTCTTGTTGCTTGTCTGGTAATATTAAGTTTTTTTCCATAGAAATTTGGTGCGTTTCCATGCAAACAATAGTACGTAGCTGACGAATATTAAACTCATAACTTTATTTTCGGAATTTTCTCAAACCTTAACTGGAGACCTGGCTGAACTCCCCGGCATTATAAGTGCTTCAAAGACTTTTTTGGGTGTAGTTTTGAAAAAAAAAAAATATTTACAATAACCTTATTTTCCATTACTACAGCTCACAATAAATTGAAACAAAGAAAAGCTGCACATTCGCATTATATTGATAATTCTGTTTACTTGAACTTGGAGTGAAACAGTTGTTGAACTCGAATGTGAAGCCAACTAATTTTCATTCAAAATTACTGTTCCAATCTGACTAACCAATTACACTGTAAAAAAAAGAAACTCATAGACTTCGAGATTTATTTCTAACTCATAGACTTCGAGGTGAGCGCAGGAAAGAAAATTAATTAAGATGTTCTGTGAGGATTAAAATCTTACTTTTTAGTACTCGCAAATGAAACGTTTTTGAATCATTCATCGGATTCATCAGTGATTTTTAAACACGAACTTAGTTTTTCTCACATTCTAGTTTCGAAAATAACAATCTTCAACAAAATCAATTTTTTTCCAAAATAACAAGGTTCTAACAACGGATTCTGGTTAAGAGGACCAACAAAAAGTATACATGTATTGGCTTTTTGAGAGTTTACGTGTGAATTTTATTTAAGGGGTGTTTTAATTTTCCCCTTTTTTGCAAATTCTTATGATGAGTCCTAATAGGAAACCATGTGAACCTTAAATTTGAGCAATAGAATGTGTTTGAGAGGTTTATATAAAAAACAACGAGAAACATTTTTGTAGAACATTCTAAACCTCTAACTTTTCAGTGTATGGGTCTTTTTTGTCCCTTTTTCACAAAATACTTTTGTCTCTTTTTCATAAAACGGGCCTATTGAGGGTTAAAATGTCTCACAAAAATTTTTTTTATAAAATTATACTATTAGTCTCTGGCCTTACCTAAGCTCAGAATTCAACTTAAATATCAGAAACAAGTGAAAATATACAATCTGTTTAAGGATTAAATTCGAGGTTATTCAGAATTCGTGCTAAAACTCCCACAAAAACTCATTTCAGTTTGTATGAAAAAAAATCAACGTAAAAAAAAAATCAGATCTGTTCACGTACTTTACTTGTCAAAACATGCAGAGAGAAAAAAAGAAGCATTGACAAAAAAAATTTGGCAAAGAGAAAAATACCAGAAAAAGTACTTAACCCTCCATCACTAATCTTGGGGTGGAATTCACCCAGCCACACTTTCTATGTAAGATTTCTAATGCAATACTTGTGCGACGAACTAGCAGTCAAAATCTAATCTCTATTCAATATTTTCAATGCAATAATTTTCAGTTTCTAGTGGTCTTCGAGATATAAGCGTGTCAACGCGATTAAAATAAGAAGTGTTTGGGTGCTTTACACCCAGGTTAGTTATAAAATACTTTTTGTTTTGGGTGAATTACACCCAGGAAGCTTGGAAGCAAAACTCAGGCAACGTGCTCTAACAGTAATAAATACATTAATACAATTTGCATTAATAACATTATGTCCTTCAACGCAACGCCTTCGCAAATATGGAAAACTACAGTCGATAGTTCTTCCAGTAGCTTTATATTACTGCGAAAATTATATAAATATAGCTGATTTTTTTGAGGTGGAAATTTATTCTCAAGAGAAAAAAGTACTTGTATAATTTTTTTGTCTATGTTGGTCCTTTTTAACCGACTTCAAAAAGGAGGAGGTTCTCAAGTTGGTTGGTTTCTCTGTTTTTTTTTTTTTTAACCAGAATCAGTTGTCGGAACCTTATCATATTTTGTTTTTGTGTTAAACAGAGTTAAACAGAGAAAAAGGGTATTTTTTCATTTTAGACTGAAATAACTAAACTTTTAAAGTTGTAGAAACGTATTCCTTCTGAAAAAGGTTAACGCATATTTTGCACCACTAACGTTTATTTTCATTTTCAAAAGTTTTGGGTATAAAAATTGCCGTCAAGTGGTAATTGTGCTTGACTGCCAGCCTAGAGAATTCTGACCAAGTCATGGTCCTACGCTTTTTTTTAAATTTCTCTAATTCTTTTCTCATTTCCTTATGATACACAATAAAAATTTGCAAAATAGGGGAAAATTAAAATCCCCTGTAATAAAACTCAGACGTTAATTTTCAAGAAAATTAACTCTTTGGTTCTCTTTGCCAGAATCGTCGGAACAGTATTATTTTTTTTTGTGTTTAACAGTGTCACAAAAAGAAATGGTATTTTTTTATTCACTTTCAACTGGGAAAACTACACTTTTAAAATGATCAGAAACGTGTTGCTTTTAAAAACTTTTAACCCTGCTTTTGCACCTTTAACGTTTATTTTCATTTTTAAAACGGACCCATTTTAGTCCGCTGGTAAATTTCCCGAACACTGACTGTAAAACTAATTTCTGAAAAAAATATTTTCAAATTCTTTGTGCAAAGACATAATTTGGTTAAATGGAAATTCAGAAAAAAAATAAAAATTTCCAAATTTTCCATTTTGCATGAAGAGGTAATATTTTTAAATATTTTTTCCATAAATTAATTTTAACATTAGTGGTCGAAAAATCGACCAGCTGACTAAAATGGGTTAAGTGTAGGGTATAAAAATTGCCGACATGTGGTAAGTGTGCTTGTCTGCCGGGCCAGATAGCCGGGAGAAGTCCCGGCCAGGCCATAATCCTAAGTTTTAACCTTTACTTAATTCTTTCTAAAAACAAAAAAAAACAAATTGGCCATTTCCGCCCTTGAAAGTACTTCGACCGAGCTTTTTATCATCAATTATGTTGTGGGTGTTATTAAATGTTTGCACACAATTCACCGAGAACTGGACACGTTTTATGCCGACTCCGAACGGTTAAGGTTCATGTTCTCAAGAAGCTTTACATGGCATTATTTACTCTCTGTAGAGACGTGGTGACCGATCTGAAAAATTTTTTTATTGAAAAAACTTTTCGCCGCGACTGGGGATCGAACTCGGGCTCCGAGCGTGCTAAGCCACACACTTAATCTGCACGCCAAGGTCACCACTTAATTCTTTCTAGTCACCTAAAATTCGCATACGACAAGCGACGAGCGCCAAACGTCACTTAAAACGTACATGCATTTCTTATGAAATGAAACCTTGTGACGAATTTTTTGCGAGACATCGAATGTCGTTTTCGTCAGCTTCAAATTAATTCAATTCTAATTTGACATGCGATAGAAGGAAGTTTCTTCCATTATTAACATTTCTCATTGTTTTTTTTTGTTTCTTTCAGGCTGTTCAAGTGCTTGTTTAAACGTGGAATTACGTCTTACAGCGTGGTTTGTATGGAATCGTTTTTACAAATTTTTTCAAGCACATGAAACGTTTTTGAGTAACACTTTAGGGTATACCTACAGCTTTTAATACTTATCGTTCATAGATAAAATATATGCTAAAATATCATATATATTGTGAGTTTAGCGAATATCTAATTTTGGATTTTGTAATTATTTTATTATACTCACAAAATATAAGAAGAAAAATGTGTACATTTTCATATAAAAAAAATCAATCATTAGCTGTTTATATGTACCTGGGATATAGCCACCAACTTGTAGTGGCTACAGCTAAGTTGTAGTTGTTGTTTTGTACGAACTGACTTATTAACAGTATTGGTTCTCTACTCATTTTAGTGTAGCATGCAAACTATACATCAGACAGAGACGAAAGTGGCAACAATGGGCACTATATTTAAAATCACGTATTGCTATTACACGTTTTTCTATTACACGTATTAATATTACACGTATTACGAAACAACACAACCAATTTTAATGAAATTTTGTTTTTTGAATGGTTGGTTTCAGCTTGAAGGATAGGTTAGTTTTAACCCGATAGCTGTTATCGAGATTTAAATTTTGGTTTTTTAATATTTTGGATGACATTTTTTTTTTTTCAGTTTTCATTATTATTTACTGTATTTTACTACTGTGGAAAAATTTGTCGCGTCCGTATTCGTGCTCTATCTATTTACAAAAAGATAAGAGATTTATCTTATATTTCATGAGTCTACGATGAATAGTTAGCCTTTGACCTCCATTAACATGTATATTATATATAAAAAAAGTTCTCAAAATTAGCTAAATTTTGCATGTTTCTATACGAGCTTAAAAAAACTTCTATTTTTTGTCGCGTCCGTTCCATTGAATGATTGCTTATTGCTTTGTACTAATTTATACTAAATCTCGACAATATTTTTATAAAATGTAGCACTCTTTCGTCGCGTTAGAACACTTAAATACATATCGGCTCATTTTGTTTCTTTCTTGTTTTTCGAGTAATTAAAACCGTGCGAATGTCGCGTCCATGCCACTGGGAGATGCCCATATATCAAAAAATTTTAAAGAAATTTAAATATGTCTTACTTCTTAAAAATAGTGATATTTTTAACATCGTCATTAATTTTTAGTTCATATTCTTGAACAATGTTGAAATTTTGATCCTGAACTTGCAGATTTGAAATATATAAACCAGAAAAAAACTATAATATGGCTGTCATAAACAATGTAAACAAAACTAAAACGCTTCATAAAATTTTCATAACATAACGCATTTTAGTAATTTTTTTGTGTGTGTTATTCTTGCTTAAATTAATAAAAAACTTTGAATTTCCCTGTACGCTACACACGTACGTTCTCAACACTTTGTTTTAAAGTCATGTTTTTGTTTAACCGCATACATAAAGTCCATCCAACCACACCTTCTACGTCACATCAAGAACAGAAAATTACAGAACATAACAGTTCATTATGACGTGGCATATCAAATGCATGCCTACGAGAATGTTTGCGGTTTTGAACAAAGTGCAATAGCTTAAGGGTAGGCATCCTTGATTAGTTTACCAGCTAAGACAACATGGCTGTAGGCTGGGCATGAAGGGTGAGCTAAGGAAAGACTAACTTCTAAGATGGTTTACTAATTAGATGGTGGGCGACTAACTCTAGTTAGCTTTTTACTTAGACGGTATGATGTATAAATTTACATTAATTAACATATATATAAATAAGTAAAAGTAGTTGTGGTAAATGTACGAGGCGGATGGAAATAGCAAGAAAGGTGTTAGTATAGAAGAAAATATACGTAGGTGTTGAATGTATTTTAAGAAATAATATTTTTCAAGATATGAGCTATATTTAAAATATAATTGAAAGGGTGTTAAGAAAGTGTTGGCTTTTATCAACACTGTTGTTTCATTAACATATTCATGACATCAACTAACTATTTTAAGAAGTATGCTAGGAAGTCGAGAGTACTTTTTTCAATTCCAACTAGTATAGAGTTCTGATGAAGTGCAACAAACACCTGAAATTGTTTGGAAAGTTAGCTAGCTTTAGAAGATACATATATTCATTAAAAAATTTGCCTTTTTATTTAAATTGCCTTTTTGTTTTTTCATTTTATTCTTCGTACTCCACCAACGAATTGTTTGAATCACATTTTGATTCCAATATTAATATTTTATCAAAAGAATCCCGTGATTAGTTTTTAATATGCAAATTGTATTATTTTATTATTTTTTTCTCAAAGCAAAGTCTTTTCCATTTTTCTCTAAACATGATGCCTTTTTTATCATATTCCGAGAAACTTTTTTCTGAGTGTACTCAAAGCGAAATTTTTCCATAAAGCAAAACATAGTTACTTTTTGTTATCGCTGTCGATTTTTCTTTAGTTTGTAAAGGACACCTTAGAGGATCTTTGATAGAGATCTTATTTTTTTTAAGCACTTTTCCTGAGCACTTTCCGACAAAAATACGATTTTCATCTGTAAAGAACTAAAGGTAGACCGAAGAAAATACGGTTGTTCCATTTTTTTTCCCCCTCTTTACTATGCAACCAAATTGTCGTAATGTTTTACGTGTCAACACTTTCTTGGGTATTTAAATACTCATTATGCAGAAGTGAGTTAAAAGGGCCAGTTAATGTTTAAGAAATCAAAAGTTAATACTTCAAATACAATTTTTTTTTTAGCTTTGAACCAAGGATTTCAGATGTTAAACCTATTCAGTCAAGTCTTCCTTGGATCGGAAAATAGGGAGATGGATAAGTAGTAGAGAAAGTGAAATCTAGAGAAAGAAGTGTAGAATGTTGGATGTATGGCGAAGCGCTATATCAACATGCGAATATAAATCTGAGGCAAGTTTTATGCCTTTACCTCTGTCAATTCGAGTTATTAAGCAATAAGCCGGATCGATTTTGTAAGGTGAAAAAAAAAGTCAGTCGGACACCGACTCAAAAGTTAGAGGGACTCTTAAAAACTATTTCGGCATAATTTTTTTTTTTTGGATCGGAGAAATCGCCAAATTCTCTTGAATCCCTTTTTAGGCCAAAAAATCAAGTTTTTTGCACATAATTTTTTTTGACGTAGAATTACGTCTTACAGCGCAGTTTGTATGGGGTCGTTTTAACAGATTTTTTCAAGGTCATTAGGCAACGTTTTTGGCGAATACTTTAGGGTATACCTACAGCTTTTAATACTCTTCGTTTAAAGATAATTAATATACTAAAATATCAGATATATCCTGCGCTGAATGAATATCTAACTTTGGATTTAGTCACTTTTATATTAAAGTCACAAAATAGTAAAAGATAAGAAGAAAAATGCATGTTTTTATATAAGAAAATCAATCATCAGCTGCTTATGTGCCTGCTGCTTACTTTGTTTTTCTTTCGTTGTTTATGCTTGTATGCTTTCGTTTTGCACGAACTGATTGGTTCGTTTTGGCAGCATTGTAAGCATTAGTTCGCATTGGGTTTATGTATGCACTACTGCTCTAGTATACTATTTTGAAACCAGAGGTCATGAATCTCTTTTCAACTCAGTCAATGAACTCAATCTGTCTGTGATCCGGTTAGATTTAACTCTTATGAAAAAATACGAGTGGGATCATATTTCTTTTTATGCTTTTACCCAATAGATGGCGTAAAATTTTAATTTTTGTTTTTAATGCAAATTAATTTGTATTCCACATCCCACTAGCACTAGCGAGTGTAGTTTGCAACTATATTATTATTATTATTATTATTAATTGATTTTCATTAGTACAATAAGCACCATGTTCTTTTCAAGTACAAAGCATGATACATGTAATTTGCTTAAGATTTAATAGTAAACAATACAAAATGACAAGTAATTGTAAAACAGCAGTACAGACTTAACAAAGATGTAAATATAAATAAAAATATAATTAAAAATAAATTATTTTAATATAATTATAAAGGTTAAAAGCAGTGAAGACAAAGTAAAATAAGAAAATATAGAAAGACATTGAAGATAAAGTGGCAAAAAATGTAATCAGATGAAATATTTAAAGAAGAGATTTAGATTTAGAGAACTGAATATTGTTAAGGATTTTGTGGAGAGAAATGTTTTAGAATGGCATACTTGAATTTAATCTCATTAAATATAGTCTTAAGGTGAGTTGGTAGTGAATTCCATAGTCTGATGGCATTGATGAAGAATAGTCTTGTTGAGTTTTGAAAATTAAAGCTAGGTAGGATTAGCATTGGGCTTCTGAGCGACTGACCAAAGTGCAATTTCTCATAGAGGTAAAATGGAGTTTTGTGTTTAATAAGCTTGTGCAAGAAGATGCAGTTGCGAGCATTGAGGTAACTTATAATGTTACAACCGAGTATACAGTTTCTATACTGAGCTAAGTGATCAAATTTTCGTAGTCCGTATACATATCTAGTAGCATGATTAAATGCAATTTCCAATTTTAGCTGAGAGCGCGAGTCTAGTTTGCTATAGATAAGTGCAGAGTACGTGATCACAGGCAGGACAAGTTGGATTACGAGCTTACGTCTTGTATCAATTGGTGTATACTCAGCTGAAACTCTAAGATTACGCAAGATAAAATATATTTTTCGAACTACATTGTTTATTTGGTCAGTACACGTTAGGGAGCAGTTAATATTAAAACCTAGACTTGTTACTTTGTTAACCAAGAGAAGATTTTTCTCACCTAACATTACAACTGGAATATCACTAAAGTAAATTTTGTCTTTCGATATAGGAAGTACGTAGGATTTTAAGGCATTCAGTCGTAAACCGTTTCTAAGAGACCATTGATTAATGGAACTCAAATCTTCATTCAATTTAGATGTTAAGTCTTCCTTGAGATTCATTCTACCTGACACATAGAGTTGAACATCATCTGCATAAGCATGCATTGAAGTATATTTGCAACATTGGAAAATATCATTTATAAAAACAGAAAACAAAAGAGGTCCGAGAATCGACCCCTGAGGCACTCCACTGCAGATTAACTTATACTGTGAGTAGCAGTTCTTAGCTTTTACTCTTTGCATTCTGTCTGTTAAGTATTTACTCAATAAATTGACCGCACTATCACAAAAACCGTAAAGGTTTTTTAACTTAAGACATAGAAGCTTATGATTTACTGTGTCAAAAGCTTTCGAGAAATCCAGCAGACAGAGTAATGTTAGTTTCCCATCATCGTAGGAGGATCTAATATCATCAATAACTTTTAACGTAGCAGTTGAGCAACTGTGTCTAGGACGGAAGCCAGATTGTAGTGGAGAAAAACGATTAGTAGACAAGATAAATGTTGATATCTGGTCAGCCATTATTGCTTCGCAAACTTTAGACAGTGACGACAAAATACTTATGGGCCGAAAATCCTTGGGTTCAGAAGGCGCGCTGTTTTTTGGAACAGGCGTAATTGTAGCAATTTTCCAAGTTTTCGGAAAAATTGACGTGGTAAAGCAGTGGTTTATGATATGAGTAAGTGGACTAATAACATGAGCAAGAATAATCTTAATAAATTTAATATAAATTCCATCTTCACCCACAGCGTTTGATTTGACTTTCATCACATACTTAGCGACATCATTTTCCGTGACCATTGAGAATTGAAAAGTTTGTTCTATTGGGTTTGGGAAATCAAAAGTACTTATTTGTGGGGTTATAGTATTTGACAGAAAGAAGTCATTGAGAACGTTCGGATCAGCCTGGCATTGAGAAGCCTGTGTTTCACCAAGGCAGAGCTTTTTAATATTACTCCAAAGAATTTTAGATGGAAGAGACGTTCTAAGTTTGGAAGAGCAATATTTAATCTTAGACTGCCTTATAAGCAAAGTGGAGTTATTTCTGGCACGTCTATAGTTTTCCCAATTCTCACTAGAGGGACTATTTTCCATATACTTCTCAGTCTATTTCTCTTTTTTATGGCTTGCTGCACGCGACTTGTAAACCAAGGGCAGGATGAATTCTTTATGTTCACTGTTTTCTGAGGAACATGTCTGCTAAAAAGGTTTTTAACGGAGTTTGTGAAAACAGATAACTTATCTTCAACGTAGGGATGATACCATACATTATTCCAGGGAATAACAAGTACGTCTTGAAGAAGAGCTTGATGGTCAATACCTTTAAAGTCATGGTAGGTAAAAGTTTGAGGGGTCGCAGAATAAGAAAGATGTATATCCAGTGTACAAAAAATGAGATCATGATCAGATAGGAAATAAATTTGATCAAACAATAGGACTTTAGAAGATTCGGACACTATGAAGTAGTCAAGAAGACTCGGACTATCATTAGACGAAAAACGGGTAGGAATGGTATCATTTACAATTGACAGACCGACGGAAGCTATATTATCACACAAAGAACTAGTATGGTCGTTGTTGCACAAAAGATTAACATTGAAATCACCACATATAAGAAAATGGTCGAAATCAATTGACAGGTTGGACACTTCACAAAAAAAAGTATCTAAGCTATTGGATTTACTCGGATTATATACGCAAGCAACAAAGATTTTCATTCTATGGTCAGATATGCAGATGCTTATATATTCAACATTAGACGACATGGATTTTTTAATTAGCTTAGCTTTGAAGTTATTTCTGCAATATATTGCTACCCCACCGCCTTTTCTTTCAGGTCTATCACTTCTAAATAGGGTAAAGTTTTTCATGTTGTAAACAGCATCACTTACATCACTACAGAACCAGGTTTCCGAGACACACACAATATTGATTGACGAATTTTCAAAGACATACCTCATATAATCTAATTTTGCAGAATTCAGGCTTCTTGCATTAAAATGAGCAACTCTCAAACCAGTTTGTCTTCTACACAAAATTTCAACAAGACATTTATCATTAGTACCACCACAATTAAAATTTAAGCCAGACATCATAAGAGATATAAAAGTTATAAATATGAAACATACCACCAACATCACTAAAACAAATAAGTACAAAACAATCAACAAGAATCCAGTTCAGTTTAGAAAAAATATAATGATTGAGATTGTAGAAATAGGTTAGGAGTAGAAGAAATAGTTCAGAAAGAGAATAAAAGACACCTAGACATTTTTTAATATTACTTATAAAATACTCGTATAAGAAAAATAAATATTTTATTATTATTTGTTTGCAGCCCTTACTCGTCACGAAAACACTCAGCATCGTTAGACTCACTCAAAACAATGCCATTGAGCTCATTCTGGTTTTCAACTATAAAAGATTCTCCACGCTCGAACTTCCTGACATGTATTAAGCCTCTCTTTACATAAACAGAGAAAAGTTTTCTACTCCTCTTCAATTTAACCGCATTCTGAAGAAGCTGTCGATTCCGCATAGTAATGCTCTCATTCATGTAAATGCTAGACGTCGAGTCAAGTCCCACATCATTCAGCAAGAGATTTCGATTATTACATTTCCGAAATATTGAGGCACACCGCAGAATCGTGTCTCTCTCATACGACGCATTAAACTTTATAACAATTGGTGTGTTAATTGCATTTGTATTGCGTGCATTTCTCTTAACACGAAAAATGCTCTTAAGAGGTGGAGGTCTGCACCCGATCGTAAAGCACAATTTATTAAATAGTACTGCTAGGTTCTCATCTGCACACTCAGGAACACCAAGTAAAACAGCATCTGCAGCAACCTCTTTCCGCTCTAGGTTACCAATCTTCTTGTTTGCCTCATACACAGACTCTTTGAGCTGCTCCATTCCAGCATGCTCTCGCTCATTTTCAATGGTGTCAATTCGTTCCAAAGCACTCATAAGATCAGCATTAACC
Source organism: Tetanocera ferruginea (assembly GCA_958299015.1). Taxonomy (NCBI): domain Eukaryota; kingdom Metazoa; phylum Arthropoda; class Insecta; order Diptera; family Sciomyzidae; genus Tetanocera; species Tetanocera ferruginea. The sequence continues at coordinate 111,085,898 of OY282644.1, read as the reverse complement.
TTCTCTAGCTTACAAGCCCAGCTTTGCTCAACCTCACTTAACTTATTTTTAAACTCTTCGCGTAGCTCACTTATTTGATTGTTGATGTTTTTGATAAGCAGCTCACTTTGTTTGTTGAGGCGATCATCTAAGTCTTTAAGAGTGACGGTGGAGTTGGCAACACTCGAGCCGATGGTACCGTTTTGCGTAGGCGTCAAGAGAAGATGTTTGGACTGAGTAGTCTTAGCTCTTGTACTAGTCATGTTTAGTTGACGAAATTAGTTTGAGTGGTTCTTACTAAATGTTGCAGCAAAAAGACCGGGAAAATTTTTTTTTTTTCTGTGTTTACTCAATTTGTTATATTATTTCAAATTCTTTTTCTTTATTTCGCACATATATTGTTTTCAAAAAATTCTATGACTCACAAGAATCATACAAACAACCGCAATTTATGCGAACTCACTTTAATCTATTTAGAATTAATTAGTGAATTTAAATATAAACCGAGCTCCAAAAGAACACGTCTGCTTTCGACCGAAGATATGTGATGATATGATATATACATCGAACAGAAAGTGTAGCTAGCAAACTAAATATCAGACAGAGACGAGAGGAAAGGACATGTGCTCAGCGTGAAATATAGTAACCATACGATTTTTTAAAAATCGGGGCCTTAATTTTAATTTTAAATTAGAAGTTAAACTGACTGAAAAAATTTGAAATTTTGCTTGTTTCCTTTTGCTTGCTCATTTGATCATACTTACTTTTTAACTTTTTCTTTGTTTTGGCCTCGATAAGTAGTCCATAATTGAGTGTTATTCATTTATTTGTTAATTTTTGGAAGATCAATAAAAATACGTGCAAAATGAACAAAACAATCGGACCAAAGAAACAAAGTAGGTTACAACTTAAACGGAGTTCTACGTCTACACTTACGATACTATCGAAACTGTGTTTCTTTTTTTTTCTTTAGAATGGATACCCAAGATATGCAAAAAATAAGCATTTGATCCGGCTACAATCTCATTCTACTAACATCTCTACCACCAACTACAACTTCCAAAGTCTTATATATTGATGAATTTTTAATTTCAGTTGATTAGAAATGAGGAAAGAAGTCTGACCGGGATTCGAACCCGGAACCTTTGGGTTGACAGTCAAGCATGCTAACCACTTGACTACCGATGCCCATTTTTTCGTATAATAAAATCACTGTAATAGCGAGAATTAATAGTTTGAAAGATATAAGGTGTGGAGCGTGACACTTGCGTTATATATATTTAGATAAAGCATTTAGGGTGCTCACAGTTCTGTATTATCTGCTCTGTTAACTTTGCCGTCTATTAACTTTAGAACATTTTAGCACGTGTTACCTTTCATTGTTTTTGTTTTACGTACAAACTTGAGATACCACTTGTTGCTAAATTTATCTCACTTCTACTCATGTCTTTCTTTTGTGTTAATGTGGTATCACTAATCAGCTGATTTAATTTTCTTGCAAAAAATGGAAGAAGTATGGATCGTCGAAGAAGTAAGTACATTTTTCCAGAATTCTCCGTTACCGTTCATTCGAGGCATGTTTTTGAACAAATTTCAAATTTTTGAAAACTATTTATGCAATTTAGCTCCAAAACACAAAAAGAGATGCACACAGTTCGATTGAAATATCTTTCTAAAGTTGCCAGGTGTTAACTTTAGAAGCAAACTGTGTTTTGATGAAATGAAGGACAAACATTTTTTTTGGATACGTTTATTTTACTTTTAAAATAAACTGAAAAATAAATTTTAGAAATTTTTTATTTTCCTTCTTCGTCTTCTTCTTCTTCTTCTTCTTCTTCTTCTTCTTCTTCTTCTTCTTCTTCTTCTTCTTCTTCTTCTTCTTCTTCTTCTTCTTCTTCTTCTTCTTCTTCTTCTTCTTCTTCTTCTTCTTCTTCTTCTTAAAATACCTACTCGAAAATGTTTGCAAAACTGTCACTTTTCACCAAACCCCTGCTTGTGGTTCAACAGAATGATTTGAATAACCAAATAACCGCATTTAAAATTTAAAAGCCATTATTTTCAATACATGAAATACCACAAGAGCCATTGCAATACGCTCTGAATAGTGACAAACCGGATACGGAAAAAGCTCCATACTGCACTAGCTTAGATTGTGACGTTAACGAGAGCATTCCGACAGCGTTCAGTGTAAAAAAATAAATGAGCAGGAACACAACTTTGCCAACTTTTATAGATTTCAATGGAACGGAGTTAACTGCATGCAATTTCCAGGAATTGTTCATTTATAATATTATTGTTGCAATAAGGTTAGCGCTTAACTTAGTTACAATAGCAGCAACAACAACAAATTATAAATTGATTTGACTGCAGCAACTTTTAATGAGCTTTGATTGCTATGAATGAGCAAGCAAAAATAGCAGCAACACAACAAACAATATGAAAATGTGTGACATAAACAATTTTCTACCAACTGTATATATAATGACGCCTATACAAATTGTATATTAATATTTGCTATATATATATAGAAATTCAAGAGTTGTCTTTTTGTTGTTTTTTTTTATTTTTTTTTGGTTTTGCGTGCATGTCTGTGTAACTGTGTGCATTGCCATTTATAACAATTGCTGACACTTGTTGTGTTATTTCTGGTTGACAGTTATTGATGGATGAATGACAGTTGTCAGTGTGTTTCTCCTCAATATGTCGTCATTTGACAGTTGAAGTAATTAAATTCGAACATTTGTTCAAGCCGAAGGACATGCGTTTGCAGGCAGAAAATAAAACTAACAAAGATCAAACGTATTTTGTTAGATATTGCGAGTTTTTGTGTTTTTATTTCGTTTGATTTTTCCGCTTACCGGAGAAAGTTTTATAAGGCGTCAATTGAAGCATGTAATTGATTGTAATTGCTGTGGCTGGCTAGTAAAACATACACACATGCAATACAAAGATTTATGGTCTTTTAGGCAACCGGAAGCTCTGCCCTCCAGCACTAAAACGGCTACAGCTGGCTACTTTAGATTCAACGAAAATATATAGATGAATGCTTTTTGAGCAGCACTTTGCTGGAGAAAAAAAAGAACAGCCAAAGAAATTAATATCCTTCATTATAGCTGACAGGTTTTTATTTTTCTACCATTTTTTTTTTTTTGGCATTGTTTTCGTGCTTAAAAGAGAATATATGTACGTGGATGAGCAAGGATGGAGTGCAGTTTAAGATAACCAATAAATAAGCACTCGTTTCACTAAAAGACATTGGAACGCTTCATTGAAACATGGCACTGAAAGCTACGAGTATTTGACGATAATTATATTGAAGCAATAAAGTCATAAAAAAAGAAATAAAAACGGCTAAATGTAGTATGTAGTAAAATATGATGTACATAAGTTGATAGCAGTGAATTGGAAAGGAGTTTTTGAAGAAAAAATTAAGAGAAAATATACATTTGATGGCAAATTTAAGTAGTAGTTTGAATACATGAAGTGACTCTTGAAATTTAGAAAATATGAAATGAGATTCAGAAACTCAAATTAAGGTGATATAAATCAAGATGTTGCCATTCGTTTTATTTTTCAGTTACTTTCAGAGAATTTAGTTCTGAGCTAGTTCTTCATTCAGAATGCTTGGTCGGCAAGTCCAACTTTTGTTAGCTGACTTGCATCTATGACAATTTTAAGCCAACCGTTAAATTTCCAAGGTAGTGATTTAAAATAACTTGCATTTAATACATTGTAATATTTGTTTTCCCAACTGTCAAAAAGTGTCCTTTATCAAATAAAAAACGAGGAAAAAAAAAACAAAAATAAATCTGTCTCTATTAACAACATTACGAAACCGCATTTTATTAATTGGCTTCTACCAACCAAAATAAAACCCCAAAAGAAAACACCTAACATCGTGTGATTTATATGGCCTGATGTGTTGCCGCTCACAAAATATTTTCCAACAAGTGGCTTTTGAACATGACCACAAAAATGCGTAGCACACATTTTAAGTATTTGCACACAGCATCCTTTACCAGCAGCATAAAATCAACAAATATTTATTGTCACACATACATACTACATGCCTCTAATACTTTCTGCTATGTATGTTTATATATGTTTGAAGCTATTGAAGTAAGTAATTTAATGAAATTTAATGAAATTTAATTCGGGCTGTATTTTCACTCGCTTCAGCCAACAAGTTGTTGTGTGGTTTGTTTAAAGTAATTGTAATTTGTATAATTATTTTTATATTTCTTTTAATAACTTAATTAAGTACAACTAATATTCAAAAAGAAATAATGTGTTTATGTGGCATTTACTTATTATTTTTAAACTATTATCTTATTATTTCATACAGGTTATTTTTCTTTGGTGGAAGCCACAAAAATACTCGTACTTTGAATTTTCTCATTCAAATTTATTATATATTTACTTTTGGAAACAATTAACGAAAGGGCTTTTTTTTGCGAAAAGGGTCACACACTGGCTTGAAGATCTAGTGTTGCCAAATAGTTTGATATAGCGAATGTTTTACAATTTTGTTTCGTCTTACCTCGCAATCTACAAAAAACCTTTATTTTTATAAAAATACAACGATGTTGCAGTGAATTTTGACCTCCTAATTCAATGGAAGTCAGAAAAAAGTATGATACGACTTTATGCTTAAATTAATTCTTAAAACTTAATTCTTTAACGTCATGATAAAAACGAAAGAACAAATAATGACGTCATCCGGATGCAGATGGAGTCACTGAAGCAACGAAAGTACAAAATGGTTGCATGAAATTATTAATATTTAGTTGAGTATCACGGAATATATAAATTCTCGTATTTTGTAAATCCTCATGAGTCTTGTATTTTTTCATGGCATTTACAAAATTTTTTATTCGTTTATGACAAATATCTTAATTGATAAAAACTCATTATCTGTTATTTATTATTTACTTTTGTATTATTTGCAATTATGGATGAATAAAATTGAATTGAAAATTGAATTATTCGTTTATGTATCTTGCACACACACTTTATAAATTCTAAACACTGAACTTATGAAATATTAATGTTCTTTTGTTTTTTCTTTTGTGTATTTTGTACATTCACGGAGAGAAATTTGAGCTGAAAACAATCACAAACCAATTAGTTTTGGGATTGATTCTGAGCTAAGCCATAATGTTCTTGATATCAAGCCCTAATGTGATTGTTTATCAAAAAATTAACACGCTCATTCGTTTCAATGTATGTGGTTTTTGGATAATTTGTCAAAAAACTAATATGCTCACTTGTGCCCAATTCAAGTCATTTTGGTATTGTTTATAAAAAACAAAAACATGCTCATTTGTATCCAATGCATGCCACTTATGGATTGATAGTAAAAACAAATAATATGGCCAATCTAAGGAATTTTATAATTTCTTATCACAACATGTCAAATTTTAAAATAAATAAAAAAAAATTAAAAAATATGAATACGCTGAATTAAGGCCTTGTAAAAATTAACAAGTGGCTCAAGCAACAAAGAAAAAAAACAAAAAACAAAAACAAAAATAATGATAAAAAGCAAAATAAAAATTATATTTGCATTGTTCAAATATGCATATGTCATCCGATTTGGACATGAAAATATGATTTTTTTAATTTATTTTTTGCACTTTTATACACTTTTATAGCAACAGGAACAAAAACGAAATAAGAATTACGTCGTTTGGTTGCTCATTTTTTTGATGTGCAAAAACAACAACAACAAAATTATTCTTTTTATAAACAAGCCCAAGATTACACTTATTAAGCACAAATTGACGTGTTAATCAAAAAAATTTTTCAGCCCAATTTCTGGCATAAACTGCGAACATGAATGGCATGTTTTGAGATAGTTTTGAGCTATTTTGAGCTGATTTCAGTTATGAACGTTTTGAGCTTGATTTTAGCCCCTTTTTTTCTCTCCGTGTTGATGTCAAGAATAGTTCACTGGGTCAAAATTCATGAATGCGATTCATGAAGATAATGTACAAATTCATAATAACTGTGCACTTTTTTGATTCGGTGTAGGTGATACAGAAAAAATTTATTGTACGTCAATAACGGTAAAGGTTGAGTTCTTGGCCTCATAACGAAAAAAATATGACAAAAATAGACAAAATACAAAAGGCAAAACGCAAAAGGCAAAAGGCAAAAGGCAAAAGGCAAAAGGCAAAAGGCAAAAGGCAAAAGGCAAAAGGCAAAAGGCAAAAGGCAAAAGGCAAAATGCAAAAGGCAAAAGGCAAAAGACAAAAGGCAAAATGCAAAAGGCAAAAGCCAAAAGGCAAAAGGCGAAAGGCAAAAGGCAAAAGGCAAAAGGCAAAAGGCAAAAGGCAAAAGGCAAAAGGCAAAAGGCAAAAGGCAAAAGGCAAAAGGCAAAAGGCAAAAGGCAAAAGGCAAAAGGCAAAAGGCAAAAGGCAAAAGGCAAAAGGCAAAAGGCAAAAGGCAAAAGGCAAAAGGCAAAAGGCAAAAGGCAAAAGGCAAAAGGCAAAAGGCAAAAGGCAAAAGGCAAAAGGCAAAAGGCAAAAGGCAAAAGGCAAAAGGCAAAAGGCAAAAGGCAAAAGGCAAAAGGCAAAAGGCAAAAGGCAAAAGGCAAAAGGCAAAAGGCAAAAGGCAAAAGGCAAAAGGCAAAAGGCAAAAGGCAAAAGGCAAAAGGCAAAAGGCAAAAGGCAAAAGGCAAAAGGCAAAAGGCAAAAGGCAAAAGGCAAAAGGCAAAAGGCAAAAGGCAAAAGGCAAAATGCAAAAGGCAAAAGGCAAAAGGCAAAAGGCAAAAGGCAAAAGGCAAAAGGCAAAAGGCAAAAGGCAAAAGGCAAAAGGCAAAAGGCAAAAGGCAAAAGGCAAAAGGCAAAAGGCAAAAGGCAAAAGGCAAAAGGCAAAAGGCAAAAGGCAAAAGGCAAAAGGCAAAAGGCAAAAGGCAAAAGGCAAAAGGCAAAAGGCAAAAGGCAAAAGGCAAAAGGCAAAAGGCAAAAGGCAAAAGGCAAAAGGCAAAAGGCAAAAGGCAAAAGGCAAAAGGCAAAAGGCAAAAGGCAAAAGGCAAAAGGCAAAAGGCAAAAGGCAAAAGGCAAAAGGCAAAAGGCAAAAGGCAAAAAGCAAAAGGCAAAAGGCAAAAGGCAAAAGGCAAAAAGCAAAAGCAAAAGTCAGGACGGAAATTAAGTGTGAATAAGGTTATTATCAACGATTTTGACCAGAACTATAACAAGTTAAGGGAAAATATAATAGGAACAAGGATTAAAGGAGAAATTAAATTTTTCGTGTAAATAATTCGTATTTTTTGCAAATTTTTTATGAACCCTTTGGCTAATGGTGTACACCAGAGAACTACATGAGACCATTCCTCATTTTTGCCACTCGAATAACAAACGTCGTCAGCCACAATCGCACAAAAAAAATGCATGCATACCACTCGAGTTCGTAAACAACGATTGCTGCTTAGCGCAGTGTGTGACGACTGCGAATCGATACAAAGGCAGCATCCAGACAATGCAGACATTCGAATAATTCGCTGGAAGCTCGAGTGTTTGCTGCTGCTTTTCATAGTTTTTTTGTACTCTAGGTAAAAAGCGGTTATTTTTGGCCTATACCGTTTTTACAAATTTTTGTTTAAATATTTTTGGTGCAATATTCTGATGAAGTGTAACGCCCTATATCTACGCGTATCGATAACACCATACCCCTTAGAAAGCCTTAAAAAGTGGTCGTTTTCGAGATATCCCGCTTTTTCTGTTTTTTTTTTTTATATATTTTATTTATTTTTGGCCTATCTCGTTCTCGTAGTTCGAAACACGTGTTTAAGCTGAAGCTCTATAGGAAAGAGTTAGGCCGCGTTCATAGTGGAAGCTGAAGCTGGCTAAGCTTTTTCAAGCGATATCATGACGCTTTTTCTTGCTGTTTCTGTTCATAGTGCACGCTTTTTTTCGCGCTTTTAGATACTTTTTCTTGCTGTTGCTGTTCATAGTGCGAGCTTTTTTTCGCGCTTTTAGATACTTTTCCTTGCTGTTGCTGTTCATAGTGCGCACTTTTTGCATGCGCTTGGCTTACGTTTTGTTTGAATTATTTCTTGTTATTTGGAAAGTTAATGCATATTTTGAAGTTCAACACAAAAATATTCAAAGAATAGATAAAGAACAACGAAGATAACGGCGAAATAGCTCAAAAGCAACAAGTGCAGAAAAAAGTTGGAAACCTATCCTCCACAAAGCAACAAATAAAATATTTTGTCTATATTCTACGCACAAAATAAAGATCAATAACATAAGATCACAACAACAAAAAATGCATTCAAAGGAAATTGAAAACGTGCAACTCACACACATACCAAGAAATGATACAATTTTCACAAAATGCTGGCTGGGAAGAATGAAGTAAGCATCTGAAGAAGAAAAAGCGTCGAAAATTAGCGATGCCCACAAAAAATTACCAACAACAAAACGAATCTAAACAACAACACGCATTGAGACAAAGCCAAAATAGCGCACAATTTCATATTTTGCGCATCGCATATGCTGAATTTACTAACAACAAAAGGACATACATACAACGACATGCAATGCTGGCAGCGCCTGCGATCATGTTGACTTTGTTAAATAGACAAAAAAAACAACACGGAACAACCGATAATGCGAAAATAAAACAAAAATAAAACTAAAGCGCTGGGCATTGCTGCCGAAAAGTACAAAAACAAAATCAGTGCGGCAAAACATAAACAAGAAATAAAAAAAAAAACAGCCAAGAAAAGCGTTAAAAGGTATGAAAATAACCTACATCACAAAGCGTACGTACGAAATGAAACAAAAAATCAAAACTGTGTACACAAACGAGATGGAAGAAAAAGTGCCAAAAAGCATGTTAAAATAAGCTGAAACCCAAAGCATAAGCACGACATGAAATAAAAAATCAACACCGTGTGCCCAAGTGAGATAGAAGAAAAAAGTATCAAAAAGCCTATAAAAGTATCAAAAAAAGTGGCGTAACCTTGAATTTAAGCTTGCACTATGAACACTTTGCGCTTTTTCCATATGATTGTACACAAAGCGTTTTCAGCAGATGTAAAAAGTTTCAGCTTCAGCTTCCACTATGAACGCGGCCTTAGGCGCTGTTGATCGCTGCTGCAGACTGCAGTTAAAATTTTTTTCCTTGCTGCGAATAAACATAAAAGCATGAATATTCGTTGCTTTTGGTGAACGTTGCGAATATCTGGCTTCGTCGGACATTCATGTTTCGCAGGCATTCGTATTAGTCATCGCTCGTACTCTACGGCATTCGTACCACAGCGATTGGTACATGTATTTGCGCATTAATTTTAATGCAGAAGGCACATTCGTAGCTCGTATTTTGACGAGACATTCAAAATGCCATTCAAAATGCACTCAAGTTGTTCTCTGGTGTACACTATATTGTACATCGATTTGTAAAGCCTGTCTCGCCATGCATAAAACCGTCTGATTTCAATATTATCCCCTTATTTATTTGATAATCAACCAACTTGTGGTCTGTTCCCATACTCTAAAGTTTTAGTCCAATTTACCAGTTTTACAGGTTTTAGTCCGAGAAGCATTCCCGTACTCGAAAAAATGGTAAAAGAAAGTTGCATCTAGAGAGTAAAAAATTTCCCTTCTTTGTCAAAAGTTGCAAGTTTAAGTCAGAAGCAAACAGCTTAAAATCAGCTGTTTACAAGGAAGTAAAAAAATTGCAAAATATAAAAACTTCTTTGAAACTATTAAAATGGAAACCAGAAACATGGAAAAATGTGTTAAAACTAGTATAAATGCTAAACTTGAGAATATATTTCAATATTGTTAAAAATCTTAAGCATGTCGATGCTTCTCATCAAGCCAATGCTAGAGAAACAATTTTATTTGACAGTTTGTACAATTTGAGTCCGAGAAGCTTTTTCTCTATTTGCGAGAGATTTTTTCTGATTTTCACGGTTTTGACAGTTTTACCATTTTTAGTTCAAAAAGTATGGCCTATTATAAGGTTTGATTTTTTTTTAAAAAAGTGAGTTTTTGTATTAATCATTATTTATATTAAAAAATCTTTATCAAAACAAGTATATAAATGAATTGAACAAGTGTCTAAAATCTATTTCTCTGGACATTTTTTCTACAAAAAACTTTATAAATGGGTAAAGATAGCTTTTTATAACAAAATAAAGTTATTCTCATATTTTTCTTTCCGCGCTAGATTTCATTCCCGTGTCGAAGGATTAAGAAAATGGTTAACTTTATTTTTAAGAAAATGGTTTAGTAATGTTGGCGGCCATGGTTGATTGTGCTAAGTGTCTGGCGTGCGAACCAATGATTTCCGAGTTCAAATCTCACCTCGAGCAAAAGTTTTTTTCAATAAAAATATATTTTTCTGTTCGACCGTCACCATCACCTGCAGGCAATGACAAGCCAAACCTCAGATAGTAAATAATGCCATGTAAAACTTCTTGAGTCGGCAAAAATTATGTAGGTCCAGTTATCGATCAATTGTGTGGAAACATTTAATAACACACATAACATAATTGATTATAAGAAGCTCGGACAAAGTTCTTTCAAGTGCTGAAATCAGGGTTTAAATTGCTTTCAGCAGAACAGCAAAAGCAACGAAATTTTTACTGCGGTAGTGCTACCGACAGTTTTTAAAAACATTGTTATGCTGTTCATTTTCCTTTGCTGAGTGAATTTTTAAAAGCAAAGCAAAAGCAGCAGCATTAAAAAAAAATTGTTTTGCTGCGTAGTGCTACGACAGCAAAAAAATTAGTTTATTGCTTTGCTTTTCATTTTGCTTTTCTTATTTTTCTCAGCACTACGACAGCAGCAGTAATTAAGCAGCTTTGCTTTCGGATGTTGTGTATCCGTTTGGCTTTCGTGATTTCTTCTTCGTCGTTTCTATGCTGCGTTGTTTCAGAGGCGCATGTCTATATGCATGTTTTTTTATATAATATGTAGACTTGTGCGCAGTCGTGTATGTATGTTGTTACTTTGAAAAACTGTCGGTAGCACTACCGCAGCAAAATGTTGCTGTTCTACTGTTCTTTTGCTGTTCTGCTGAAACTATTTTCAACCCTCAGCAAAACGAAGCAAATCAAACGAATTGCTGCTTTCGTAGTGCTGCGACAAATAAGAAAAGCAAAATGAAAAGCAAATCAATAAAATAATTTATTTTGCTTTCGTAGCACTACGCAGTAAAACAAATTATTTTGAATGCTGCTGCTTTTGCTGTTGCTGTTCGATTTTGAATCAGCACAGCAAAGTAAAAGCAAAAGCAACTGAAGTTTTTTTAAGTTTTTTAAACGCTGGCTGAAATGACCAATTTCTTGTTTTGTTTTTCTTTTTTTTTTGTAGTACATAAGTTTAAAAAGTAAAAATATTTAGTGTCCAAATTATTCATATAAAAGAATATATAATTAAGAATATTTACTTCAAGTTTCATTGGAAAGTATTATTCATTGCACAAGAATATTGAAACTAAAAGTTTTATACTGATGAGTTGCTTAAAAATAAATATGATTTTAAGCAAAAGTTCTATTAAATAAAATAAATTTGTTGAATATTTTTACATATACATTTGATGTATAAAAAATGTTTTTTTTATTAGGAATTCAAAACATATTGCAAACTTAACTTAACTTGTTGAATTGCTAGAATTTATGTAAAACTTTCACTCGTATATGAATCGCATGTTCTGTGTCTGTGTGTTTGTGTGATAGTTTGAGTGTTTGCTGCCACGTTTTCATTGCGAAACCTTTATATTTGACTACCCAGATGAAAATTAGCTACCAAATATTTGCGTTCAGCCTTTAGGCTTTTGGCATAAATGTTGGCCATGCGTAAATGAGCTTTGGCTACAGGGTCATTTCATGTAATTATTAATTCATAAGGTTTTTGTAACGGTTGGTTTAACACTAATAAGTACTACTTACAAAACGAAACAAAAGCCATATTTTTAAGCCAACATTTTGGCTGACTTATTTTTTGGTTTTTTATGAATTTCCAACAAAATTTCGAATAAAGGTAAATTAATTTTTATATTGAACAATAAAATCATAGCTAAAGTAAGCTGATTATTTTCAATAACCACGTTTAAAAGCAATTAAAGCAAACAAATGAACTGAATAAAATATATACATAAAAAAAACTTATAGTTTGAAAATATTTGTTGTTAAATAAGAACAAAATTTCTGAATTGGTGCTTTAATGTTATTATTTAAATGGTTTATTAGCTATATTAACTGTTGCAAAAACATAGTTTTGTGCTACATTAATAACTAAAATCAATTAAATAATTTAATTACAAATTTTTTAATTGTTTAACATTTAAAATTAACAATAAATTTTATTGAATATTGTTCTTATGAACAATAACTTACTATCAAAACAATACCATTTAAAACAGCTAAACCACTTGTTTGTGTTTTAAAATATTTTTTGATGCATTTCTCGAAAAGAAGACAAACAAACTAACTAACATATAAAGTTAGTTAATGAACTATTAATATGTCAACCCTTGTTAGCACAGCATGTCTTGCTTGAGTCTTCAAATGTAAATTTTCTTCATGCTGTCTCGACCTAAAAAGTTTATGTTACAATAAACTTTCTAACATCTTTCAACGAGTTATTAAAAAATTTTTTGACAGCATTAATTTGGGTTAAGATCTGAAATTATATTAATGCCTTCAAGGTTTCATAAAATTTATTATTAATACATATAATCCTAGTGACGACAGAAGTACTCTGAAATAACTTTTGCAAATAAAAATAAATGTTAAGAAATCAAACAAAGAAATAAAACAGGGACCATAGCTGTTATGAGTTTTATTGAAAAAAATCCGTTTTTAACATTTATTTTTCGAGTTATATTTTTTTACTCACAAAATAGCACTTATTATTGAGTTTTGTTGTTTCGCTCTAAAATAAAACTTAGTTTTGAGTTTTATTTTTTCGCTCTGAAATGAAACTTATTTTGTAAGTTTTATTTTATTTGTTAGAAAATTACACATTTTATTTTTTAGAAAATAAAAATTATTTTTGAGTTTTATTTTTACACTCTGAAGTAAAACTTATTTTTTAATTTATATATTTTTACTCAGAAAAACACTTATTTTTGAGTTTTATTTTTTCGTTCTGAAATATAACTTATTTTTTGAGTTTTATTTTTTTACTTATTTTTGAGTTACATTTTTTCGCTCAAATAAAACACATATTTTTGAGTTTTATTGCATTACTCAGAAAATAACACTTATTTTTGAGTTTTATTCTTTTACTCACAAAAGAAGACTCTTGTAATTTTTATATCAACTCTTAAATTGGACTCTCGTTTGATTATGGCTGTTTTTGTATGCCATATTTTCAAAAAATAAGTTTAATTTTCCCAGTAAAAATATAAAATTCAAAAATTAAGTTCTATTTTTTGAGTAAAAAAATATAATTAAAAAATAAGTTTTATTTTATCAGTAAAAATAAAACTAAAAAAATAAGTTTCATTTCAGAGCGAAAAAATAAAACTCAAAAATTAGTGTTATTTTCTGAGTAAAAAAATTAAAACTAAAAAAAATAACTGTTTTTTAGACCGAAAAAACAAAACTCAAAAATAAGTGCTATTTTCTGATTAAAAATATAAAACTTAAAAAATAAGTTCTATTTTCTGAGTAAAAAAATATAATTAAAAAATAAGTTTTATTTTATTATATTTTATTATTAAACTCAAAGAATAAGTTTTACTTCAAAGTGTAAAAATAAAACACAAAAATAAGTTTAATTTTGTTAGTAAAAATATAAAACTCAAAAAATAAGTTTTAATGTAGAGCGAAAAATTAAAACTCAAAAATAAGTGTAATTTTCTGATTAAATATATAAAAATTAAAAATAAGCTTTATTTCAGAGCGAAAAAATAAAACTCAAAAATAAGTTTTATTGTTTGAGTTAAAAAATAACTATTATTTAGAGCGAAAAAACAAAACTCAAAAATAAGTTACATTTTCCGAGTAAAAATATAAAACTCAAAAATTAAGTTCTATTTTCTGATTAAAAATATATAATTCAAAAATAAGTTTTATTTTCTGAGTAAAAATTAAAACTCAAAAAACAGTTTTATTGTAGAGCGAAAAAATAAAACTAAAAAATAAGTGTTATTTACTGCGTAAAAAAAACTCAAGAAATAAGTTTCATTTCAGAGCGAAAAAATAAAACTCAAACATTAGTGTTATTTTCTGAGTAAAAAAATCAAACTAAAAAATAACTTTTACTTAGAGCGAAAAATTAAAACTCAAAAATAAGTGAAATTTTCTGATTAAAAATATAAAAGTTAAAAAATAAGCTTTATTTCAGAGCGAAAAAATAAAACTCAAAAATAAGTTTTATTGTTTGAGTTAAAAAATAAATCTAAAAAAATAACTTTTATTTAGAGCGAAAAAACAAAACTAAAAAATAATTGTTATTTTATAATTAAAAATATAAAACTTAAATATCAAGTTTTATTTCAGAGCGAAACAATAAAACTCAAATATAAGTTTTATTTTCCGAGTAAAAATATAAAACTCAAAAATTAAGTTCTATTTTATGATTAAAAAAATATAATTCAAAAATAAGTTTTATTTTCTGAGTAAAAACTAAAACTCAAAAAAAAAGTTTTATTTTAGAGCGCAAAAATAAAACTAAAAAATAAGTGTTATTTACTGCGTAAAAAAAAAACTCACGAAATAAGTTTCATTTCAGAGCGAAAAAATAAAACTCAAAAATTAGTGTTATTTTCTGAGTAAAAAAATAAAACTACAAAAATAATTTTTATTTACAGCGAAAAAAAAAAAACTCAAAAATAAGTTTAATTGTTTGATTAAAAAAATAAAACTAAAAAATAACTTTAATTTAGAGCAAAAAAACAAAACTCAAAAATAAGTTTAATTTTCCGAGTAAGAATATAAAACTCAAAAATTAAGTTCTATTTTCTGATTAAAAAAATATAATTAAAAAATAAGTTTTATTTTCTGAGTAAAAACTAAAACTCAAAAAAAAAGTTTTATTTTAGAGCGCAAAAATAAAACTAAAAAATAAGTGTTATTTACTGCGTAAAAAAAACTCACGAAATAAGTTTAATTTCAGAGCGAAAAAATAAAACTCAAAAATTAGTGTTATTTTCTGAGTAAAAAAATAAAACTAAAAAAATAACTTTTATTCAGAGCGAAAAAAAAAACTCAAAAATAAGTGTTATTTTCTGATTAAAAATATAAAACTTAAAAAATAAGTTTCATTACAGAGTGAAAAAAATAAAATTCAAAAATAAGTTTTATGTTGTAAGTAAAAATATAAAACTCAAAAAATAAGTTTTATTTAAGAGAGAAAAATTAAAACTAAAAATTAAGTGAAAACTCAAGAAATAAGTTTCATTTCAGAGTGAAAAAATAAAACTCAAAAATAAGTTTTATTTCTTTGAGTAAATAATTAAACTCTAAAAAATAAGTTTTATTTCAGAGTGAAACAATATAATTCAAAAATAAGTTTTATTTTCTGAATAATAAAATAAAAATCAAAAATAAGTGTTGTTTATGAGCGAAAAAATAAAACTGAACAATAACAGTTATTTTATGAGTTTTAATATAAAACTAAAAAATATAAAAATCTTAATATATTTGAACAGCAAATGAAACAAGGAATGATTTGGTATAACTGACATTCTTCTCCAGTGCCTTTAACATAATGATTTTTTCCTTAAAAATTTTCAGAATAACAGTTATTTTCGGTCCCTGAAATAAAATCAATAATTTTTTGAATCTAAGAACTTGACAAATGAATTGATTTCTGTAGTAGAATTGCTAAAATAGCTAGCTACTATTTTCGTAACCGTGAACTTCGCGCGTACCTTCTCCAATTTGTTTCTTCAAGCGTGGTTATGGCTTCCTCGGCCTGGTCAATCCATCGAAGTCAAGGCCTTCCTTCTCGACGTCGATCCTCGGCTTTTGACTCAAAAATCTTTTTTGCTGAATCAACTTCATCCATACGATAGACATGACCTAGCCTAGTTGCGGAATTGTTATAACCTGAGCTAAATCTGTGTCGCTGTAGAGCTCTAATAGAACAAATCTATATCGTGGGCAACACGCACAGAACCAAAGTTTTTGCAAAGAACTTTTCTTGCTCATATCCGAGGCTTGTTTGGTTTTTATTTGAAGGTTATGATGTGGTGGAACCCAAACTGTACGCTCAATTAATTTTTTAAGTATTGGAGAGAACCTTCAAGCTTAAAGTCTAGATCAGACAGCGAGATTTGGACATGGAGCTTTTAAGACGGCGCCGACTCGCTTTGACAGTGCCAATTGCGAGCTGTGTGGATTTTTCGCTAATTCGCGAATATAACGACGTCTTAAAATTGTTTAAAAATTAAATAGCTGTTCAGTAACTTTTTACAGTCATTGTATATTTAAAATTCAAACTTTTGCATTTGCTTTTAAAAATATTATACTACAACAACAAAAAAATTGCTTAATAAAAATGACATCCTCAACAAATATCAAATAATCAGGATAAAAACCGCTCATCTTCAAAGCCTAATTACAAGTTGCTTAGCTGAAAATTAATTCAAACCCACTTTAAAAAAGTTATTATAATATTTTTCTTAAAACTGTTTAGGCAAAAGTGACAACAAAAAAATAACACCAACATCATCACATCAAAGCAAACAAAGGCAATCCTTCTTTTTTACACTACATAAAGGATGAGGCTGTTGATTTTGTGCTTAACATGTATTAACTGGTGGAGGGGGGGTGGTGTTGGTGAGGTTATAGCGGGTAAAGTCGTGAAATTTTTCTCGGGAGTAAAATTAACAAATGTAAAAAAACACCATAAAAGGGTCAAAGTTAAAAGCAAAGCACAAAAAAATTGCTTTTAATGTAAACAACGCAAAAAAAAAAAAATAACAAAAAGGCAGAAAAGCACGGAATAAAAAGTAAGAAAACAGAAAACAGCTTTATGTAGCACCTTTTTATAACTTTTTACAGTCAACAGTAAAAAATTTAAGAAGCAATTTTCGTGCATCTAGTTGAAAATAAATAAACGGTGAGAATATAGAACAAAAACAGCGCAAAAAAAACGTAGTCGAATGTCGAACAGCAAATGGCGAACATGTTGAAAGCAAAACAGCAAAATTCAACAAATAAGTTAGAAAAAAAAAAACACAAGAAAAATAGTATAACAAGTGGAAATAAAAAATCTACTAAAACAACATAAAGATGAAAAAAAAAAATACAACGAAGATTTTTGTTATTGTTGTTGAGCTAGCTTTTGTTGTTGTTGTTGTTGTTGTTGTTGTTGTTGTTATTGTTGGCAAATGTTTTAGCTTGCTTTTTGTTTGTTGAGCGAAAGAAAGTTTTTGATTTGGGCGCTTTCGAAATGCAAAGCAAACAAGCGTGGCTTACGTTATGGGAGTAGCCGAAACAAAAAAAAAAAAAAAACAAACAAAGATATAAAAACAACAAAATCAACAGCAATAACAATGACAACAACAAAGTCAGTTACTAAAAAATGGTCAATCTCAGGGGACCAAATATTGTTTTCTTTTCACTCTCTCTCTCTCTGCTGTTGTGCAGCAACTTGGCTACATGGGGTTAAAATGAAAACAAAAACATCAACAACAACAACAACACCAACAACAACAACAACAAACACAAAAGTATCAAAATCAATTTAAATCAAATTTTGTTTTTCTTTCAAAAGAATCTTTATTTCATCTATTATATTCTTTTTTTTCACATAACAATTTTTAAGCATCCTTAACTTTCATGCTAGTCAAGGACATAATAAAATATGATGGGCGGGCGGACTGGCCGTATGTCTGCATAAGCTTAAAGTTAAGCCACAATTTAAGCAAGAAAAAAAAAACATTTATGAAAAATTGTTAAGCAACCTTAGCTTATCGTCACACACACACACACATATGCATACGAATTTATGTAGTACCTGAGTTTCCTGTAAGACCCTTCAGATTCACGTTGCCAGTTCAGTTATGAGAAAAGTTATTTGAAATTAAATAAATTTCTTTACTCATATTTATTAAACACTCAGTCCAAATATTATTCAATAATATAAAATAAAGTTATTGAAATGGAAAACCTTCGTCAAATTTGAAAAAAAAAACAATATTTAATGATGTTCAATAAAACTGTGTTAAAAGTGTTGAAATATTTTTTATTTCACTAGATTGCGTAAAAGATGAAAATGAAAAAAAAAATTGCTGAAAATGGAGAGGGGGAAAAAAAACAAGAAATATTCAGTTAAGCTATTTTGGAATAAATTACTTAAATACATGAACTCAAGGAATGTACCCACTGTTCAATATTTTTGGAATCCACCCACGGACACGCCTATCTCCTATACAACCAAAAAAATGAAATTACTGTTTGGAGGGTTTTATTAAAGCTACAGAAATGAAATTAAATTTTTATGTTTTTTGTACAAAAACTAAGATATGTACCAAAAATGAGCGTTATCATGGGCTCACAAACATGCCCACCAACCCATACAACCCACAATATTGAAAATACCATAAAAAGATTTATATATAATTGACCTACAGGGAGCAAACTTCGTATGAGAGGATTTTATATCAAAACTAAGGTACACACACAAAATGGGCATTACCCGCCCACGAATACGCTCTCCTCCCATACAACTCACAATATTTAAAATACCATAAAAATGTTTTTATATGACCTACAGAGATTAAACTTGGTATGGCAGGATTCCATAACAAAACTAAGGTGTGCAAACAAAATGGACGTCACCTGCCAACGAAAACGCCCATCTCCCATGCAACCCACAATATTGAAAATACCATAAAAAGGTTTATATATGACCTTCAGGGATAAAACTTGGTATGGCAGGATTTTATATCAAAACTAAGGTGCGCTCACAAAATGGACGTCATCCACCCAACCTCCATACAAACCACATTAATGAAACCTGTTTAAAACCGTAAAGGAATTCATGGATTTTGAAAAAAGTAATAAATTATTAATAGTTGTTCAAATATATCAATATATATTTAAATATAATAGGAGGTTTAGGGTATTCCATAGTCCGGCTGGACCGACTTTATAGTTTCCTGATGGAGGGGTTTCCCAAACTTTTATGAAAAAAAATAAATTTTTTTAAAAAAGCTCGCTTTCTATCATATTTGGCTGATGCCCTTAAGTCAAAATTTTGTCAGAAAATTTTGTTTTATGCATTCATCAATAGGTCTTGATCAAAAAAAATTTTGACTTCCCATGTTAATATCTTAGTCGAATAACAGTCGGTTAACAGTTTTCTAATGTTTCTAATTTTTTCTTAAATTTTGTTAAATTTTCTTTCAAATGCAATAACAATTGCTTTGCAACTCTAATCAAAAGTATTTGTAATAAATTTTCTTAATATTGTCGTTAGTTATTTATCGTGTACTTCAACCAAATGACAAGAAAGAAAAAAACACCGTCTCAAATTGTATGTTTTGAATTGGGTAGCAATATCTCTGTCATGTTTGAATGGATTTAATCTATTTTTTTTTTTTTTTTTTGTTTAAGTCTTAACATGTAACTTAAAAACTTTATAAAAATTTTACTACTACGTGTATGTTTATATTAAAATTATTCCTTTTAAAAAAGAGATCACAAAATTTGATCTTTTCTCAAAATATGGGGTAAAAGTGAGTTTTGTTGTAGAAAAAGAGAAAAAACTTAAAATTGCATTTTTAATTATCTTTCAAAATGCAAAGCGCATTTAAGGTCAAAGGTCAAAGGCCATAAAAAAAAAGACTTTAATTTTTTTGACAAAGTTAAATGTTTGTAAAATATTGTTTTTCAATTTTTAAAAAAAATTTATGTAATTCAAAAACATATTATTTAAAAGAAATAACTAGCTATCTCCAATAAATTAAAAGTTAAAGCCTCAAACTTATTTCAACAATCTCGTTAATCTTTATAAAAATAGACGTAGGGAAAACAGTTTAGAACCAGTTTTTTCCGTGTTTCTCAACCCATTTTGATAATTGTTTTGTTAAATGAATCAGAGTGTGGACAAGGACTGCACCGACTATTTTTATACCCTAAACCTGAAAGGTCAGGGTATATTAACTTTGTGCAAACGTTTGTAACGCATAGAACGAAGCGAGTCCAGTATAGAAAAGTACATATATTCTTGATCAGCGTCACCACGTGAGTCGAGGTATTCATGTCCGTCCGTCTGTGTGTTGTCCGTATACACAGGATAATAAGAAGGAGTAGAGATAATTAAATGAAACTTGGTACACATAGTCACATGCACCCAAAGATCTGCACTATTGAATATTTTTGGAATCCGCCCACGGACACGCCTACCTCCCATACAATGCAAAAATTTAAAACTGCATAACTCAGCTCATAATAAGACTACAACAATAAAATTTGATATGTATGTGTTTTATACAAACACAAAGATGTCTTCGAAAAAATTGACGTCATTCGCTCACGGACACGCCCACCTCCCATACAACCCAAAAATTGAAAACGCAATAAATAAGCCTGTGTTTAACCTAAAGAGCTAAAATTTGGCACATATGTTTTTTATGACAAGACAAAGATGGTTTTGAACGCCTACCTCCTATACAACCCAAAAAGTTTAAAACTCAATTAATAAGGTTATGTTTGTCGTAGAGAAATTAAATTTGGTATGTATGTATTTTGTACCAAAACTAAGGTGTGTTCAAAAATTGGGAGTAATCCGTCCATGAACACGCCCACCTCCCATAGCGAAAGCACAATAAAGGCATTAACTGTGAGCTACAGGAATAAAACTTGGTATGTGTAAATTTTTCATCAACATTTAAATGCATACAAAATATAGGCTTCATCCGCCCACGGACACGCTCATTTACAAAAATATTTACAAACATTTTTTTTGTTTTTGAAAAGTAGGCTTAGGGTATTTCATAGTCGGCCTAGACCGACTTTAGACTTTTTTTACTTGCTTATAATTATAAAAAGGCAAATAAAAACTTGGTTGGATTTAAAACACAGGCCATACAAGTCTTTCTGTGAGCTCAGATTGCAAGGAATTGTAATTTTTGGAAAATTTTACTTCACTAAAAAGGAAATGAGTTGCTTACGGTACACCAATGAATCTGAATTACTGGTATAACCGTTTTTAGTTTAAAATGTAGTATTCAAAAATTAAAATTTTGACTTTAGGGTATATTTTCAAAAAATTTGTATGTATTTAAATAATTTTTTCTATCTTATAAAGTTCCGTGCGGGCGTTACACATATAGTGACAAAATTTAAAATATGGTGAAAATATATGAAATATGGTATTAACATAAAACAAAACAAAATTTAAACTTTTGAATATAGGTGGCTAAAAACAGAAAATGTTGTTATTCAGTTAAAGTGGGCTGTCACGCGAGTCTCCAGTTAAGACGAAGTTCTTTAATTAGCATTTGTAAACTGAAAGCCTGACACGCCAAATAACACGCTTTAAAAATTGGGAAAGTTTTCACAAAAATTCTTTATAGAACAATTACAAAGATGTTGTGATTAAAAGCTTGGCTAGATAGTTGATAAACAACGCAACCACTTGTGATTTTTGCTCAGTTGCCTTAAAACTTTGTTCCAAAAAATTCTTCAAAAAACTTTTTGATATAATATTTATATTGATGGAATTGAAGTTTTTAAATCTTTGACAACTAGAGCTTTTTTCTACAATAAAGTGTACCCTATTAATAAGCCTCTTAAGTTGTATTATAATTTTCGGGTTAACATAAATCGAATGAATGATTCTGTCTAGACAAAATTAGTGGTTCCTCTTTACAGAAATCCTCTAGCTAAATATGACCTTAATAAACACGAACAAAAAACATAGAAATATAAAGAAAATGGCAAATTAATAGTTTTATATTGGATCTTTCAGGCTTCAGAATGCTTGACCAGCCCAATAAGCTAATAAGTTGTTAGGGCCATTTTGATTTTGGAACCATGTAGAATATGAAAATAAAATCAATTCTACGTAACTAAATAAAAGTTGTCATTTTGACGTACTGTCTAACCTACAGATACTTTCTCTGAAGTTTGACACAAAAAAAGATTCCTTCAAGAAGCCATATTGCAATGACTGCCATATTTCTGATATTGATAATTTATTTTATTTATTTTATTTTATTTAACCTCAGATTTGTAGTGCCCTATCAAGAAAATAACTATATCTTAATTTTCAAAAACTTAATGCAGCACAACGTTACTCCTGTCATCCCTAAAACAAAACATGTTGTTGTTTCCAAATTGAAATGATGCAGCAAATGATGAAGTATTTCCGGAATGACTTACCTGAAATTGCAGATAAGGCTTCTAGTTCAACATGCTCACGCATACACATGTAAATTAAATTGCTTTGTTTATGACAATGTGTGTGCGTCTGGGTACGTTTGTGTGCAGACTCAAATATGTGTGCTTATTACATGCTTCACACCTTGTTACCGCTCAACTGATTAAACGACTGTGACAAATTTATTGCCGTTTTTATGGACAACAATAGGACAACAATCAAACAAACAGATTGTGTGTGTGTGTGTGTATATGAGTGTGTGCTGGTATGTGTGTCTGTTGACACAAAGTACTGTTGGTGCTGCAGTTATTGTTGTTGTGACTGTTGTTATTGCTGCTGCTGTTGTTGTTATTGTTGTTGTTGTTTTTGTTGTTGTTATTGTTGTTCTTGTTGCTGTTCTTGTTGTTGTTGTTTAAATGTCATAATACATACAGATTTCCTCATTAAATCTTATTAACTGCTCTACTGTGCTGCATGGCGTATGAGTGATATTAATTGAAGTGCTGGTCGATGAGCTGCTTGCTTGTTACAAACTGTTGGCGCTACGAACCAGTCGTTTTTGACACGATTAAAAACTTTTTCGATTACTTCAACGCAAAACAGCTGTTGAAACAGATTGATTTACAAAAATTAAATTGCAGCTGAATAATTAAAACAGATTCTGCCACAGAGTATAAAGTTGTATATTTTTAAAGCAACGTTTTTAAACACATGATGAAAAGAGATAAATGAAAAATATCAAAAGAATTTAATATATTTATATAAAATTATAGTATTTTTTACTCTCAGTCATAATAAAGAAAATCAAGCTTGTGTGTTCAGCAGCTGTGCAAAGCGCTGAAATGGTCATAAAATGATTTTAATTCAAAACATAAAATTTAAAAGACGTTGGAGACTAATGCTATGTCTACACAGAGAGTTAAGTTTGAGTTACCAGTACAAAGTTGAGTTTACCCATTTAACGAGAAATAAAATCTTGCGTTGCCAGTACAAAAATGTACGATTTAACTCAGCTAAACTCATTTTATATTGTGAGTTTTCTATGATTCATTGTAAAAAGTGCCTAAAAGCACACTACAAAATAATATAAATGTTAATATTCAGTGGTAGTTTTGATGAAAGAAACTTTTTTATAAGAACTGGGAAAATAAAACAGCTGATTTGTTAATTAAACAATTTATGTTTTTAAATATATGTTGTTATTTTCCTTAAAAATGAGTTAAAGAACTTCGAAAAGGAATTGGGCAAAAGTAGGGAATGAAGTATTCATCTAAATATGGGATAAAAACAAGCAGAGCTTTCGGTATCTCTGTGTTAACAACTTGGGTTAAATGTTAGTTAAAATCAATTTAACTCTCTGTGTAGACATAGCATAACGTTATTTCCAAAAGCATACACTTAGGTTATGAACTTGTTCTTTTGCAAAATGTTCATGTGATTTATGGCGA
Organism: Tetanocera ferruginea; assembly: GCA_958299015.1. Classification (NCBI taxonomy): domain Eukaryota; kingdom Metazoa; phylum Arthropoda; class Insecta; order Diptera; family Sciomyzidae; genus Tetanocera; species Tetanocera ferruginea. The sequence goes on along the minus strand of OY282644.1, from coordinate 111,062,164 downwards.
GCTGACACAAATATACTTTATTTAATCAATTTACTTTATAAATATTAAAGTAAAACTTTGCAGAGATGAAATTCTCACAAAAGGCATTTTTATTTTCTTATTTCATAAAAATTGATTAAACATATTGAAACCCATCCAGAACTTCAAAAGCCTTGAAGCTTGACTTAAGATATTTTAGATATCAAGAAACCTAGATATTTTAGATCGCTAGATTTTTTAGAAGCAAAATTGCAAGTTTATATTATTAAAAACGTATTTTTCAATCTTTTTTGAAATAGAAATAAATATAAAAAAATTTTTAATTTTTATACTTTTTTTAACATTTATCTTAACAAATATTTTTTAAAAATTTAATAATTTTGAAATTTTGAAATAGAAAACAAGATATTATAAATAACCTGCAGTACAAAAGCTGCTTTAAGCACACAGTTTAGTTAAGTAATTGTTTGGACCCATGCCTACTGACTAATACTTTCTAAGAAATATATAGAATGATACCAAAAGTGATGTCAAGTTTAAAAATCTCATTTTTGCTCTCTTTTACTTTCAATTAAAAACACATTGTAGCTCTTAATTGCTTTCAAAATCAACAATTAGCAAAGAAAACAAAAAAAAAAACACATATTTTTAAGACGACTATTTTTAGAAAATTGTCTTAAATATTGCTTATTTACTCACTGTTATTGTCTTGAATAACGTCATTGTGAACATAGACCAACAACAAATATAAGAACAAAGTGCTACGTCAAAGTTTCTTATCAAGAACACAAACAAGTATTTAATTAAAATCACTCATACGCCACGTGCAAAGAACTCACTTAATAATATTATTTGAAAAAAAACTAGCAAAATTTCGGTTTACTGTATAAATAGCTTAACAAAACAACAACAGCAATAATTTATTTTGCACAATATAAAAATAAACAACATCTTAAAGTCACTGTCAGCGTCAGCGTCACCACCGTCAGTGTCACCAAAAAGGACACAAAATCAATTCAACATCATTACGCCATGTCAACATCAACATGTGAAATAATGTCTATGTGAGGTAGTTTATGTGTGCATGTGTGAGACACACTGGGTGCAGAAAGAAAAATCAATGCACAGCGCTAGTATTATTAATACAATATATATATTTACACACACACACACATGCATAGAGCTGAGCTGACTTTGTTTACAGTGCGCCTCAGACACTTAGAGCTATACAACAAGCATTTGTGTTGATTTATGCCCTGAAAACAGCTACAACTACAGCAGCAACAACTACAACAAGAACAACAACAACTACAACAACAACAACTACAACAACAACAATTTCAACATCAAGAAATTTATATAAACAATACTCGGAAACGCATAAAATTTAGTCCCAAAACTAAAATAATGATACAAGCCACATGTGGCTATGTTGCTAGTCAAGAAGTGTTGCTTGTGTGTGTGTTTGTGTGTGTGTGTGTGTGTGTGCGCGCGTGTGAGCTTTGTATTGGCATGATGCTGGTTGTTTGTGTACGTTTTCATGTATGCTCTTCAATAAAAACGTGTTGTTCTTTCAGGCTTGCACGCTTGCACGCTCTATTCAATCAACAGGATTTGCTCTAGATTGTCTGTAGGCTAAGAATCAAATTTACTATGATCGACCTCGACATTCAGAACAGGCATTACTATATATATAAAACTATATATATAAGTATATATATATATATATTTACAGCAAACATATAACTGCTACGCACAGCTTGTGCCATATGTCTGCCCTTCTTACATCTGCAGGTGTGCGTGTGTCTGAAGCCAAAGTCAACTTTGTTAATAAAATAAAAAATAAAAATTTATACACGTTTTTTATTTGATGACATGAAAACAAACACGAAAGGGTTAAGCTAGATAAATCGTAATTGAAAATTGACATGCTCTGTGCGGTAATTTTTTAAAGCTACTCACATTAGTTTGTGTGCCTTAAAAATAAACAAACTAAGCCTAGAAAATTTCAACTTGATAGAAGTACATCAATCAAATAAATCAGTTTTTAATCCTTATGTGAACTAAAATTTTACTCCAAAACTAATTTTTTTATTACAAAGCAGTTCATAAAAGATCTCAAATTACACCTTAACGTGGTTTTTAATTAAATTCATGAAAATTTTCATTAATAATTCTCTAATGAAACATTCACAAAGTTATTTTTAAATTAAACAATACCATTACCGATTGATTTATGTATAAAGAAAGTCTTATAAGCAGCATATTTTTTTACAAAAGTTTGTGAGGGGGTTTTCTCAAAGACTGAGGTATGACTCATCCGCTCCAAGATCAAATAAAGGACCCTCGAACCTCCGTTAAATAAAAAGTTTATATGTACATAATTGAAAGCTTTTGGTTAATTTGTTATAACTTTTTTTTATTGAAGATAATAAAGAAGTTATTTTTATATTCTATCTTTAGTATAGAATTTAATTTTAATTTTTAATTTTAATTTAATTTTAATTTTCTCAAATTAATATAAAAAAATCAGTGCTTATTTTAATAAAAAATAAATTAAAAATTCAAATCTCTTCGTAAGCCGCATCAATCCAGTTTTGTTCATTTTCGTTGTTTGACAAATTAGTACTTTGTCTTAAATTTTGTATTGTTTGGTGTGGAATTTTCGCCCATTCAATGTAAACTCTTTCCCAGAGTTCGGCCATATTAGTTGGAGCACGTTTGTAGTGGGAAAGCATTTTTTTTACAATAGCCCACAAATTTCTTATCGGATTTAAATCCGGGCTTTATGCAGGCCACTGCATTGTTTGAAATTTTTGGTCAGCCAACCATTTTTTGACGAAAATCGCTGTGTGCTTAGGGTCTCCATCATGTTGAAACACAATCTCATCTTTTGGATAAGCGCATTCATCGACAACGTCTGGTTAATTGTCACGCAAAAAGCTAAGGTAATTTTCCTTTTTCATAATTCCATCGATCTTTATCAATGGGCCAAGGTTCCACCATGTGAAGCAGCCCCACCGCAGTGCTTCACAGTTTGTTTAACTTGGTGCCTTTGAACCCTCTCATCGGACCGATGCCAATAATACTCCTTACCATCCGACTGAAATCGATTGATTTTGGTCTCATCTGACTAAATAACTCTTTTCCAGTCTTCAATAGTCCAACTTTTGTGATCTTTGCAAAATTTAAGCATGGCCTTTACGTTCTTGTCAGATAGGGCAGGTTTTTTTTGTTTAACTGCAGACACCAATCCAATCCTACGCAAAGCTCTCCTTACTGTGCGTTCACTTACGTCTTTGTGCAATACCTCTGCAGCAAATTTAGGTGTTCTGGCATTCTTTGTCATCATTAATCGTTCCACCAAACGAGCATCACCATCAGACAACAATCTTGGCCAACCACCACGACTAATAGGTTCGGTAAAATTTCGACGTTTTCTTACTAAATTTACTGTCCGGTGACATATCTTTAATTTAACTGCTTTATTTCTAGAGGAATATCCTTGTTCACTTAATCTTAATATTTCATTCTCCACTTGAAGTGAAATTTTTTTCATTTTAATTTTGGTATATATTAAGCTGATCTTTAACACTTGTTTCTTTTTCAATTGCTCAAATAAGACTTAAGGCGGTCTTCTCATTCAAAACCCCTTTTTTGGACCCTTTTTAAAAAAATTCTTATTTGAAAACGCAAAGAATAATTGAAAACTTTTTTTATTTATTGTATTACAAAAGTTTCAAAGTAAATAAAAAAATTTTTTTGCCTCGATACGTGGGCTGTTCAAAAAGTAATGAGACTGCAAAGTTAGAGGTGAAAAAAAAGGTGTCGTCACGGCGGCCACGATTCTGGGTCTCCGGAGCGTCTGAAATGAAAAAAAAACGGGGTTATAATCACTATAGATGTAATTCTCGGGTGAACCTCAAGCTTAATTTTGTGATTTTTTTTGACAAAATGGCGGCCATTCAAAAAAAAAATTCAATTTCGGGCTTTTATTTTGTAGTTTAGTGTAAAAAAAAAATAGGTAAAAATTTTTTAAAATTATGGTCGAGGTTCACCCGAGAATGGTGACAATTTTGCGTCGATTCCACTTTGTTTCATGAAAATCGGTTCAGTTGAACTGGAGATATCATGGCCGCCAGTTCAAAAAACGTGGTTTCGAGATAAACGCGTTTAAAGTTTGAAGTAGCTCAATGAAATAGCTCATTTTGACGAAGACCTTGCTTTACAAAAAAGGCTGTATCTTCTAAAGTATTTCGAATTTCTAAAAATCCTTTTAAAAAAAAAAAGTCGAAAAAAAAAGTTGCTCAATGAGAAGACCCCCTTAAGAAAAACACAAATAAATAAAAAATTAAAAGAAAGGCAATACAAAAACAATAAATCCCATTGTAAACAATGAAACTAAGAATGGACAAAACTGGATAAATACGGTTTACGAAGAGATTTTAATTTTGAATTTCTTTTTTATTAGAGATAGCACTGGTTTCTTATATTAATTTGAGAAAAATTATCTAAAGTATACAATGTAAAAATAATTACTTGATTATCTCGAATAAAAAAAAATTGATTACTAATTAACCAAAAATTTTCAATAATGTATCCACTCTTGTGCGCCATTGTATATATATTTCGTACATTAGTCTTTTCAAATACACAACAACAATCATTCGTGGACATCAAGCTATTATTTTCCAACAATTGCCCTCTTTGACTCTGCCTCGGTGATAACTGATTCGGATGCGGTGATACTCGGTATACGGTGCTTCGGTTAATATCGGTGATTGCGTTCGTGGCGAGTCTATGCGACTTGTTTTTTGACAGAGTTCGACAAAGTGCGTTTGATTTGGAAATATACCCGACTGTTAATTAATTACATACATATATACTTCTTATGTAGCAATAAATTATACAAATTGAATATATATCTTATGTTTATGATTTTAATTTATATTTTATTTTTTCAATAATAACTTAACAATAATAAACATTATAAATATATCATAGGCTTAATTTATATAATCCCTTACGGGTAGTCAATACGATCAGCTATGTGTTCGGGAAGATAACCGACCGAAGCTGATGCAAATATGTCAAGCTAAGTATTCGGAGGGATATCCGATCGACCGAAGCTGACGTTGAAGTCCAACTAAATACGACAATCACAATTACCAAGTATTCGGTAAGATATCCTACTGACCAAGGCCGCGGTGAAGTCCAACCCAAACACGACAAGCTAAGTATTCAGAGGGATATCCGATCGACCAAAGCCGACGGTTAAGTTCGACCGAGAGCAACAATCACAACTACAAAATATTCGGGAGGATATCTGACTGACAGTAGTCACAGTGAAGTCCAACCCAAACACTACAAAATACGAAAATCTAACTACAATGTATGTATCAAGCAACCCGCCTCTCGGTGTTTTGCTTAAAAAAGTTACTTTACTGGTTGCCAAGTTAAAGACGGACAAGACACAACGCCTTCGAGCCGTACTCACTACCGACACAATTGGCTAGTCTTAAATAATCTATTCACAGAACGTAATGTGAATTATGTGCATGCTATACAAATTCTGCTTATAGGTGGTGGCTGCTTTGTCATGCGTTGGTTGTGTGTCTAGCTTGTTGTGATGTTGTTGGTGCACACTATGCTGGCTGCTTTGTGATGTATTGGCTGTGTGTGTCTAACTTGTTGTGATGTTGTTGTTGTTGTTGCACTAGAAGATTATGTAACGATGTTGTTGGTAGATCGCCGTTACAAGTTAAAGAAACAAGCATAATTAATAAATTCTTTACGAACGTGTTTATTATTGCACGGTTAAAAATTTTGGACTTAATTTTAAACTTTTTTGGATTACATATAGGACACGACCACAAAAAGATTATTTTGTAATCCAATGAAAAGTTTTAAATTTTTCAATCCAAAAAGGATTTAGTTTTAATCCGCAAAAAGTTTAGAATTTCTTAATACAAAAAGGAATAATTTTTAATCCACAGAAAGTTTAAAATATTATAATCCAAAAAGGATTAGATTTTAGTCCACAAAAGTTTCAAATAATGTAATTTTATGTTTATATTTATATTTTGGTTCAGATTCTAACAAAAAATTTGTTTCATTTAATTAAAAATAAATTTTGGATGCTTAAACAACATTTAGAGTTATATTTAGCTTAAATTTCGTAGTAGTAGTGGTTTTCAATCTTATACCTGAATATAATGCGGCAGTGGCAGTGCAGTGCAATGTTGAAACTTACATAGCAGCAGTGGCAGTAAGCAGTACTGCTGAGGTTAGCCCTATTTCTAAATTCACTGCCAACATGCAAATAATTAAACTACTAAGAAAAATTCCACATTCACTGCTTTTGATGCTGACGCTGCCACTGCTAGATTGTAATTTGCAGGCAGTAAAATACGAAACAGCTGATCATTGCCGCTGCCACTGCTGCATTTTAATTCAGCTATTAAATAACATAAATACTTTTTCCTGAAAAAACTACCTTATTGCAAATTTATATTCTAAAAATAGTCTTAAAATTAAAATTAAACCAAAATATGGAATTAAAAATAGTACTTTTAGGATTAAAAATTCCTCTAAACCAAAGTTTGGATTAAAAACTAGTCCAAAATTTTTAACCGTGTGCAAAATTTTTATGATCCAAACGAACTTTAAATTCTTGAATAGAAAAAAACTTCAAGCATTTCTAATCTTTTGCTAAATCGTATTTTCTTAATTTAATACAAAAATAACAAAAATAAAAAAATTGATAAACAACGCATCATCCTAACACGTGTGCCAACATTTAAATTTTCATCAAATCCTTGTTTGCGTTTCAGTTGGTAAGCTGCAAGCAAACACAATTAAAGCTAACTGAGCGTTTTGTAAACTTCTCTTGATATTTATAAACCATGTATATATTAATATTTAAACATAGACTATCACTTCTAAACCTCATAATACATCACAAGTATGAAATATAGACTGACCAATGTTTAAAAATAGTCTCTTGATGTTTTTATTTTTAGACAAAAATCATTAGAATTAAAGCTCTTCGATTAAAGCGGTGCTTTGCTAAAATATTTTCAGCATTTTTTTCTTGTGAATGAACTTAATACGCGCGCCGCAAACAATTCAATGCCAATTTTTAGGGTTTTTTAATTTTTTTTTTTTTTTTTTTTTTTTTTTTGTTTTGGCAGAGTACAGTAATTTCCCGTATTTAAACGATTTTCCAAGTGTTAGACCGGAAATTATTTTATTGCATTAGCTTTATCCTTCGTGTTACAAAACATGCACGGGTACACAGAGAAAAGATGACTTTGATATTCATTTAATTTGACTTCAAATTTAATGTAACAGTTAAGGAATAAGTATTCTAATAAACAAAAACAAAAATTTATTTACATTACCTCAAGTATCCGGTGTACAGAATTTTAAATTAACAATATTTAATATACAGCAATACAGCCTTGGCCAAAAGTTTAAGGCACTTAATACAATTACATGTTTACCGCATCATGAATAAAATAGCATACATTTTTATTTCACATTTAAAAAAAAATATTTATTTTAATTTAAATTAAATAAAATTTTTATTTATTTTTTCCAGTTTGTGGTGCATTTGTGGCTCTGTCACGACAACCGCAACAATTATTTTCGACAAGCTTCAAAGTTAAAAAAAAAAAATTCCACTGAACCACAAGTAACGGTTTTTCATGAAAAGTTGAGCGTTTTGCGATGATATTTTTTCGTTACTTAATATTAACGTTTGAATTAAAAATTTCCTAGCGTTATGTTAAGAAGAGAATTAAAGAAAATAATGGAAATTTGGTGCAATTGGGGGATATAAGATATATCTATTTGAAATCGTAAAACGAGATTATGTAAGAAATCATAATTCATATTGTGTCTGCCCATTTTAGTAGGAGAAATGCTTCGTAAATGACATTCAAGATATCAAAACTTTTGCATACAACTGAGCATAATCAAGGCTAAAATTCAAAATTTTGAATTGGAAAAAAAAATAGAAATTTACAGGCAGCAGTACTTTTTTAAAGGATTACTACTTTGTATTTTATACTTGTATTTCGTATACTTTGAACGAAAATACTACTTTGTATTTTTTAAAAAACCACATCAAAACGGATTTAAGCCTAAATGCACTTTGAAAAGACATGAACTTATTTTCAACTTAATGGTATTTATTATAAAATTTAAATGTAAAAATTCATTGGATATCTAAGAAGCAGGGATCGAAAATAACTGTTATTTTACAATTTTCAAATGAAAAAGACATAATGAAAAAATTGTCGAAGGACTTTTTCAAACATACCATTATAATTAAAATAGCCTCAGCTTCGCGGATATTAAGTGCCTTTTAAATTTTCGACTGATTCAATAAAAGTTAAAATTAAACTGTTATTGTTTGCCTTTTATTTTTTCCGGCAAAAATAACGGTTACTTTTGACTTTTATTTAATCGGTCAAAAATAACAGTTATTTTGTGACTTTTATTTTTTCGGTCAAAAATAACAGGCAATTTGTGTTTTTTTAAAGACCGCTTGACCGGTTAAAAAATTATTGATACCCTGTGTAAAATGTGCGCACCAATGAGACGAAAATAATGCTATCAATAGTGTTTTTTGACCGATAACATAAAACTCAAAAGTAACTGTTATATTTGCCCGAAAAAATATAAGTCACAAAATAACTTTTATTTTTGTCGGAAAAAATAGAAGTTAAAAGATAACAGTTAATATGTGATTTTTTTCTATAAAAACCATAACCGGTACGGTCCCTGCTAAGGAGTTACTGATTCACTAAGTTGCGTTCTTGAATATTCTATTAAATAAAATCAAATGCTTATGCTTCTGTCCGTCTGTCCCGTATAGGCTCGAGCATCGTTTATCTGATTGAGCTGAAATTTGGACACCGAGTACGTTTCATAGATAGAAAGATCATCAGGTGTAAAAAAGTGGGCGAAAGTATGTGGGCGTATCACTCCATAAAACGTCTAAGCACCTGGACCGATTTCAATGCAATTTGATATAAAGGTTAAACTGCGCCCAAAATAATAAAATGCAAAAAATATAGGCTATAAAAAATTCCAAAAAATTCCGCAAAAGGGCGCTTTAAGTAGTGCGTTTTAAAGACATAATAATTCCTAAATAACTGTACCGATTTTAATGAAATTTGGTAGGAACTTTCAGCTCTATCTAAAATAACTCCTAATCTATCATCTATAATAACTCCTAAACATCTTGACCGATTTCAATGAAATTTGGTATGAACGTTCAACTGTACCCTAGATTAAACATAAAATATAAAAAATTCCAAAGACTTCCACAAGAGGGCACTTTAAGTAGTGCATTGTTAAGACTCCATAACTCTAAAATGACTTGATCGATTTAACTAAAATTTGGTACGTGAAATAACCTGACCCTACAACAGAATTAAGGCTATTTAAATTTCAGAAAACTTCCGTGAGAGGGCGCTATATTCAATCAACTATGTCTGGCTCTTTCACGTCAAAACGGATGCACTGATTTTGATGAAACTTGGCAAGCATTTCTATCTATTATTGAAATAAATCCTATGCTTTTAAAAGTTCTTTCGACAAAAATCAAGGAATGAGCCGAAGGCAAACGAAGTCAAGAACCACAGACTAACGAATAAAAAGAAGTTTAACGAATACGAGCAGGAGCTATATAAAGATGAACAAAAATCAACCGAACAGTATCAATCAAAACTGAAGTTGAAGCAAGACAATCCAAAATTCGAATCGATGCCAAAAAGATTTTTTAAAATTGGAATTTTTTTTGAGATAAAAATTCATATAAAATGCTTGCTAAGAAAAACTTTAAATGCATTTTTCTCGAAATTACTTCTTTTCAACTGAGTGACCATTTTCCTCAGAAACCAGACGTCAGATCGAGACATTGAAGATGTCATTTTCTTTGTAATCATGTCCAGCAGGTACAGTTTTACAGAAATTTGTCTAAACACTTTCGACAGAGTAAGGGGGCAAAACCCCAAAAAATTATAATTTAAAAAATCTAAAAATTTAATTGATAATTTAAAAAATCTTAAAATGAGAGCAGTTTTAAAAATGGTTTTTTTTCTGTGTTTGAGGCACAACCCCGAGTAACACTGGGTTATATCCGCTAATGTAAAAAAATTGTATGATTTTTCTGCAAAAAAGTCATAATAATTTTTTACGAAAGATGAGAAAATACATTCCATTTCTGTTGCTGTTGTGTTTTATAAAAATTCTGTTTTATAAAAATTTTCATATTTGGCTTTATGGATGATCATATTTGGATTATGGATTGAATCGTTTATTTCAGAAACAACATTATTAAATTTTTTTCGAACATAGCTTTTTTTGTTGCAAATGCTTCTTTAAAGGTAGACCCACAATCTGAGTAAAATGTGCACTCACATCTGTGTATTCCTTCTTCTTAAAGCAATGCTTCGTCGTCTTTGTTTTTTACACACAATTTTTTTTTTTTTTTTAATTACACAGTTTTTATTGATTCCTGTAAAAGTCAATTTGAGTGACTTATGTTGTTTCTGAAATAAACTATTCAACTATTGTCAACTTTTGCGATGAGGCTAACAAATACAGGTTTTTAACTTCAAATTCAACCTTTTCCATTTCAAATTAAACCTTTTCCAAATCAAATTAAACTTTTCCATTTCAAAAAAAACTTTTTCCATTTCAAATAAAACTTTTTCCATTTCAAATTAAACTTTTTCCATTTCAAAAAAAACTTTTTCCATTTCAAATTAAACTTTTTCCATTTCAAATTAAACCTCAGCCAAGAAAAATTTATTAAGATACATATTATATAAGATATAATCCCATCGAAGAAGTTTCTTCAAAAGTCAAGTTATTTGCGAGAAATATTCTAGCCGATCCTGATGCACGCGCTGATTTAAGGAACATTATCAAGGAATCTATAACGACTGTTACCTCCACAGATTGTTATATACCTTCAGCTGCTGCAGGGGTACTCTTGTAAATATTTACTTTAATAATTTATTTATTTACTTAAAATGTTGTACTTATCTTTAATTTTGTTTTTTGTTGATACTTCTTGTAAAAATTTTAAAAATTAAAACAAAACATTAAAAAAAACTCATCTTCAAATTTCATTTATTATTCTATCATTTCTTTGGAGATTTTATGAAAACCATGTCAGTATTGAAGATACATATGTGTGGTGAAGTGAATGGAAAAGTTCTAAAAAGTGTTAGTGATAAACATCGGTTGGATTTTGGATTACAGTGTTTTTTGGTTTTTAACAAATGTAATTTTGGTTTACCATTTCTATTGAAAATGTGGTGTAAGCTAGTGATATTAGTTTTAATATATTTTATTCAAACAGCGATTTACACAAGAAATATGTAATACTTTTCGATTACATGTTAATAATTCAATAAAAATCTAAAATAAATCTTTTTATTGGCTGAGGTTTAATTTGAAATGGAAAAAGTTTAATTTGAAATAGAAAAAGTTTTTTTTGAAATGGAAAAAGTTTAATTTGAAATGGAAAAAGTTTTATTTGAAATGGAAAAAGTTTTTTTTGAAATGGAAAAGTTTAATTTGATTTGGAAAAGGTTTAATTTGAAATGGAAAAGGTTGAATTTGAAGTTGAAAACCTGTAAAAAGTACACATTTTGTATAGAAGCCGTATTAAATATAAACAGTATCCATAAAATATTTAAACATAAGGATAGATAATAAAAGAATACAATTTTTGAAACCCATGTTGGGTACTTCATATGCAATAAAAATTGTTCTTAAAAGAAAATAAATGTATTTTAATAAAACAAAAAAGTTTATTACAAACGGTTAAAAATTTTTAAAATGCACAAAATTGTTCTTAAAAGAAAATAAATGTATTTAAATAAAACAAAAACTTTTATTACAAACGGTTAAAAATTTAAAAATTCACAAAACAGGTCAGTTTATAAATTGCCTTAAATTCAATATAAATGCATATGAAACAATTGCATCTACATATTTTTTCAATATCGACTAAATATTTCTAAAAATTAAAACAAAAATTTCATTTGAAAACTAATGCAACTGAACCAATATGTATGCTTCATTGAGAGCTTTCGTTTGGTACCATTTTAATTATAGTGAAAAAACGAAATTTTTACTGATATTTTAACGTGAGTTTGAAACCCTTAACCATCGATTGAGCACGTATAAAAAAAAACGTCATCCCAAAATTTATGTCTTCTCTAACATATTCGAAATTCATTCAAATTAGAAACTTTTACCTGGATACCTTTTCTAGTGAGTAGCAGTGACAGGCCAGTAGCCAAGAGGGACGTTTTGGGTTCATTAGTACCGAATAGTCCGACAATTTGAAACAATTGAAATCAATTCAATTCAAACAAATACGAGCAAATGTTAATGTTTTTTACTAAAAAAACATAAATATTTTTTTATGAAATTAAAAATTAAGATGAAATATTTATATTTTTTTTAAAGAAAAATTCTTAATTCTTAATAGCATGTTTTAATTGATAAGAAAGTACCTAATAAGAAAGGTTCTAATTGAATTTGAATTCATGTAAAACAATACAACAATAGTAAAAAGGTCACGAAAATGGCTTATTTCTATAATTATGACCTAATTTTATACATCAAAAGTTGTGTCCAGTATGAATGTCATCATCGGTAAAGTAGTTTCTGAGATAATCTAAATATTTTTTAAAACCTTAATGCAGTGAATGAGTTTCGTGTTTTAAGATTAATTTTGTATAATTTTAATATCTACATATAATTCAAAATAAAAATTTTATAATTTAATTAAAAAAAAAGAAACAGTTTCGGTAGTATCGTAAGTGTAGACGTAGAATTCCGTTTAAAAAACTACTTGTTTTTAACACATTGTATTGCTTTTTTAAACTTTTTAATTTTCGCAGTGTAGCTATGTGTGATGCCTTTGCTGATGTTGTTTTTTTTTTTTTTTTGCATAAATCTATTTTTTTTAGCCAAAATTTCACATGAATTTGAATCACAAAATCGATATTTCATTGAACTGCCTTGACGGACACAATTGTATCAATTTTGCAACCACAAGTAATAAATTTTATTTTAGAATGTTGGAAATGTCTGCTCAAATATTTATCAACAAAAAAGTCAGTATGCAGCAAGGTGGCAAAGTATGTTTGATGTTGAAACGATGAGGCTTGAAAAATTTAAAATTTCACCATAAATAAAACATTATTTAGCGGAAATATACAACTAGCGATGCAAACAATTGGATACAAAAAATGAAAAGAACAAAAATTTTGAACAAAATTGTTATGATATATTATTTTCTAAACTTAAGTGACTGAAAATTTAAACTTTAATATATAAAAATATTGCTGTAATCTTTTCAAAACTTTTCTCAATTTTCTTCAATGATTGAAAAATTTAAAAAAATTATTTTTTTCGATTATGTAAGCGTCAATAACTTTGAGAAAATTTAATGTTTTAATACATTTTAACAAAAAAATAAAAACAACTACAAGTATTATCATTAATATAAAATCCAACTTTGATTAACAGAAGCTGTGTTTTTTACCAAGCGAGTAGTTAAAAAACGACCGCTTATCATATGTATACTCGCTTAAATAACACAGGAAACTGTTACTCGCTTAAAAGTTTGCCGACCAAACGAAAAAAAATGCTTCCAAGTTATGTTTCAATAATTGTATAAATTTCCTACAAAGGTGGCAACTATATCTGATTGATAGTCAATAGTGATGTATGAAATGAACATTTTTTGTACCAAATACTTTTCACGAAATACTCATAATTTGCTTTAGATCAATATTTCAATAAAAATACATAATAATTTAACAGGTAAGATAAACAAAATTTATCAAATATACTCATTATGTAAAACTATGTTGTTTGCTTAAGCTTTTAGCACTGAAAATCTTTTGAGTATCGGGTTTGTTTTCAGAACCGAGTCTCCAATGCTTAAAATCTGAAAATTTATGCATCACTAATTGTCAGAACTTTGATATATAAAATAAATTTGTCAAAAATTGTTTACAAAAATTTTATCAGAACATAAAAAACGTTTTTGACTTTTCAGAAAATGCTTCCAAGTTTTAAAAAAATTCTTAAGCGAGTAAGCAGTCGTTTTTTGACTACTCGCTTGGTAAAAAACACAGCTAGAATTGGAGTTATGATCATAAATTTAGACAAGGTATAAAAATTCGGAATGTCTGCTTAAAAAGGTCCTTAACGAAAAAATTTAAGTGATGAAAGCATTCTGAAAACGCAGAAAATCATCATATGAATCGGCAAAATAAAAAATATAAGTGAGAGCTCTTGTACATTCAAAGAAAAAACTTTGTAGGACAGTGCTATTATTAGCTGCGTTCGATTCGCCAGCCTATACTCGCTTATTGTCGCTTATTTCAAAATTTATATGAGAAAACAACAACAAAGTCTCCAGCTAGTTGAGCATAGAGAAAGTCAACTACCTATTGAGTTGAGTAAAGTTGCGTTGCCAAGTTCTTATTTTTTACTTGGTTTGTGTACGGGATAGAGTTAACTGTCATAGATTCTGTCAAAATGTGATGTGAGTACAAAAACAAAATTAAATTTCTTCAAGCAGTCAACTTCTTATACCCTAAACCTGAAAGGTCAGGTTATATTAACTTTGTGCAAACGTTTGTAACACCTAGAAATAAGCGAGCCCGGTATAGAAAAGTGCATATATTCTTGATCAGAGTGACCTCGTGAGTTGATTAAGCTATGTCATTCTGTCCGTCCGTCTGTCTGTGTGTTGTCCGTCAACACAGGATAAGAAGAAGGAGTTGAGATAATTGCATGATACAAAACAATACATATATTCACATGGACCCAAGGATCTGCACTATTGAATATTTTTGGAATTCGCCCAAGGACACGCCTACCTCTCATACAACCAAAATATTGAATATACCATAAAAAGTTTTGTATATAACTTACAGGAATTAAACTTTGTATGGAGAATTTTATATTAAAACTAAGGTGCACACAAAAAATGGGTACCACCCGCCCACGAACACGCCTTACTCCCATACAACCTACATTAGTGAAAACTGTTAACAACTGTAAAAGAATACATGGACTTTAAAAAAATAAGAATTTATTTATGTTTGGAGGTTTAATGTATTCCATAGTCGGGCTAGACCGACTTTAAAGTTTTTTTGCTTGTTTATTTTCAAAATATTTCAAAATGTCTTATGTCGATTGATTTTTTGGCAGGTAAAAATTTTAATTTATTTATTTATGTGGTCGTCATGACAAAAGTGTTGCCAACTATTGAGCAAATAAAAGTTAAACGAGTAGACGTTTTATTCACAAGCGAGTTGAGCACTGGCGAATCGAACGCAGCTATTATCAAAAATATATAAAAATATATTTTTCTCTTTGATACAGTTATGAATTTTTTGTTTTTGCTGATAACATTAGTTTTCAATTTTTATTTTAGCTGCGTTCTATTCGCCAGTGCTCAACTCGCTTGTGAATAAAACGTCGACTCGTTTAACTTTTATTTGCTCAATAGTTGGCAACACTTTTGTCATGACGACCACATAAATAAATAAAATAAAATTTTTTACCTGCCAAAAAATCAATCGACATAAGACATTTTGAAATATTTTGAAAATAAACAAGCAAAGAAACTTTAAAGTCGGTCTAGCCCGACTATGGAATACATTAAACCTCCAAACATAAATAAATTCTTATTTTTTCAAAGTCCATGTATTCCTTTACAGTTGTTAACAGTTTTCACTAATGTGGGTTGTATGGGAGTAGGGCGGGTGGCACCCATTTTTTGTGTGCACCTTAGTTTTAATATAAAATTCTCCAAACAAAGTTTAATCCCTGTAAGTTATATACAAACCTTTTTATGGTATTTTCAATATTGTGAGGTGTATGGGAGGTAGGCGTGTCCTTGGGCGAATTCCAAAAATATTCAAAAGTGCAGATCCTTGGGTCCATGTGAATATGTGTATTGTATTGTGCAATTATCTCAACTCTTTCTTCTTATCCTGTGTTGACGGACAACACACAGACGGACGGACGGACAGAAGGACATAGCTTAATCAACTCACGAGGTCACTCTGATCAAGAATATATGGACTTTTCTATACCGGGCTCGCTTATTTCTACACTTTTCTCAACTATCAACTCCTTCCTTTTTTATAATTTTTCTTATGTCTTTAAAAAAAACAAAAAAATAACTATCTAAAAAATATGACAGTTTTTGAAATTTTGGTTTTGCAAGCAACGAACATAAACGATAAAATAATCACTAATTAATTTTTTTAATATTTAGAAGTCAAACTTCATCGAGTGGAGTTGAAATTCGGTATTCGGAGGGTCCCAGGGGTCGCTGAATACGAATCTCGTGTCGAAAACGCAGAAAAAATGAAAAACTGGCATCGAAGACATCAAGCTTAAGACATTTGTTTTAAATATTAAAATTTTTGTTTTAAATTTGTTTTTACATTTAAAAACAATGTTTTGAAAACAAAAACTTTTGTTTTAAATTAAACTTTAAAAACATTTGTGTTTAACTTTAATGAAATTGTTTCAAGCTCTATTTCAAACACAAATTCGTTTGATATTAACACAATTTCATTTAGTTTTAACACATATTTCCCTCAGTGCAGGTGTTACAAACGTTTGCACAAAGTTAATATAACCTGACCTTTCAGGGTTAGGGTATAAGAAGTTGACTGCTTGAAGAAATTTAATTTTGTTTTTGTACTCACATCACATTTTGACAGAATCTATGACAGTTAACTCTATCCCGTACACAAACCAAGTAAAAAATAAGAACTTGGCAACGCAACTTTACTCAACTCAATAGGTAGTTGACTTTCTCTATGCTCAACTAGCTGGAGACTTTGTTGTTGTTTTCTCATATAAATTTTGAAATAAGCGACAATAAGCGAGTATAGGCAGGCGAATCGAACGCAGCTTTTATTACGTTGCCTAAAAAACGTTGCTTATAATTTTTATTAAAAAAAAAAACAAATTCTTCGTTGCTTTTTTTACAGCAACAATAGCTGCGTTCATTCGCCAGCCTCTGCTCAATTAATGTCTCTTATTTCAAAATTTGTAAGAGAAAGCAACAACACAATGTCCAGCTAGTTGAGGATAGAGAAAGTCAACTACCGATTGAGTTGAGTAAAGTTGCGTTGCCAAGTTCTTATTTTTTAGCTGGTTTGTGTACGGGATAGGGTAAATTGTCATAGATTCTGCCAAAATGTGATGTGAGTACAAAAAAAAAATTAAATTACTTCAAACAGCCAACTGTTTTTTTTTCAAAATATTTCAAAATGTCTTATGTCGATTGATTTATTGACAGGTAAAAAATTTTAATTTATTTATTAAGCGTTTTCGTTTATGTGTTAAGCAGATAAATCTTCAGAGCCAGAGCACATAGAGAACGTTTGGATAAGAGTGCGCTCTGATCATGTTCAGATTTCTCCTGATCAAAGCTCTCTGATATTCACTCTACGTGCTTGGTCTTTTGAAACAGAGTAGGTGGAGTGACGTCGATAGCGCTCTGTTTATGCTATGAGTGTATACAAAAGCTCGATTTATTCATTCTTAATGCTCTGAACAAAAAAAAGAACACGAACAAGTGATTTGACAGTTCCTACTCTGCTCTAACAAATAAACGAAAACGCCTGTTGATGTGGTCTGTCATAACAAAAGTGTTGCCAACTATTGAGCAAATAAAAGTAAAAAGAGTAGACATTTTTTCTCACAAGCGAGTTACAATATATTATCAATTGCAAGTTTTTTTCTTGGTCACAACAAGAGAATTAGGGTTTTCACAAACTCACGTGTTCATAAAAAAATACAGCAGTTGTGAACACACCGTAAGTGTATTCTTATATCGTAAATGTTAATAAATCAACTTGCCGAAGAACTACATTGTTGCTCAGAGAATCATTGGCCGAGCTTGAAACGGATTCTTCCTCGGAAGAGAAAAGAAATACTTTTAGGGCACGTACAACGTATAAAAAATGTTTCAAAATACCTCTAACTTTTTCAACCTCAAAAAATACTTATATTCGATCTCAGGTTTTTCCACACAGGTTAACCACCCTTCAATCAGCCTATTATGAGTGCTCAGAACTATAAATATAAGTTGGAAAGAGTCATACAAGACTCATAATGTTTGCTGGGTATCAAATTAATGTTCCCAAAAAAAATGTTAAAAAATTGTTCCGAAGATTAAGAAGTCTTAAACTGAATTTTAGTTTATAAAAAAACAAGCGTCGTGCTTTGCACCACATATCACTCAAACTATTTATTCTTGGAATTACAGTGCTTTTTATATGAAGAAATCGTTAGCCTAAAAGTATGCACACAAAATTTTTTTGATATTTATCAGTAAAGACACATTGATGACGACTGGAACATAACAACATTTGAGGTGAATGTAAATATGTTGTCATGTCGTCTGCTACTTAATTATTTTGAATACGTCCCTTTGTTTGACGGGCTTCTATAGTAGTAATTGTAAAAAACTTATAATATTCAAACTGTGATTCAATGTGGTCCCCCATAGTTCTAATAAAAGGGTTTTTTTTTTTAATTTTAAAACTAAACCAATTTCTAGTAATATTGTCTTAAGTGCTACGATATTGTATTTAAGGATTTTAAGTTGTCTGCCTCAAAAATTAGCTCTATTAATTATTGACTCGGTATTGTATTTGAAAGTTTGTAAAAATTATAAGAAAACTATATTTAAAAGAAAATTATTTGCCATGACTCAAAGTTACATTGCTTTAGTACAGATATAATTTTTTTATATCAATTTTTTTTTTTAATTCATTAAAAATTTTAATATATAATGGTAACTGTAACGTGTGTACGATTATTTGTAACAACGATTTTTTGTTACAATTTTTGTCAGATAGCCTACACGGAGCGAAATTTGAGCTGAAAACAATCCCAAATCAATTCATTTTGAGAGTGATTCTGAGCTTAGCCTTAATTTTCTTGATATCAAGCCATAATGCGATCGTAATTCCATAATTTATACGATTTTTTCATTGTTTCTCAAAATCTAATATGCCCTTGTTATTGATTATAAAAAAACATGCTCATTTGTGTCCAATACATGTCATTAATGGATTGTGAATAAAACTAGTTAACATGCTCTTATATGTCTAATCTAAGAAATTTTGGGATGTGATATTTTATGTTATATTTTATAATAATACAAGGCAAAAGCTGACAAAATTTAAAATGCATAGGCATCAAAGGAACTGAAGAAAACGATGACCAGACGCAAATTCAAAATTATACTTTCAGTTCCAAACTAGATATTTGATCCAATTTGGACAGGAAAATATAATTTTTTTTTTATATATATGTGTTCTGGACTTTTATACATTTTTATATTAACAGCAAGCAACAAAAACCAAATGAGAATTATGTCGCTCCGGTGCTTATTTTTTTGATGAGCAAAAGAAACAATAACAAAAATTAATTTTTATGATCAAGCCCAAGATGATACTTGTTAAGAACAAATTGACGTGTTTAACAAAAAAATATTCAAGCTAATTTCTGGCATAAACTGCGCACGTTTTGGCTTGTGTTGAGATGTTTTGAGCTCTTTTTAGCTAATTTCATTTACGAACGCTTTGAGCTTGATTTTAGCCCATTGTTTTCTCACCGTGTACAATTTCAAGTTTTATCCTTCTAGCTAAGATATACACTCAAACCTCGTTTTATGCGATTGATTCGTTCCGCAAAAATCCGCTTAAAACGAATTCGCATAAAACGATACACTAGGTTCATATAAAACTACTGATTCGTTTCTTAATTTAAAAAAATCGCATAAATTCAAATCAGAACATTAAAAGTCAAACAAAATCGCATAAAAAGGAATAAAAAAATATTTTCATTTAATAAAGCAATAACAAAAAATAAAGAAAAAATAAACAGCAATTCATATACAATACATAAGTGCATTTAAAAGAAAACTTATGAAGAAAAAGATTAAAAATTAAATATAAAACTTTATATAGTTTCGGAATCAGTTTTTGGGAACTTTATTTCTTTCTTCTCGTACAAAAAAATTTGTCATCAGACTTTGTGATGTTGATTTTTTCAGTTGCTTATACAACTCCTGGTATCCTGAAAATAGATCGTTGAGTCCTCGCTGTAGCTTCATTGCTCGTTCCGTATCTGGATCAATATTGAAAATTTCGTTTTGTAAATCATTAACTGTTTTAAGAATTTCTCCAATTTTTTTTGAAGTAAGAGGTTCAACAGTTTCTTCGCAATCACTTTCGGAATGAGTGTCTTCGACATTATCTGTAGCTAAACTAATAATATCATCATCGGATAATGACTCTTCGACAAGTAGTTCTTCTAAATCATTGTGGTCCAGAGAATCAAATCCATCGCCTCCAATTTGGCGAGCCAGGGTTAAAATTTCATCTGATAATGTTGATCGTTCAACATCACTTCTATTGCTACCAACACAATCTGGCCATACAGCTTTCCAGCACGCATTTAAGGTTTGCGGTCGTATTTTGGATATGGCAGATGCAGCCAGGACTATGCAATCGAAAATTGTAAATTGTTTCCAAACTTCATTTAATGTCAATGTTTCATTTTCAAGTTTAGTTCAAATTAATTGATAAGTGCTTTTTATATAATATTTCTTAAAAGTTGATATTATTCCCTGATCGAGAGGCTGAAGAATGCTAGTTGTATTAGGTGGCAGAAATTCAACTTGAATGTTTGGATGGTTCAAATGAGGATGTCCTAGTGCATTGTCTATAATGAGTAAAATTTTAAATGCAAGATCTTTTTCCTTCATATAAGATTCCACTTCTGGCACAAAACATTTGTGAAACCATTCACTAAACAATGCCGATGTAACCCATGCTTTGCGATTTGCCATCCAGTGAACTGGCAAACGTTTTAAATCTTTGCCTTTAAACGCACGTGGTTTCAAAAATTTATTGACGACTAATGGTTTCAACATTTTATTTCCTGATGCGTTGCAGCATAGCAAAAACGTTAACCTTTCTTTACAAGCTTTGAAGCCACTGGCTCTCTTTTCTGCTTTTGCAATATAGGTTCTACTAGGCATTTTTTTCCAGAATAGTCCGGTCTCATCTGCATTGAATATTTGATCTGGGGTGTAGCCTCCCTCATCAATAATTTTTTTTAATTTTTCTGGGTAATTTGCGCATGCTTGTTCCTCTGCTGATGCTGATTCACCTCTTATTTGAATGTTGTGAAGATTGTTTCTTTTTAAAAAACGTACCATCCATCCATTGCTTGCTGCGAATTCTTTTGGCGTAGAAGTTGACGGCTCTGAGAATTTTATCTTTTCATAAAACAATAGAGCTTTTTCTTTTATCATGTATCCGCTTATGGGAATCCTCTTTTTGGTTAAATCTTCGATCCACAAGACAATAGATTTTTCCACTTTTTCGATCAATGTGTCTCTTGAATACGAAGAATGTTTAGAGCTAAGTTTTGTACCAGCAATTACGGATTTTCTTATGGAAACCTCATTTTTCTTAATCGATCTTATAGTCGATTCTCCTAGTTTGTACTCTTTTCCAAGTGACGTGTATTTTGCTCCATTTGAAATGCGATCTAGAATTTTTATCTTTGTCTCAAGGGATATCGTTTGTCTTATTTTCTTATTTTTCTCCATGGTGATATCTGACAATACAGAAACCTTTTTTAGCACAAAAACTTCAAATCGAAAGAGTTTTTACGCTTACTTTGATCACTTCTACGATAAATATTACAAAATATTAATTAAACTTCACTAGGATGTAAAAACATTGACGACAAAATAGCACCGTGGTTCCCCTCAATTGTAACCAAAATTGACAATAACACACATAGAGTTCTAAGCTGACACTTGTTTTTTTACCGGCGCTGATGTAACTATGTACATATGTTTGCCAATGCTGCCAACTGTTTAAATATTGTAAATGTTTATGTAAAAATGCAAAAAAAAACAAAAATTTTAAAATCGCATAAATTTGAATTCGCATAAAAAGAATTCGCATAAAACGAGGTTTGAGTGTAGTTGTACTTAGTCGTTCACTTTCGTTTCATTTTCTGAACGTGTACTAGAGGCAAAGGAAGTTTCGCGACAAAAATAATATAAATATTATTTTACTCGAACTTTTTTTATGGAATACTTACAGGCTTCCGACCGGTACGGTTATAAAAACTTCATCACATATTGCAAATAGTAAATTCTTGTCAGAACATAATTTCACTTTTACTCCTCCCGTTATTCTTAAGGCACGCGGAACAAATTGAAAAGCGTTTCTAAACGATTGACCTTGTTTTTGGGTAAATTATTACTGCAATAAAAATTTCAATTTCGTGTTAAAAATAAACTAATTTCTTGTGTAACAAGTCGACAAAGACATCAACATGCGGCATTCGAACCGCCAAAATAGCTAAACATAGCATATTTGATTGCTTCAATAGCTGTTTTTATGGCAAACCTTTTTCCTTTATTTGGTTTAGCGTGTGAAACAGTGCCTAACGGTAACCAGCTGATAAATTGCTTGAAAATTATTTGAAATAAAGGCTTTAAAGAACAAATTATGACTAAAAAATGCTTTAGAAAGTTTAAAAAAATGTAAGGAATTTTAAAAAAATTTATAATTGTTGCAGCAATTTTAATATTTTTTTTTTTAAATTTTTGTAATTTGTAAAAACAACCTTTGGTTCAAGTTAAAAAAAATTAAAGCAATTTCAAAAAAATTTCGAAGTTAAAAAATTTTAGATATTTTTAATTTAAAAAACAATATATGAATAAAAATTTTTTTAAGGGCGATCTTAAACAAAAAATTCATAGGTGCAAATATTTGCATAAAAAATAAAATTTTGTCCGCCGTTGTTTTACGGATACACTCATCAGGTGATATCGTGCAGTAGGCTTAAAACAAAGTCCTTGACGGTCTTAGCAGCCGTTACTTGATGACGATCTTGTTTAGAAAAAAAAAAACTATAGCCAGATATGTGTTAAAATAAATCAATAAATTTCAAACTCTAGCTGTATTCTTTCTATGCGAAAAAAATTCCCAAAACTTTTACCCAGTCTTGTAAATGAGCCAACATCCTTTAATTGATTTAAGAAATTAGAAAAAAAAAATTGAATAAATGTATTAAATGCTTACAACTCTAATCGTAATAAATAAAATTCAATTAGAATTAATTAAAAATATTGGCATTTTAAAAAAGCATTTTTCTCTCTCTCTATTCTTTGCAGACTGCCTCGTGTGCTTTATATGGACCAACACTCCAGTCATAGCGTGTTGCATTAAATGCTAGCAATTTTCATTGTTTCTTGCACGAATTGAACTTGCAACACGTGCAGCAGCGAAGAACACACCCAGGAAGCCTTAAACAGAAAAAAAACTATCGTTTAACAATTTCCGTACCTTGATGAATTGCAATATCATGCATATGTGTGGGTGTGTTGCATAAAACAAATACACGAGCATAGCATACATCTCAAACACAAACACACACATAAACACATACTCAAACATAGAGTAGCACAACCAACTGAAGACTTGTGATAAAAAAAAAAATAAAAAAACAAAGAGCGAGTAAATTAAAGCTGATGCTGATGCTGATGCTGAAGCTAAAGCTCTGTCTGTGGCTTCAGGTGAAACCGTAACTAAACACCGCAAAACACGATTTGATTTCGAATTTGTTGCTTTTTGTCATGTGCTTTGTTGTTGTTGTCGGTTGGCAAATTGACTGAAAAACATTGGCAACCACAAACTCATCATCAGAGCAAACAATAAATGCAACAAAAGAAGCAACAACTACAACAACAATAACAACAACAACAATAGCAACACACCAATCAGTTGACACACAATCCAAAGTCTAGCAGCAAAGAAGCAGCAGCAAAGAGCAGCGGAAACACTTGTGCCATTTAGGGGAGGGCAGCCAGCTAGACGTACGGACAACGGTTTATGGGTGCCTTGGGTGAATTGGAGCAACAAGGACATTTTAAGCACGCACAACAGCAGCACAAAGTCAGCACCACGACGACTGCGACGAGAATATTTTCACGTTTCGATAGTGTCGAGGAGCAGGTGCAGCGCGGCAGAGCTGGCAGCACAGTCGGTGGCATAGCAAAAGCGGCAGGAGCAGGAGTTGCAGGTTCTGCAGCTGGGTTCGGTGGTGGTGGTGGTGGCAGCATACGTAGACCCAGTTCAGTTGTTGTCGGTTGTCGAGATGCAAGCATTGCTGCTGCTGCCGCTGCTGCTGCTGATGTGAATGCGTCCAGTGCCGGTGCTGGAGGTGGGGGTGGTTCAACATCCGCACGAGTTGGTGTTGGCAGGAATTCGCTCGAAAGCCTAGCGGCAAGTGAGCTTTGTGCGCGTCGTTCAAGTGCCAGTAACGCAGCAAGAGGCAGCATAAGCAACGGCACCAGTGGCAGTGGCGTTAGCGGAAGCAGCGGCGGCGTTATCTTAGTTGGCGGCGCAACAGGCTCAGGCGGTGTCTGCAACAGTCCTGGTGGACCGCGTAGTCGGCCTGCTAGTTTGACGACAGTTTTTTCGAAATTTATCGATGGTATGCCAGCAGCTACGATGTTTGCGAAATTCAAGAGCAGCGGCAACTCAACTGGGCCACAAAATGCCATTGAGACCAATCCGATTACTCAGTTCTTCGAAATTGGCAAGCAAGTTGCCAGTGCTGGTCCCGAGCTGGTTTGGAAGATTCATGATGCTTATCGAAAAGCAGACGGCAAGGTACTAAAACATACTCTTAGTAGCTGCAGCAAAGCTAGCTGATCTTGGTTTGATTATGACTATACTTTATATATTTCTCTGTTTTGCAGGAATGTTCTATTTTTATATTTGAGAAAAAAATTGCAGAAAAATTGCACAAGCCAAGACGCAAAGAAGCAGTGACAGAGCTTTTGAGAGCATCCGTCAAGCAGCTGGAACGTTTCCGTCACCCCAAGGTAGGCGCACAAGAATGCATAAACTTTGACTTGTGCCATTATTCCTTGAAAGAATTTCTTCTAATGTCTAACTTTGTAGAAGCGAGTGCAAAGAATGCTCTTGATAAATATTTATAACAATCAACTTTATCTGGTATTCAGCTGAAGTTGTCATCATAAACAAATGTTGATTCAACTGTTTCAGTGATAAATATTTCACCCTTTGTGTTGCGCAAAAACTTTATGATGTGCAAAAATATTTATTTACTTTCTATTTGTTATTTGTAGATTCTTCAAATATTTCATGCCATCGAGGAATGTTCTGATACATTGGCTTTTGCTGCAGAGCCAGTTCTGGGAAGCTTGGCGAATATTTTGGCACATCATGTGAGTGTGAATTTTTATAGATTTATAAATAAATTTATTTTTAGGGCAAAAGTTATGGTTTGAAATGGTGTTTTATTCAATAGAACGGCACAAAATGGGACGGATGTATGAACAAATAATAGACTTTTGAAGATTTATTTTAAAAGAAATTTTGATGTATACACTTAGAAATTTCCGAAAATTTTGAACAGCGATAACCGGATATTTATTTTGAAAACACCGATAGGTGTTGACAAACTCCAATTCACTGGAGTTCAAATTTTGAGCAATCCTAACAGAGTTCAAATATAATTTCTTACCAAGATTGGATAATTTGAACATTTTTATTTTGAGAAGTTGTCACAATGCAAAGAAATTTCCTTTTATGCATCATTTTTGAACACCAACAGGATAAATAACTTGAACACCGTTTGGTGGATCAAAATATAGCGATTAAATTTCGGAGTAAATTTTTGAACTCCGGTCAAGCGAATTTCATTCACGCCAATGGTGTTGGACTCCCTGAAATTCCCAACGGTGTTTTAGGGAGTCCAAATTTTTAAGGGCATAGTCAAACCGAATACTTACTGAGTACACTTTTTTTAAAAATTTCGATACCTAGGTGTATTTTTTGTTTTTAAAATATATACTCATATAATAACAAAAATTTAAATAAATTTCATTCAGAATTTATTCAAACTATTGTATCTTCGAAACCGTAAGTCCTTAGACAAAATGAAGACACTTTTTTATGAAGATACAAATAATACACAAATGCCTAAAAGACAAATTTTGACCGACTTCTGTTGTAATTAATAATACAAAACTTTTACTAAAATAAATCTGATACATACGTAAAGATTTTCACGACGATACATAATAAATTTTCTTGATTAGAAAATACTTTAGTGTGCTAACACACAAAAACTCAGAACGTCATCTAAACGGAATCGGGTAGCGGTACAAAATGGGCAGAGGCAGTATCCTAGTCTAGGGATCAAAATTTTGAGTGTTTTTCGAATGCAATAAAAAAGCAACTAAGAATATTTTAATTGCCATTTTTTTATAAAAAATATATGTATTGATATTTTATCAATACAAAAACAATTAACAAAAAAACTCGCGTGTAGCAACGTACACGTGGCAGAAGTGAAACTTCTTTAACAGTAAGAAATAAGAGAGATTTTAGTGTGAAATAGAGAGAGAAAGTATCTGAAAAGAAATTCAATCAATACGAAATGGAATAATAATCTGTTGATTCAATATTTGCATCCAGGGACCGTACCGAATATGGTTTTTGTCGAAAGTGTCAAATATTAACTTTTATCTCTTAATTTTTACACTGAGGGAAATATGTGTTGAAGTTAAATGAAATTATGTTCATTTTAAACGAATTTGTTTTTGAAATAGAGCTTGAAACAAATTCATTTAAATTAAACACAACTGTTTTTAAAGTTAAATTTAAAACAAGGGTTTTTGTTTTTAAAACAATGTTTTTAAATAAGAAAACAAATTTAAAACAAAAATTTTTAAAATTAAAACAAATGTTTTAAAGCATAATTTTTTCGATGCTATTTTTTTAATTTTTTCCGAGTTTTTGATGACAGATTCGTAATCAGCGACCCTTGGGACCCTCCGAATACCAAATCTTAACTCCTTTCTTAATTAGTTTTTAGTTTATTTTATGTTCGATATTTTTCAAACCAATGAAAATTCAAAATTCAAAAAACGTCAAAGAAAGTTTCAAAGAAATAATGAATGAAAAAAAAATTGAAAGGAGTGTATAGTTGAAATTTAAACACAATTGTTTTAAATTTTGTTTTGTAGAAACGCAAAGGCGTTAAATTTATATTTTAAAAATTTTTGTTTAATTTTAAAGTATGTTTTTTTTCTCAGTGTACTTTTTCCGACAAAAATAACAGTTTTTTGTACCTTATAGTTTTTTTGGGCAAAAATAACAGTTATTTTATGCCGTTTAATTTTGCGGTCAAAAATATCAGGTAATTTATATTTGTTCAAGTCATTTTACCGATAAAAAAATTTTGATATTATTATTTTCATCTCATCGGTGAGACATTTTACACATGGTGTCAACAGTTCAATCTGTTAAGCGGCCTTTAAGAAAACACAAATTGCTTGATATTTTTGATCAAAAAAATTTAAGTCACAAAATAACTGCTATTTTTGACCGATAAAATAAAAGTCAAAAGTAACCTTTAGTTTTCCTCGAAATGTACTAGGCAAGAAATTAACTTTTAAAGAATCAGTTTCAAATTTAAAAGCGACTTAATATTCGTAGACTGAGGACATTTGTAACATAATGGTATATTTGAAAAAGTCTTTCGACAATTTTTTCATTTGAAAATTGTAAAATAACAGTTATTTTCGGTACTTGTTTTAGTTTAGTTGGTGTTTTAGTTGCTTTCGAATGTCTTCTCAACATTGTTACTTTTTGAATGCTGGATTGCATTTGCATAGTACTCTTTGAAGGAGCCTCCGAAAGCAGAGGCAAATCTAATTCATTATTACCTCCTGCTTCCTGATCATAATAATTGCTATGTTGATAGAGGGCCTCATAAAGCAGCGAACGTTGATTGTTGAATGCATCAACTTGGATGGCTTTAAAATTTTGTCGAGATGCATCAGTGTGTTTTTTGTAGATTCACCAAAATACACTGATGTTTCGTAAAAATGCATTTTGAAACTCAGCCGTTGTTGCAATCACCTTACCTTCATCATTAGTTGCAGACCCAGCTGCGGCTGTATTCTTAAGAGCTCTAATTCGCTCTCTATATTCACGAACGCGTTCTGCTCCTGTTTTAGCTATTTTTCTATTTTTTTTTCCGTGCATACTTGTAGGATGAAAATTAATGTTACGGTTATGTTAATAATGTAATGTTAATGTTAATCTAATGTTAATGTTAATTATGTTATTTTCATTATGTTACGCGTTCAGTTTTAATTTTATTTTGTTTGGCTTTTTATCATGTGCCTACGTGGCGTAAAGGAATAGATTCCGGCTTATAAGCAACAATGTTCGGGGTTCAAATCTCGGCAGCGGCAGCAATTTTTTTTAATTTTCATATGAATTAAAAACGTTAGAAAAGAAGTTTCACTTCAAAAAATTGACAATTAAGAAAATTACAGGCTGGTAAATAAGAAGGTAATAAATGAGGGTGCGTCCTTGTTGACATGATTCCAAACCTTCTGGTGATCTGAAAAAGAAAAGACAAACCGACTCTCAATAAGTAAGAATTTCGTTATGGTCTGAATTACGAAAATTAAAAAAAAAATTAAAAAATTTTTACAAAATGGCTGCTGTTTGAAAACAAAAAGTAATTTTTTCGCCTTTTTTTCATATTTAAAATTTTTTAAAAATTGTGAAAAACAAAATATTTACATAATAACAGTTTCAACCGTAGAGGAATATATAAAGAAGGCCCACACCAAATTTCAAATTAAGGATCATTACAACTTGAGAAATCACATCAACCGTATTAGAAAAAGTAGTTTCGAGCAAAACTCGTTTAAAGTTTTAAATTTAAAAAAAAAAAAAACTCGCGTGTTCACGTACAGAACAGGCAGACGTACAGAACAGGCAGACGTACAGGCAGCAGTGAAACTTTTTAAACAGTAAAAAATAAGAGAGATTTTAGTGTAAAATAAAGAGAGAAAGTATCTGAAAAGAAATTCAATCAATCATCAGAAATTCAATCTTCCAGGGACCATACCGGTTATGGTTTTTATCGAAAAAGTCACATATGGGCATATCCCAGTGGCACGGACGCGACATTCACACGGTCTTAATTACTCGAAAAACAAGAAAGAAACAAAATGAGCCGATATGTATTTTAAGTGTTCTAACGCGATGAAAGAGTGCAACATTTTATAAAAATATTGCCGAGATTTAGTACAAATTAGTATACAGTATTAAGCAATCATTCAATGGAACGGACGCGACAAAAAATATAAGTTTTTTTAAGCTCGTATAGAAATATGAAAAATTTAGCTAGTTTTGAGAACTTTTTTATATATAATATACATGTTAATGGAGGTCAAAAGATAACTATTCTTCGTAGACTTCTGAAATATTAGAATTATCTCTTACCTTTTCTTTAATAGATAAAGCACTAATACGGACGCGACAACATGGACGCGACAAATTTTTCCACAGTAGTAATATACAATAAAGATGTTCAATATAAATTTTAATAAAAATACATCATAATAAGTTAGTTTCAAGTTACATAGCAGTAATACTAATCAAAATAAAAAAATATTAAGTTAAAAGCTGTTGGAGTGCTTTATTTTAATGTTTTTCTTCACTTTTGGTGGACCTTTTTTGGTAGATGCCCATATTTACTGTTATTTTTTAGCTTTTATTTTTTCCGACAAAAATAAAAGTTATTTTGTGCATTATATTTTTTCGGGCAAAAATAACAGTTACTTTTGACTTTTATTTTATCGGTCAAAAATAATGATTATTTTCTGCCATTTATTTTTTCGGTCAAAAATATCAGGCAATTTGTATTTTTTCAAAGGACATTTTTTCGACTGAGACATCGATGAGACATTTACTCATGGTGTCAACCGTTCAATCTGTCATGCGGTCTTTAAAAAAACACAAATTGCCTGATAACTTTGACCAAAAATATAAAAATCACAAAATAACTGTTATTTTTGACCGATAAAATAAAAGTCAAAAGTAACGTTTATTTTTCACCGAAAAAATCCAATGCAAAAAATGACAGTTAACTTTTAACTTTTATAAAATCAGTCGAAAATTTAAAAGGTATATAAAAAATGGTATATTTGAAAAAGTCCTTGGACAATTTTTTCATTATGTCTCTTTCATTTGAAAATTGTAAAATAACAGTTATTTTCGATCTCTGTTTACATCGCGTTCATTACACTGCTTTACAGCTGTAAAATACCAAGAACGCCACATGTACGGGTGAGTTAGTCTGGATCTTCAGAAGAAAAAAATCTTGAACATTTTTTGACGTAGAATTACGTCTTACAGCGCGGTTTGTATGGGGTCGTTTTAACAGATTTTTTCAAGGTCATAAGGCAACGTTTTTGGCGAATACTTTAGGGTATACCTACAGCCTTTAATACTCTTCGTTCAAAGATAATATATATACTAAAATATCAGGATTTTGTCACTATTACATTAAAGTCACAAAATAGTAAAATATAAGAAGAAAAATGCATGTTTTTACATAAGAAAATCAATCATCATCTGCTTATGTGCCTACTGCTTTCTTTGTTTTTCTATCGTTGTTTATGCTTGTATGCTTTGGTTTTGCACGAACTGATTGGTTCGCTTTGACAGCATTGTAAGCATTAGTTTGCATTGGGTTTATGTATGCACTACTGTTCTAGTATACTATTTTGAAATCAGAGTTAATGAACTTCTTTTCAACTCAGTCAATGAACTCAATCTGTCAAATTTAACGAAATGGGTCTGTGATCCGGTTAGATTTAACTCTTATGAAAAAACGAGTTGGAGATCATATTTCTTTTAATGCTTTTACCAGGGTTCAGAAAATTCCACTCATGAAACAAAAATCTCAAACGAAAATGAAAATAAACACTGTTTGAAGCAAACAACACATAATTTTATTTGCATTTCATTTTTGTGTGTGGCCGAGTTGGCGTGCTGTCGACCATCCTTCATAAATTATTCATGAACAAACCAAGATCGATGTCAACGGTTCGATGTGATTTCATCTCAAACATGTGTTGGATTTAAAATGTTCGTGTCATTAACCAACACTCATTGTTGTCAGGTCTTCATGAAGGCAAAAATGAATACACATTTTTTAAACACGACTTGTTCGTGTTGGATATTGTTGGCGGTCGTGAATAGAAAAATGAATGAAATGACGTATGAGTTTTTATGCATAAATCGATCACTTTGTTGCGTTGCTTGATGACAAAAACATATACTTTTTGTACTGTTGCATGGTCGGATGTGCGAAGCATTGTAGGCGTTAAATAATTCATAAATAGTGGTAAAAATACAAGCAAATTACATTCTTTTTTCTCTTGACGACCGCCAGCGTTTTCCAACACGAACAAGTCGAGTTTAAAAAATGTGTATTCATTTTTGCCTTCATGAAGACCTGACAACAACGAATGTTGGTGAACAACACGAAGATTTTAAAGCCAACACATGTTTGAGATGGGATCACATCAAACCGTTGAGTTCGATCTTACTTTGTGTACGTGAAGCGCAAGCAAGTTTCAAAAGAATGCATGAAGAATTTTCGACAGCACGCCAACTCGGTTACACACAAAAATGAAATGCAAATAAAATTGTGTGTTGTGTGCTTTAAAAAAAAGATCGTGAGTGAAGGTGTGTGAATTTTCTGAAGCCTGGCTTTTACCCAATAGATGGCGTAAAATTTTAATTTTTGTTTTTAATGCAAATTAATTTAGATTCCACATCCCACAAGCACTAGCGAGTGTAGTTTGCAAACTATACATCGAACGTATAGTGTAGCTAGCAAACTAAATATCAGACAGAGACGAAAGGAAAAGCCATGAGCTCAGCGTGAAATATAGTAACCATACGATTTTTTAAAAATCGGGGTCTTAATTTTAATTTGAAATTAGTAGTTAAACTGACTGTAGCTCGCAAACTATATATCGGGCAGAGACGAAAGTGGCACCAATGGAAAGTGCATTTGCTTCGCCTTCTTTTCGAATAAGTCAATGAACTCAACCTATCAAACTTAACAAAATAATCGAAAAAATTTGAAATTTTGCTTGTTTTTTTTTTCTTGCTCATTTAATCATACTTACTATTTAACTTTTTCTTGGTTTTGGCATTAATAAGTAGTCCATAATTGAGTGTTATTCATTTATTTTTTAATTTTTGGAAGATCACTATAAATACGTGCAAAATGAACAAAACAATCGGACCAAAGAGACAAAGTAGGAGAGGTTACAACTTAAACGGAATTCTATGTCTACACTTACGATCGAAACTGTTTCTTTTTTTTTCATTTGTAGGGTTTTTAAGGTAACGGTACTTTTGTAATTCTCGAGGGATAATTTCATTCAAATTTCATTTCATTCCAACAGCTGAAACTACTTATCTGAAATGAGCCAAATCGGATGAAAACCACGCTGAATATCAATCAAATCGGATGAAAGCCACGCTTACCTTCCATAAAATGTATTTTGCATCCGGTTTTGGCCAAATTAGTCTTAAAATGTTTGTAAAGAAATACACTTTACTTCAAAAATATAAAATGTTCCTGATTTAAACTTTTTCTAAAAAAACAAGTTATGGCTGGTTCACACTGTGTGACCACATTGTCATTATTGCTGTCAAAAGCACTGCCATTTGAAATCACACAATCTGAACAGTTGTCACAACGTTTTCAGGTCATCCTGCGTCACAAAATTGACTTTAAAATGGCATAATAATATTAACTAATAAATTTTTGTGTGACGGGCTGTGTGACACAATGGCAAACAAAAAACTAAAAAGCCAACATGCTGGCTTTTGTGTGACGATGTGACACACAATTTTGTATGATTTTTTATAAATAAAACAATTATTTTACAATAAAATAAGCAACAAAATTAATAAATCACGGTAATTTAGTGACCACAAGACTTGTCAACGACAAATAGGAATTCTTCCATGTCTTAATAATTGTCCAGATTCCAAAAGAACAAAGTTTCACAGGATACTGGCGTGATAGCATAAAAGTAATTTTCCAGGCTTTGAACTTTGGCTCAGGCTTTCAGGAACAAGTAAAAACAAAATTTTTTCGGCTGATGTAAAGAAGAATGCTCAGTTCTGGCGTTGTTTTCTCGTTAACGTGGATTCTTTTGGTGCCCCCGGTACAAATTTCAAGTGCTTCTTTTATCCTTTATACTTTTTCTCGTATCACCTTGCATGCAGATACAGGCAAAAGATGTTAACGTAAATTAATCGGCATCGAAAATTGGTTGACCAAGATCTTCATGGCTTTTTTGACTTGTACCATAGTTTATTCCATGGCTGTCTGTGCTAGCTATCATTATCTACTGTGCTGTCTACTTCGGCTTATGCGATACCGTTCGCAGTTTCTTGCCCGATCCAAAGAACACACCGATCTATTCAGTGGTACTCGTACTGTTCGTTGTCACATGTTAATAAATTCTAATCGTAAGACTACAGAAATTGTTTACAAGCGCACAAAACACAACTGGGTTACCATCTCTAGTTTATTCTAAATAATCATTTACAGAAAATGTATATACTATATACTGTTTTGTTTCTCAAAATGATTTAAAGGATGAAAGTGAAATCTTTAAAATTTTGTTTTTCCCAACTTGAATCCAAGATATCTCTTCTTTATTTGGAAATCCTTTATGTGCCAGGGTTAATCAGAAATATATGGTAGCAGCGTAGATAACATAGGAAAGATTTTAAAAGTATTATTATGGATTTATCAAACTCATTCTAAATGTACTAGATAAGAAAAAAAAAATTATAAATAAAAGTAAAGTTAAGTAATAGTGAGAGTTTCTAATGGAAAGAGCTAGCTACTGGGAATAAACGTGAATTGCGCATAATGTAGGAATTCAACAAGGAATGGCAATATAAGTTTCCATGTCGTGAAATTATTGAATTAGAAAGATTAAAAATGATCTTGTACCTTGTAAGATAAGTTGACAATTCAAAGAAATACGATGTATTTACTTTAGCATATATTCATATTTATTAAAGCAGGTTTATTAATGAGTGAAATTTGAGCCGTTTAATTAAATGGTAGTGGTCGTCTTATCATTTTTTTTTCTTTAAAAACATTTCAATACGCTAAAATATCATGCTGTCCATTAAAATTTGTATTCTTATGTTACCTTTTGTTCTGAATAAAAAAAAAAATATAAACTAAGTCAACTGTTTTTAAAGATCATAACCAAGCTTTCAAAAAATTATTTAAAATCTTTGTCACACTGTTTGAATTAGTGTCACACATAATGGCATTAAAAATGTGACTACTAGTGTGACAACCATTGCCACACAAGCTTCGTGCCATTTTGTGACAAACGATGTGAACGTACTTGTCATCCTACAAAAAATCATTAAAACCTGCCACACAAAAAATGACAATGTAGTCACACAGTGTGAATCAGCCATTACTTAAAAATGGAATTTTAAAAAAAAAAACATGATAATTGCAAGAAATTTTAACTTTGACGAGCTATCACTTGAATATATTTTATCTGATCGATACGATCAGTGTATCAATAGAAAGGCAATTTAATTTCCTTTTCAGTTATATACTATTTATTTCTAACAAATAAGTAGTTTCAGCTGTAAGTAAATTTAAATGAAATCATCTCTCGAGAACTACAAATGAAAAAAGAAATTTTATGATTTTTGTGTTTTGGAGATCCAGACTAATTTCCTTATATGTGTGCCGTTCGTGGTATTTATCTAAAATTATTATTTGTAAAGCAGTGTTAATGTTATTAAAGCAGTGTCGGGCAAAAATGAAATTCCTATTCACTCGTGATTGAGCTAGCATTTGCTGCCGACGTCAATATTTCCACACTGTCGCTCTCTCTTGGACACACACACAAGCTTGCGTGTCTATGTATTGGTTTGCCCGACACTGTATTAAAGCATTTATAATAGTTGTTAATGAAAGATGTTTCTGTCACTCTGTCGCTTTTTCTCCACACAGTTGTTATATTATGTAATGTAACGTACAGCATACCAAGCTTACAGAAATAAATTTTCCCTGCATACTCTTAACATGAAAATGAAATGTTACTGACCAAAACGCGTTCTTGAGACATGGTTTGTGTCTGTGATATACTAGATCAATATTAATTATATTTGGTTAACCTTTTCAACTCGGTCAATATTAAACGCGCAAAAAAGACTTTTCAAGCTTTTTATTTTGTGTGAAACTATAGGATTTTCTGAATCTTCAGCCATCAACAAATATAATCGTAAGAGCGATGTGCATTAAGGCTAAGTGCATATTGCCATATGTGGCAAAATGTATAATGCGCAGCGTATCTTATTCGATACAACCACCTTTATCTTGAATAACTCTTTTACGATGTTACACTGGTTACAAATAAAATATTTTAAAAATACCAGCGAATTTTTTAACACTAGTATCGCTTGGGGTCAAAGTTCAAACTATTTTCTATAATTACTCTGTGTGATCGATTTGACCTTTACAAAAGTTTCAGCCAATATTCTTAGAAATTTCGATAGACATCTTGTGATTATATTGCGACTAGTTCGACCTATCACTTCCATTGCAATTTAAAAAAAAAAATTAAAGTTGAGAAGTAGGAATTTTGGTATTCCGACTTATAACACTTAGTTGTTTTGCAAATTTAAAAACAAAATGCTCTTTTGCGCAATAGTATTTAACTATATTAAAATATTTTTGAAAATAAATACATAATGTGTGCTTATCGCAATGGAAAAGTCATTTTTTCATAAATTTTTGATAAATCTTTGTGTTTCTTTATTTTTTAAAAATAAAAAAAAAAAAACTAGAAATATTATATTATACTCAGGTATAGATATTAAAAATATATTAAGAAAATAATATTTATATATTTTATTTATATTTATATTAAGAACTACTTAAAAATATAAAATACCTTTAAAAAAAGCTAAGAATACTGAAATCAGTTGAAAATTGTAGCAGTTTTAATTTGTTTTTTAAATTGACAACCACCGATTTTTCTTATATCGGCCATTCCACACCTAATGAAAGTCGTCATTGAACTCATGGTCTTCGATTAACTTGAAATATTGGCTTCCTTTCCTTTAGGTTTCTTTTCCACTTATAAGAATAAAAGTTACACTTGTAGTTTAAGGATTATTCAAAACTTATATGCAACCTACTGCTTTGCAGTATCATATAATCTATATATTCTTATGCTTTAACAATAATTTTGTTAAATAACTTAATCAAAATTTTGGCTAATGAAACTTGTTTTTTATTAAAAATAAAAGTAAAGAAACGAAATCAAGTCGAAATATTCTATAGTTTATTTTTTATGGCGGGTTTTATCACTGGGGTGCATATGACCCCAGAATGCCGAACACAATATACCAGAAAAGTGTGCTGAATAAGAGTTAAACTATTTTTGAAAAAAAATCTGATAGACCGAACTGACTTTTGTTGCAAACATATTCAAATGTGGAGAAAGGAGAAGTGATTTTCTCAATTCTAATGAGTTGATAAATAATGAAAATAGTTATGTAAAAAAACACGTATGCCTCAGTTTTTGGCTTTATCGACTCTAGTATAATCGACGAAAGCATCTGACTATACTTCATTCGTGTTCGGTTAAAGTTAACGCAATAAATTTTAAAGTTAGAAATTTATAAAATGAAACGAATGAAAAATTCAATTTTTGCCTCATAGATTGATTCGAATGAACATGAAAATTATTGTTATTTTTAATAATTGAAAATTATCAGATATAAGCATCATCATTAAGGAATTTTTGGGACTAAACATAGTTTAACTGTTTATATGTCATTGATTTGACGTCATATAAACTGTAGACAAAAATAAATTTTTGAAAATGCTTCAAGATACAATGACAAGCTTTCAAGCAATCCCAACAAGCTTTCAGATAAATTAACTCAATAAAAATATTTGCTGAACATGAACATGAAACATGCAAAAATTGTGTTATATGGAGAGGTATTCGTATGTATGAGTGTCATTTTGCATAGATGATGTGAGTCTTGTGTTTGCTGCAGTATGTTTAGTTTTAAAAGGTTGTGTAAAACTGCTTGCTTCTTCTCCTCTTCTTCCTTTCTTCGAGCAGCATAAACAATTTTTCAGTTCAATAAATTTTCCACTTCGAATTGATACACTTTGCATTAAAATGCACAATTTCAGATATTGAAAAAACAATCATATTCATATACATACTTATCTACTTGAATTTTACCGAGATCTTAAGTAGCTCAAGAGTTAGCAACGTGGACAAAAATAGAAAATCCTGCATACCTTACCTTAGATATCACGATATAAGCACACAAAACTAGTCTTACTTAAGTGTATTTGTGATGTCTGACTGAGCGAGAAGAAGCAACAGGCTAAGGCTTGAGATTGGTGTACGAGTATTACCCAGACATTGCACAATAGATTTTAACTTTTATAATATATTTACATATATGTACATACATACTTACCTTTATCTGAGCATATCCTGCACATACTATATGTATGCACTTGTGTATCTAACGTAACTGTAAACCTTTTAGCAGCATGAATGGTGGACGAAATGAAAATTTGAATGAAGACAACCTTTGTCGGGCCTTTTGTTTGTTCGTATCCTTGTTGTACTATATCGAATTGGAAATGCACTTAAAAGTTAGACAGTTGGTTTGTTTACTTGAGTTTTGTTGTTGGGCTTTCTATTTTTTTTCTTTTTAATTTGAATTAGATTTCTGTGTTTCGTGTTCACCCTACAAGCATCCAGGTGGTAGTCAATCGCCTTGGGGTTGCTTTAGAGCAGTTAGTTTTATTTAATATTCTGAAAGGATGCAGGTATTTAAGTCACCAGCAGAGCTTTTAAGGCACGATAGTGCAACTCTTGGCACTAATGAATGTTCAAAGTTGTTGCTTCGTCTTGGCAGGTTCTTGCAAAACAGTGAACCACAAGCAAAGGCTCGAAAACAGTGAAAGTTAAACAAATAAATTTAAGTGGATTTTTATTTTCAATTCTGGATTTACCTTGCTTTTTAAAACATACAAGATTTCTAAGAAAAAAATTCATTATAAGGTGCTTCATGTCACTTCGTAAGTGCTTCGTAAGCTCGTATTGCGTAAAAACTTACAAAACGTCAAAAATATTTCTATGTAATTGAGTTACGAATATTTTTCAACTTTACGCAACAAATTTGATGCTTATGTCGTAAATAAGTTTTCGTAAAATTGCTTTTGTTGTCAAAATAAAATAAATATTTTCATTTGAAAATTTTTTCTCATTGAAAATTCAAGGAATTAATATTTTATGTTGTATTAATATTAATATAATCGGCTGAATAGTCTTCAAAATCACTTAAATCATCACCTCAAGTTTTGGAGCATCCTTCGGTGGACCTTCCAGAAAAAATCAAAAAAGTTACGCTGCCCAGAAGTCAGCTCACCATATTATTGTCAGTTCGCAGAGATAGTGCTGCAGCTATACTGACTCCTGCCTTTGATTACCATCAGGTGTTCTTCAACAGCAGTCATGGGTCTGGCTGAGTTTTCTTGTATTCACATGAATATAGTTTAAATTAAAAATGTTCTACCGGACCTTTCGGCCAAGAGATCAAAACTCTTGATAGGGAGTAGCACTCAATGCACCTCCTTCCACAAATCTGGAGTCAAGTATGCGTACGCCTGCAATATGGTGTATTCGTGAAGCTACGAACAAATCAGCTGTATGTTTCTGTACAGGCATTATCTTTAAAAGCTCATTCTTAAGGCTAAAGTCCAAGAAGAAATAAATGATTTTGAACTCTTAGCACTTTAACTTATTTCCATTTGACGATGGTTCATCCGAATTGTTACGCTTACGAGACTTGTGGGAGTAAATGCAGGAATTTAAAAAGTTCTCAGATCCATAGTAACTTTCTTAACTGTTTCCACTGTTAAGCCCATCACAATATTTAAACCCTTATCTTTATTATTTGTAGCTTTTGTGTCTTTTCAATAACTAAGACTCTCAAATTAGGCTACTGTTCCAAAGCAGTAGAAGTTCTTTGTAGGGTACCATTTTTTCTCAAATGAGGCTTCAGGGAACCTGAACTTTTCCGAAGCACTTTCCTGCTATACGGAGTTAGGTTAACTTACCATTAACAATTAGCACTTCTTCTTAAACTTGTAGAATTTTTCTCTAAAGCCCAGGCCATACGACAAGCTCAGTTTTGTACCAGCAAATCTGAACGGTTATTTGGATGTTTTTTGCCTTGCTGAGGGCTTTTTATCCTTACAGCTCCTGGTCAAGCAATACCTAGCATGGTTTCCG
The DNA here is from genome assembly GCA_958299015.1 of Tetanocera ferruginea. Lineage (NCBI taxonomy): Eukaryota > Metazoa > Arthropoda > Insecta > Diptera > Sciomyzidae > Tetanocera > Tetanocera ferruginea. The sequence goes on along the minus strand of OY282644.1, from coordinate 111,022,803 downwards.
AAAAGTTTACACTAAACGGTATGGCCGGAAGTGTGGGAAATCTTTATAAAGATGTATGAAGCAAATAACAGAATTTAAGGTTACGGACATTCCATTACCATATTACCACTCTTAAATACAATCAAATAATAAAAGTTTTCGCTGCATTTCATTTGGAGGGGAATTGAAGTTTAATTAGCGCTTTGTGCTTCATCGCTACCTGAGCGCTCCATCATACAGAATGCGATCAATTGAATTTTACAAAAAAAAATTAAAAAAGTTCTAAAAGTTCCTTCATGTCAACTTCAAATACGATGAATACGATTTACGATATACGAAAACTTACAAAATGACATGAATCACCTTTATATTTCTTTCTATGCTTTAATTATTTTAAGTTTGTTTGCAACATCTTAATATATAAAAGACAAGCGTCCTGCTCCGTGCTCAATATAGCTTAAACTGTTATAGTTGTTATTGCTATGTTTAGGCTGAACATGTTAGCCTGGACTAGAACCTGTTTCTCTATTACAGTGCTTTTTATATAAATTTGAAGCCTAAAAGTATGTACACAAAATTTATTTGATTTTTATCAGCAAGGACACATTGACGACGACTGGAACAAAACAACATTTGAGATGAATGAAAAATATCATATCGTCTGCTACTTAATTATTTTGAAAATGACACGTCGTATGACGGGCTTTTATACTAGTTCGTAAAATAAAATAATTAATAAATTATTATACCCTAAACCTGAAAGGTCAGGGTATATTAACTTTGTGCAAACGTTTGTAACGCATAGAACGAAGCGAGTCCGGTATAGAAAAGTATATATATTCTTGATCAGCGTCACCACGTGAGTCGAGCTATCCATGTCCGTCCGTCCGTCCGTCCGTCCGTCCGTCCGTCTGTCCGTCTGTGTGTTGTCCGTATACACAGGATAAGAAGAAGGAGTTGAGATAATTGAATGAAACTTGGTACACATAGTCACATGAAGCCAAGGACTATTGAATATTTTTGGAATCCGCCCACGGACACGCCTACCTCCCATACAACGCAAAAATTGAAAACTTCATAACTCAGCTCATAATTAACCTACAACAATAAAATTTGATATGTATGTGTTTTATACAAACACACAAATGTCTTCGAAAAATGGACGTCATCCGATCACGGACACGCCCACCTCCCATACAACCCAAAAATTGAAAACGCAATAAATAAGCCTCTGTTTAACCTACAGAGCTAAAATATGGCACATATGTTTTTTGTAACAAAACAAAGATGGTTTTGAAAAATGGACATCATCCGCCCACGGACACGCCTACCTCCCATACAAAGCGAAAATTGAAAACTGCATAACTCAGCTCATATTTAGCCTACAACAATAAAATTTGATATGTATGTGTTTTATACAAACACAAAGATGTCTTCGAAAAATGGACGTCATCCGATCACGGACACGCCCAACTCCCATACAACCCAAAAATTGAAAACGCAATAAATAAGCCTCTGTTTAACCTACAGAGGTAAAATTTGACACGAATGTTTTTTATGAGAAGACAAAGTTGGTTTTGAAAAATGGACGCCATCCGCATACGGACACGCCTACCTCCCATACAACCCAAAAAGTTTAAAACTCAATAAATAAGGTTATGTTTGTCATAGAGAAATTAAATTTGGTATGTATGTATTTTATACCAAAACTAAGGTGTGTTCAAAAATTGGAAGTAGTCCGTCCATGAACACGCCCACCTCCTATAGCGAAAGCACAATAAAGGCATTGACTGTGAGCTACAGGAATAAAACTTGGTATGTGTAAATTTTTCATCACCATTTAAATGCAATTAAAATATAGGCTTCATCCGCCCACGGAGACGCCCATTTACAATAAAAAAATTTTTTTTTTTTTAAAAGTGGGCTTAGGGTATTTCACAGTCGGCCTAGACCGACTTAAGACTTTCTTTACTTGTTTTTTATTTTATATTTTGTTGATTTTAGTTGAAAAAAAATCCTTAACAAATAAATTTTTTTAACTATATGATTTTAGTTGAAAAAATCCTTTACAAACAACTGTTTTATGTTTTTTTCTTACAAAAAGTCCTATAGAATACCTTTATTCAAAACTGAGGTCGCAAAAAAAACATAAATTTTACTTTTCCGAACAATATTATTTTGTTTTGATTTTGACGTTATAACAATGAGTGGGGGTGTTCAAACCATAGTCATGACACTTTTTATATTTTCTGTTTTATACTATAAAGTTTATAAGAATGCAACTACAATTGCTCAATGCTTATTTCCACAAACACCTGCAACGAACTAAAAGTGAGAATAAGTTCTAAATGTAAAGAAATAATAACAAAATATAAATGTAGATTTATATTTAAACTTTATAGTTCAGTCAGTGGGGAAAATATAATGATGTTGCCTTGCAAAAGGCGGAACAATATTTATTTTTATTAAGTTGTATGAACATGGACACTGATGTTATCTTTAAACTTTTTGACCTTGGGGTGGTGTGCTCGAGGTGCCATCTTCAATTAAGGTTGAAAAATATATGAGAAAATAAACATTTCTAAGCTTTTTTGAATAAATGCCTTTCTTGTAAGTTTCTTATTTTACAAGGGATGAGATACAAGGAGGAAATATGGTCCCTCATTAAATTTTAGCTTGCTTACAGTTTTTGATTTTATCATAACATTAGGTAATAGTTACTGTACCTAAATAACACTTAATAACTCTAACTAGATTAAGCTAGTTTAAAAAAGCCTTTTGCCCAACTGAGGCAACTTTTAGCAAAACAATTCATATAATTTTCAAAAGGTATATTTTTTAATAATCTTGAATCTAATAAAAAATATTTTTATTAGAAATTACATTTTTTTAAATGTCAAGACCTAATAAAAAATGTTAAAAAAACATTGACACAATTTTTGTTTAATATCTTTAGATACATTTTTTTGACCTTTTACCTTATTTTTTTTATCGAAAAGTTTTTCTTTGTATTGTTTAACAAGATCATAAGCATTCCAATTATTCTGTACAGAGTTGGTGGCATAACTGTTGGCCAGTTGTGGATTTTCATCAATGAAAATAATTAAAATTTCATCTGTTTAGGTGTTGCTGTCCTATAACGTTAAATTTTCTTTAGTATTTATATTTAAATAATTAAAAATTTATAATTACTATAAATAATGTACAAATTATTGCAAATAAATAGTTAATGTCACATTCGACCATAGCTGCCAACTTTGTGGGAAAAATACTTTTTGTGTAAATTTTTAATTTCTATGGGAAAAGGGAATTCCCATGGTATTTTTAATTAAGCGTGGTATTTATTTATTCGTGTCGGAATTTTTTCTTACACATTTTTCAATTATATGCGCTTAAATAAAAAAATATATGAGTAAAAATTCAATAATGTGGGATCTTATGTGGTATTTTGTAATTATTGTTGGAATTTTGAATGTTTGTGGGAATTTTGAGGTATATTTTAATTACGGTGGTAGTTTTTAATGAAGGTATTTTCTGTGCAAATATGGGTTGGCAGCTATGCTTTCGACCTAAACATATATTTTCCAGTGCTTCCAAGCTGTATAAAACTAACGAGATGACAAGGATTCCAGTCCTGGAACTGATTGCAAATTTCGGGATTGCTAGTTAGGAATTCCGGGATCACAGGATTTGTCCCGGGATTTGGAAAACATAGAAAAACCAATTTTTTTAATAAATAAACAAATTCATAAGATTGTTTGGTTGGAAAGTTAGGATATTATTTTCAAAAAACAAATTGACCAAAGAAATAAGAAACACAGTTTACTTAAATTCATTTTTAAAAAGTTAGTTTGTTTTATTCATATATAATATATTTATTGAAGGAATAAAGGAAGCAGAATATATTCGTCTTTTTCAGAAATCGTGATTCGTGAAATCTGTGAATATAAAGATCAAGAATAAAGAACCAAGAAAAGTTTTTTACTTCACTTTTATGTCAAACACTTCCACACTTCCTCTTTTGTGAAAACACTTAGATTTTGAGTGATTAAAACTTTTTTTAGTAATTAAGTATATTTGATTTTTTAACTTCATTGTAAGAATTAATTACTTCGAGGAAGACTCTGATATTGCAAGTCGTATTGCAGCACGAATGACTGATTCAAATGTGATATATTTACAATTCTGTCTTATGCACTGAGTGCTGTTAATTCACTTAATTTAGAATTTCAAACAGAATCGCCTAGTTTTCATGAGTTGTTAAAATCATTAAAATGTTATTTTAGAAATATTGTAATTAATTTTATTGACATCTCTGCCGTAGAATTTGATATAATTTTTAAAAATGATCTCAATACTTTTTGAATTAAGCCTTTGTCTGATATATATGTAGGGCCTAGAGCCCAGATAAAATTTTATTCCTATGATATATCTGTAACAGATAAGAACGAAATTTTAAAAAGTTGTGTACAGTTCTATTACATTCGTGCACTAATTATGAAAAGAGTCAATTTCAAATATCCAGTTTTGAGAACATTACAAATTTTGGATACAAGATCTTTAGCTAATAGTTTGTTTCCCCTCATAAAACTTTTTCCTAATCTTTTAGGAAAGGAATGGCGTCTTTTAACATTAAATGATTTTTTTAGCTGAAAAAGGATTTGAAGAGCTTTGGTTCTACGTTTTAAATTAAAAAGTGCCTTAGAAGACCTGATGTACCAAAAAACAAAAACTTTCGCAAGAGCGTTGCTAAGCTTACCGCACGGTGGTGCAGCAACATAAAGAGTATTTTCACAATTAAAACTAATTAAAAATACAACTACAAATAAGTTAAAATTTAGCACCGTAAATTCGATAATGCTAGTAAAGGACGACTTTCTAAATGATTATTTTTTAAATTGGAATCCCTTAACGAATACTTTATCGAATGTTTGTTATAACAGTGATATTTACTTTAGAACCGAAGAAATAGCTGCATAGAAAATAGAAATTAGAAATAGATAATTTTTTTAACATTGTTAATTTATACATATAAGTGATTGAAATGTATTTCAGTATTTTCTTATTGAACGCGTATTTTATTATTAAACTTTATTGATTGATTTTTATGAAAATATTTTTAATGATTTTTTCGTTATTAATTTTGAAATGTACCTAAATATGCTTAATAAACATTCATTTTAAAACAAAATTAATTTATTTGAACACTTCGAAATCTCTGAAAATACTTCCATCTTGTAGCCTATTTTACTTCGTTTTAAAATTCTAGAACGGCAACACTGTTCTAACCGATGATCAACTTCTCTTTAAATGGCGCTAAGAAGTAGCTCAAAACGTATTTAAGATAAAACTACCCCCAGAAGGAGTTGAGATATGAAGTATGTATGGAGTTTATGTAGAAAAAAATATGAGTTAAAATTAATTGGGGGTTGATTATATAAATTTGTCTGCTAAGGACAAATCTTAAACACTGGAAGTGGTTAAAATTCATAAGTTCGTAGTTTTTGTTAGCGAACCCTCCGAGATTTTGGAGATGGGGGAAAAGTATGCGAAGAACATATTCATAGGGCTAAAGTCTTAGCCCTGGTAGCATTGTGAGCGGTATAAAAATGCCACTCTTTTATGGGAGACCCTCGAAGTGGTGCGGTTAGAGAGCAAGTGATTTTAAAAAATATATTCGGTTTGGTTATACTGCCAAATTTCACCTTCTAAAGTTTTTAACTTTGACCTTGATGTGACACTATTTACCTCTCCCCGATCACCTTCATATTTCACGTTCACGACTTTTGTTATCAAAAAAAAAACAAAAAAAAACAAAAACAAATTGGCCATTTCAGCCCTTGAAAGGACTTTGAGCGAGCTTCTTATGATCAATTTTGTTGTGTGTGTTATGTGTGTGCAAATTGACCGAGAACTGGACCTACATGTTTTATGCCGACTCCGAACGGCTAAAGTTCATGTTCTCAAGAAGCTTTACATGGCATTATTTACTCTCTGAGGTTTGCCATTGTCTGCATAGAGGTGGTGACCGATCAGAAAAATTTTTTATTGAAAAAACTTTTCGCCGCGGCTGGGGCGGGGCGTTTGTTATCAAACCTCACAAAATTAAGTATACCAGCATAGGTAAGGTTAGGTTAGAAGGATCGCGTACTGTTGAGGTGCTTTCGTGGGAGCCTTTTGGTTCATTACGAATCGGTTATTTGTTTTAATTCAAAACATTGGTTGTGGTACTTTATAAACCTAATTCCTCTTTATTTATGCTTCTTCTCCGAACCATCCTGTGCTTTAAGTGAACTTCTATAGCAGTAGTATATTCATAAGCTCCTCTAAATCATTGAAAAATCTGTTTCCTGTATATCGGAATCAGCGATTCTGTAGATTTGGACATTCATACTGAAGGTTTTCAAATCGTAAAGAAAAAATCTTTGATTTTTTGTTCTCTAGAACTGACAAAAGCCTCAAAATTGTTTTGTTTCTTCCGGATCATTGCAGCTTCGACAAGTCTGGTGCTATAATGCCAATCCTACTGGCCATCAACCTCGATAGGGCAGTGAACTGTTAGCATTAGCAAACTTTCTATAAGTGTGAAAATTCAGTCGCTCTTATAAGAAAAACTGCGTTGATTCCTGTCTGTTGTTGATTCTTGAAAGAAAAAAAATAGTTATTGAACTATTGAGTGGACAAATACTCCTCGGACACACTAATATAGGTTTGATAAACGCCATGCCTACCAGAATTTTCGACTGGGGTATTGTGTTAAAGTTAAGTATAAGTATACCCTATATCCTAGGCCATATGATCAACACTTAACAAAAAATATAAAAGTATTTAAATAAAGAAATGAGATAGATAAATAAACACGGCAAATCCAGAAAAAATAAACCTAAACCTTAAAAAATAAAAGTGCTTTAAATTCAATAAAAATACATGGAACGTTAAGGATATTGCTTGTGTTTTCCTGCGCTAAAAGCATTTTGTAAAAAGCATATTGTATCCTTAAATTTTAACTGATTTTATTGAATGTACTTTTAATCTGTAGCAAGTTAAAAAAATTGTAGGTTTTTATTTTTTGTAATTTGGTATTCCGCGACAATTTTTATTGATAAGTTGGATTATCTTGGAAACAAAATTGGCTGGCATAATTTATGTCTCGGATTTACTTTAAATATAAGATTAGTGAATTTTGCATTTTTTTAAATCAAGCAGACGCAATTATTTGTCATTAAAAAAGCATTTGAAGAAGTGAAACGTGAGTGACATTTAATTTTTTGTTTGTTTATTTTTGTATTAGAATGAAAGAAGATGACGAAAACATCAAGAAAAAATTAAAACCGACCCTAAAAGAACGTATGAAAAAAAAGATAGAGAAAAATTATAGTTAAATCTGGATTCATATAAGAAAACAAATTTAGCAAAGATCAAAAAGATCTAATTAAATCATTATTTTTAGTTGTTGGCCTTGACGGAATTGCTAATAGGCCAGTTATATAGTCAAATTTGGCGCGGTCTTTGGCTTTTAATGAGCGTAAGGATTAACGAATTAGGCGTAGCGATATAAATACAGATTCGGATGCAGAACCGGAATAAATGTCGTTAAAATTATATATTTCTGAAATAGTTTTTGTGTTGTTTTTATATTATGAATTATTTTTGTAACTATATTATGCTTTACATTATCCTTTCAATACAAATTTTTTTTCTTTTTTGTATAAAAATGTCCTTAATATTAAGACAAAATTTTTTTTATTAAATATGCTTAATAAAGTTCACCAGATTAACCACAATGCAAAAAAAGGACAGTTAAAATTGATTTGAAACGTGAGTAACATCCACGTGAAACGTGAGTGACAAAATCAGTATATGAAAAAATCTTAAAATTCTGAGAAAAAACTAAATTTTTTCCTGCAGTTAAAATTTCTACTCAATTTCGTTACGGAAAATTACTTCATTCCTTATAGTAACTTACACAATTCGCAGATTTTAAGCAATTTGTTAGAAGAACTCGAAAAATGAAAATCGTACGAAAACGTGAGTGACACTCCATTTAAAGAGAGTTTTTTCGACATGTGTAAATATATATTAAACTTTTTGCATGAACTTATAAAAGTGAGCCTAAAACTTATTGAACCCATATAATTTTATATGAAAAGCTTTTGAATTTGATGGAGAAAAACTTATGTTTACTGCTATGACTGAAACGTGAGTGACACTGGATTTGCCGAACAACAGAATTTTGAGAGAACAAAACAAACTTTAATTTCAAAATATCGAAGTTAAAAAAAATGTATTTTTAAATGTACATTTTTTTATGAAAATGGTTTTAAATTTCAAATCCATTAAAATTCCAAGTAACTGGAAATTTTATAAAAAAAACTGCTTCAACAAATAATAATTATCTTTAAAAAAAATATGATTTAAAAATATTTTACTGTCGAAAAATAAGAATAAACCCAAAAAAAACGAAAAACTAAAAAGACGGACTAAAATTGTGTTAAACGAAAACAAGTATGAATTAAACATTTTTTAACAACCAAAAAAGGATCTATTTTTAAAACTTCTGAACGTTTTCTTAATCTTAATATTCTGAAAACACTTTGCATACTTTTTAAAGAGAATAGATTTAAAAACGAAAATTTTGAAAAAAAAATTGTGCAATTTGGCAGATTTTTCGTTTTTAGCATTTTAAAAATAATTTATAGCTAAGACACATTTAATTTTACATTAAATGATGTCCAATCTAAACTGGCCCCATATAAATATATATGGTCATATGAAATAAAAACGTGCTAAGTTAAATTTCAAAAATTTTACTAAAGCAAAAAACTTTCTAAATTGAGAAAAAAAAAAATTTTAAAAAATAAATTTTCAATTTTTGGTAACTTAGGGCTTTTTTGATTTCATATGACGATATGCATTTCATATCATGTAAATGACAGTTCATAAAAATGATATGATGTTAAAATGATGTTGATAAAAATCAGATTGAATAGCAACAATGCTTGTAAAACTAGCAGTTATAAGTCGATTACAAATAAATTATGTTTATTTTTTTAGGCTTTGTTATCAAGAGAAGTAAACAACAAAAAATTATATATATTTTATACCCTAAACCTGAAAGGTCAGGGTATATTAACTTTGTGCAAACGTTTGTAACGCATAGAACGAAGCGAGTCCGGTGTAGAAAAGTATATATATTCTTGATCAGCGTCACCTTGTGAGTCGAGCTATTTATGTCCGTCCGTCCGTCCGTCCGTCCGTCCGTCCGTCTGTGTGTTGTCCGTAAACACAGGATAAGAAGAAGGAGTAGAGATAATTGGATGAAACTTGGTACACATGGTCACATGCACCCAAGGATCTGCACTTTTGGAATCCGCCCACGGACACGCCTACCTCCCATACAACGCAAAAATTTAAAACTGCATAACTCAGCTCATAAAAAGCCTACAACAATAAAATTTGGTATGTGTGTGTTTTATATCAACACAAAGATGTCTTTGAAAAATGGACGTCATCCTCTCAAGGACACGCTCACCTCCCGTACAACCCAAAAATAGAAAACGCAATAAATAAACCTCCATTTAACCTACAGAGCTAAAATTCGGCATGTATGTTTTTTATGACAAGAAAAAGATGGTTTTGGAAAATGGACGTCCTCCGCCTTCGGACACGCCTACTTCCCGTACAACCCAAAAAGTTTGAAATTGAATAAATAAGATTATGTTTGCGATAGAGAAATTAAATTTGGTATGTATGTATTTTATACCAAAACTAAGGTGTGTTCAAAAATTGGGAGTAATCCTTCCATGAACACGCCCACGTCCCATAGGGAAAGCACAATAAAGGCATTAACTGTGAGCTACAGGAATAAAACTTGGTATGTGTACATTTTTCATCAACATTTAAATGCATATAAAATATAGGCTTCATCCGCCCACGGACATTTACAATAAAAATTTTTTTGTTTTTGAAAAGTGGGTTTAGGGTATTTCATAGTCGGCCTAGACCGACTTTAGACTTTCTTTACTTGTTTTTTTATACAGAATACGTCATACGTTCATACGCCAGTTATTCCACATGAATTAAAAAGCATACTTTTTGTTCACTAAGAATCTAATGTTTTTAACTCATTTTGACTGGGTTAACCTACCAAAAATTACAAAAAAACAAAAAAAAAATAATAAAACCAAAATATTACCCTACAATTTTGTATTATACAGGAATCAGCGAATTATGGCACTTTTTCGGGAACAACAAATGCCGGCGTGCCTCAACAAGCACAGACACAGATGCCTCAAAGACCACAACATGCCAAGGAATATTATTTCTTGGATATGGAACTCAAATATGGAATCTTACAGGTATATTAATTGTCGATGGTGTAATGAAATATTATGCGAAATATATAGAATTCAGTTTCTGAATTATAAATATTCTGAATATAACATTATGAATTGATTAAGAAGTTTTCTAACCCTTATTTTTATTAAATTGTTTAATTTAGTCTTAACTTATAACCCTTATATATTATATAATATTCAGTAGAAAATCTTTAAATCTTACATACACGTGCAATTTTTTTCTTAATCTTGTCACTTTTCTATGAGCTGTACTGTGTTATCTATTAACTACCTCCTGTTGAAGTCGCTCATTATCTGAAATGTTTCCTTATCCATTGAATTATATTGTGTATTCAATAATTTCCACTAGAATAATAGCCTGTAATAAAAATAATTCCCCTCCGGCTTACTGGCAACAAAATGCATAATTAATTTCATTTTTATTCATCACAGTTAACCGAAGCGCTGGCCTATCTACACTATTCTGGTCACGTGCTTCATCGTAATTTGTGTCCGTCTTCTATACTGGTGACAAAAAGAGGAACTTGGAAGTTGGCTGGCTTGGAATTTATAGGTAAGATGATGAGTTAGTTATATCATTAGAACAATAAAGTATGCTGACAAAAGAGAAAAAAAATGTCACAAAAATTAATTTACTGTTATAATTTGTAGTTGCATTCCGCTTCAACTATAACTGAGCAATTGTGTATTTATATATATATATATGAATATCTGTTTGCAGAAAGACTAAATGAGACTGACCTTACCGACTCAATTATCTGCCAACCATGGAGTACGCGGGTATCTAAAATGGCGCAACCAAGTTTGGACTTTACGGGTGTGTTGAAATTATGATTAAATATTTATATATTTGCCAATATGTTTGTATTTTGTAGCAAAATATATCACTTTGTGATAAATTGCTGCATGTTTTTATATATATATTTAATTGTTGATGTGAAATTAAAATTGATTAACTTTTTGAAATTTTTTAGCGCCGGAAACACAGTTGCAATCTACATGTAGCATACTGAGCGATATGTTTTCACTGGGCATGGTTATCTGTGCGATATTCAATCACGGCCGACCTTTAATACAGGCTGGAAATTCATCTTCACATTACCTGAAACAACTGGAATCCGTAAGTCACGTTTTTACTCACTGAGCATAAAAAAAAATTCCAAACATATTCTTCTGCTAAAGAAACATAATTAAATTATAAACATATTAAAAAAATTACATTATAAAGTTAAACTCCTCCAAGCGAAATTAAATTAAATTTTGTGTTGTAAATTTTTCTGAAATGAATTTTAAAATATCATATTTGTGCTGTAGTTCAGCTAATTTTTGAAGAAAATTTAATTATAAATATTTTTATTTAAAGTGTTAAGTTTTTCGAAAACCATTCCCAATGCAATACATTGTCTGGACGTTTGTGTTGTGAGCGTTTCAACAAACTCCACTAATTTTTTGCACCAGAATATCCACGAAGCATATATTTCTTTGAATAAATTTCATTTAAACTTAGGTAAAATTGCAAATATAAAAATTCGCCTTGACACTAACAAATATTACGCCTTCTCTACAAGGCCAAAATAGACAAACCTTAAATGAGTTTATCTCTAACAAGAATACTAAGAAATGGTCTTGAAATTTAAATAATTTATCGTCAATTTCACTGTCACTCGTATAACCAGAGAATTCACTGAGCCAGACATAAATTTATTTATAACGTTCGTTTGTTTTTTATTTATTTATTTTATTTTCAAAAGAGTATAAACGTAAGCAAATGTAATCAAAAAGTCCACTTCAGAGAATAAAAAAATAAATAAATTGACTCAAAGATGGACAATGAAGACCACCTCTAATGAAGACCGAACACAACATGAAGAAATAGCAGCAGCAGAGGTAAGAGGAAATGTTAAAAAAAGCCTCGCTGATTGCATGGTAACCAAGTAAGCTGCCCCATTCAGTGCCAGTCCCAGCGGATTAAGTAGTAAAAAAAAAAAATGTGACAAAAAAGGGAGGCAAGCGTGTAACGACCTAGAGCTGGAGGGCAAAGTTTTTCACTGTCAAGCATGAATAAAGTTGTTGGTTGGTGTTAATTTCAGCGTCTGGTACTCGAAATTCATGCTTCAGTCTGGGAGGATGCTTTTGCGTTAATTTAATAATTCAATGGCCAAAGGCAATAATCGCTTAAGTCAACTTAAGATAGAGCTAAGTTATTGATATGGTTGTATTTTTTAAGTACCAAAGGAAATTGTGAAATTCTAGTGTTGTTCAAGCCAAAGTTGTGACACAAAGACTAAAGCAGTTGTCTTCGGCTTTTTATGGCGATTGAAAAGTTTAAAGCCAGATTTCGTGCAACATTAAAATCGGGCTTAAGCTGTTGTTTATCGACACTGAATTCACTACAAGTTTCAGGGTTTCATTTTAAGTTATATTTTTATTTAGTTTATAACTGAGGATAAAATGTGGTACACAAAAAAAAAAGGAATTAATACAAAACGAATAAGCGAATTAACGAAAAAAACCCAATTTTCGAGTTAATATTGCCAAATCATTTATTATATCATACTTCATATTGTGTAAATATTTCAAGTCATTATCTTGAATATTCTCCGCGTGAGTAGAGAATATTTCTTCTCTTTTCTATGCAAAGTTTATGTCAATTGAAAACTTTAAAAGCGTTTTCTGCAAAATAACTTTTTTTAAGTTATGGTATTCTTCGAGCAAACGAGCAATATGATCACCATGAAGTGTACAGTTTAGTAAAAGTGCAAAATTCCAGTTAGGCCTTATTTTGATACACACTTTGTCTGACTGGAAAGAAAATTTTATGGCTTACGATGACATCAGACTTAGATTCATTGCCATCGTGCAATTATTTTAAATCTCTAGCGAACCATTCTAAACTACCAAATCAACTACTAAAAAAAAAAAAAAACATATTTGCCATTTCTGCCCTTGAAAGAACTTTGACCGAGCTTGATCAATTGTGTTGTGTGTGTTATTAAATGTTTTTGCACACAATTGACCGAGAACTGGACCTACATGTTTTATGCCGACTCTGAACGGCTAAAGTTCATGTTCTCAAGAAGCTTTACATGGCATTATTTACTCTCTGAGGTTTGCCATTGTCTGCAAAGAGGTGGTGGCCGATCAGAAAAAATTTTTATTGAAAAAAAAACTCGCGTGTAGCAACTTACACGTGGCAGAAGTGAAACTTCTTTAACAGTAAGAAATTAGAGAGATTTTAGTGTAAAAAAGAGAGAGAAAGTATCTGAAAAGAAATTCAATCAATACGAAATGGAATAATAATTTGTTAATTCAATATTTGCATCCAGATACCGTGCCGAATATGGTTTTTGTCGAAAGTGTCACATATTAACTTTTATCTCTTAATTTTTATTTTTTCCGACAAAAATAACAGTTTTTTGTGCCTTATAGTTTGTTTGGGCAAAAATAACAGTTATTTTCTGCCGTTTATTTTTCGGTCAAAAATATCAGGTAATTTATATTTGTTCAAGTCATTTTACCGATAAAAAAATTTTGATATTATTATTTTCATCTCATCGGTAAGACACATGGTGGCAACAGTTCAATCTGTCAAGCGGCCTTTAAGAAAACACAAATTGCTTGATATTTTTTTAAGAATGAAAAAAAGAATGATCCCCAAATCTGATGACGACTACCGCAAACGAAAACCTGATAATGATTTACGGATATGCACCTGGAATGTCCGAACCCTAAATTGGGATGGTGCCTCTATCCAACTGATTGATATCTTGGAAAGATATAATGCTGATATCACTGCAATCCAAGAAATGCGATGGAAGGGACAGGGTTGCTTACGGCAAGCATCCTGTGATATCTACTACAGCGGCCATGCGGAGAAGCACGAGTTTGGATGCGGATTTGTAGTTGGCAAGAGAATACGGCATCATGTCCTGCGATTCACTCCTGTGAACGAACGACTTGCCATAATTCGCTTCAAGGCAACATTTTTTAACATAAGCCTAATATGTGCGCACGCTCCGACAGAAGAAAAATATGACGAGACCAAAGAAAGTTTTTACGAGCGCCTTGAAGACGCATACGAGCGCTGCCCCCGTCATGACATAAAAATCGTGCTTGGTGACTTCAACGCCAAGGTGGGTAAGGAAAACATATTTGGTCCTACAGTCGGAAAGTTCAGCCTCCACGACAACACATCCGATAACGGAATGAGGTTGATTGACTTCGCCGCAGCACGAAACATGGTCGTAAGTAGCACTAGATTCAAGCATCTCAATATTCATAAGGCCACCTGGTTGTCCCCTGATCAAAAAACATGCAACCAAATTGATCACGTTTTGATTGACGGAAGGCACTCTTCCAGTGTACTAGACGTACGCACGCTCCGTGGTGCTAACATAGACTCGGATCATTATCTTGTCGCAGCCAAGATCCGCACACGTCTGTGTGCAGCTAATAATGCTCGCAATCCTACACAAAGAAAGCTAGACGTCGACAAGCTGCAGTCAAAACGGACGGCCGAAGCTTTCGCTACTCGACTCTCGCTCCTGCTTCAAGAAAGCACTCCTCCGATCGACGATATATGCGGACAGCGGAAATGCGTGAGTGCGAGAAAATTGAGATCCATGGCGACAGGAATGAGACTCGAAAATTTTTCGAAAAAATAAGACGCCTGGCCGATGGTTTTAAGACCGGAGCCTCTTCCTGCAAGGACGAGAATGGGAATCTAGTGACAGATATCCAGAGTACACTGATGTTATGGAGGGAGCACTTCTCTAGACTTTTAAATGGCGACGCTGAAAACAATCCCGCCAGTGGAGATGATATCCCGGAAACCCCGATTATGGATGACAGCGTTGAAGTTACGCTGTCCGACTATAATGAGGTCTTAACAGCTATAGCTCGGCTTAAAAACAACAAAGCCGCAGGAGCCGATGGCCTACCTGCTGAGCTGTTTAAGACCGGTGGCGAAGCTCTGTTTAAATGCATTCACAGACTTCTATGCAGAATATGGTCGGAAGAATGCATTCCAGATGATTGGAACCTCAGTGTGCTCTGCCCAATCCACAAAAAAGGCGATCCCACCATTTGCGCCAACTACCGTGGAATTAGCCTTCTTAATATCGCATATAAGGTCCTGTCGAGCGTATTGTGTGAAAGACTGAAGCCCATCGTTAACCAACTGATTGGACCTTATCAGTGTGGCTTCAGACCTGGAAAGTCCACCATCGACCAGATCTTCACGCTCCGACAAATCTTGGAAAAGACCCTCGAAAAACAAATCGATACACACCATCTTTTTGTCGATTTCAAAGCCGCCTTCGACAGTCCAATAAGGAGTCACCTATTTGCCATCATGTCTGAATTTGGTATTCCTGCGAAGCTAATACGTCTTTGCAGGATGACACTGAACAACACCAGCAGCGCAGTGAAAATCGGGAAGGACCTCTCCCTTCCTTTCGATACCAAGCGAGGTTTCAGACAAGGTGATTCCTTATCGTGCGACTTTTTTAATATAGTCATGGAGAAGATCATCCGAGCTGCTGACCTGAGACGCAGCGGCACAATTTTCTATAAGAGTATTATGCTGCTGGCGTATGCTGATGATATTGACATCATTGGTCAAAATACGCGTGAAGTCAGTGCAGCATTCTCCAGGCTAGAAAAAGAGTCGAGTCGGATGGGTCTTGCAGTGAACGCAGATAAAACGAAGTATCTTGTGTCAACAAACAAACAGTCCCAGCGTCTTGGAAACCACGTCACTGTTGACAACACCTCCTTTGAAGTAGTGAAGGACTTTGTTTACCTGGGATCCAGCATTAACTCCTCCAACGATATCAGTATTGAGATTAAGCGAAGGATAACTCTTGCCAACAGGTGTTACTTTGGGCTCAGTAGGCAATTGAGAAGCAGAGCTCTCTCTCGACGAACAAAACTGACGCTCTATAAGTCAATAATCATGCCCGTCCTACTATACGCATCACAAACCTGGACGCTGAGCACCTCTGATGAAAGGACTTTGGGAGCGTTCGAGAGAAAAATCCTTCGCAAGATCTATGGTCCAATCTGCGTCAATGGCGAGTACCGAATACGATGGAACCATGAGCTGTATGAGCTATATGCCGACATCGATATAGTCAAGCGTATTAAAATTGAGCGGCTTCGCTGGCTAGGTCATGTCGAGAGAATGAACGACGAAGCTCCAGCGAAAAAGATATTGGATTCGGTACCCAGCGGTGGCCAACGCAGACGAGGAAGACCGCATCTCCGTTGGAAAGACCAGGCATTGGATAACCTGACAACGCTTGGAGTTTCCAACTGGCGCCAGCAAGCGCACGACAAAACAGGCTGGCGAAAATTCCTAGACCAGGCCAAAACCGACCAACGGTTGTAAGCGCCATCTAAGTAAGTAAGTAAGTAAGTACTACAACTTAATGTTTAAAAATTATTGCCTTCAAATGTTGCCCACGACTAGCTCTTAAATGGTATATCCTGAGGGTGCAATTTTTGACAACTCTTTCAAGCATATCGACCGGCATTCCTTGAATAACACGAGTTATGATGGTTTCTAAAGCGTCAATAGTTTAGGGTTTGTCGACATTAACAAGTGTTTTAACATATTCTCAAAGAAAGTAATCCAATGTTCAATAGAGTAAAATTGGTTCGAAATTTGGTGATGGTGTTGCGAATAGTGCGCTCAGTTTGACGCTCAAGAACAGTATTACATTCTCTTAATGATGACTGATTTTGGCAGTAAGTTTCGACAATTCATAAACGTTGTTCAGGAATAAAATCTATTCATAATTGAGTCGCATTGAATACTGAACACAAACGTCATATAGACAGCCATTTGTCAAATTACAGCTGTCAAAACAACCCAGTTAAATAAGGCACCTCGTATTGGATCACCTTTATATAATATTTTGATTGAAATTATTATAATACCAGTTCATTTCCGTCAAAATTTATGACCTGCTTTTTATTAAGGAAAAATATTAATTTACTGATTTGCTTCAAACTAAGTTCAGGTAAAATTTGGACACTGCTAAATAAAAGTCATATTAAGTAAAATTTTGTTAAAACCATACATTTTTCATATGAATTTACTTAGTCCATTTAAATTCATGACTCCACAATCATCATACAAGTGAATTTTTCTGTAGCTTTGACTCTTCCTATTACAATTTTTCGTACATTTACAAAACTACACAAACTTTTCCTGGGAAGTCGTGTGATAAACGTGCTTTACTGCCAAACCAGTGGCCCCGGGTTCAAATTGTGGCCAGGCCATGGTGCCACGCTTTCAATTTTATTCAATTCTTTCCTTATTTTTAATCAACTGAAATTCAAAATAAATCCATATTTACGACTTTAGAGTTGTAGTTGGAGTTAGATACGTTTGTGGGATAAGATTGCTTAATACAGTGGAAGTAAGAAAGTTCCCTAACTCGAACTTATCTAACTCTAAGTAGTATTGGTGCTTTATCGATGCATTTTACCTAGTTTTTGATAACTTGAATTTTCCGTAATTCGAGGCGAAATTCCATTGCTTTGACAATTCAAGTGAGTGAAGTTTCACTGTAACTCGAATTGGCTGTTGTAAAGGCATAACACTTGTCTCAGATTTAAATTCACATATTAATAAAGCACTCCACCATTCATAGAATATATAGTACACCATTTTCCGAACCAAGGCAAACTTGACAGAATAGGTTTCTCTGGACTAGTCCTTAGGCACTAGTTTCTGGACTAGTTCTTAGGAATTAATTTCTGGACTAGACCCTATGAACTAGGATCTGAACTATGAACTAGTTCTTTTGAACAAACAACAGGTTGAAAAAGTATTATAGTAATCGTATCAATCAATAAAATTCCTTAACTTTCCCTTAAATACAGACCATTTCCTCTACTCTACTCCTCTTTCAGAAATTGCTGAATTTGCCAAGACTGCCACCAGTTTTTTAAATTTTTATAAATTTTTCATTGATTTGTAAGAGAGTGTGGAGTGGAGAGCAGGGAGATTATTCCACAATTTTATTGAGTGCCCATAGAAAAAACTATATCTGAAATGCAAAGTACTCATGGGCACCAAGGCCAATGATATAGAGATTGGCTTGGAGACCTGCCCTACTAGACTTGACTTTGATATCGGTGATTTAGTCAAGGTGATTAAAAAAATCATTAGTTGCTGCGGTGATCCAATACTTTCAAAAATAGTTTAGTTTTGTTATTTTTTATTTTTCTTTTGACTCGCCGTTTTTTTGCATGTGACAACTGTTGTCTCTGTCTCTCAAGTAAGCAATTTATTTGCAATTTGTCGTGAATTTTATTGCGTTGTTTCGGTAAATAATTTTGTTTCATTTATTCAAGTTCGAAATTAATAATTTTAGTGACTTACAACTAGGGCTTTGCAAAAACAAAAAAAAAAAAATCGGGATTCATGCATATCGCTCGGTTTCTTGTTTTCTAGATGTATGGATATCTTAAAGTCAAAAATCAAAAAATTAAAAAATCTTGGTTGAAAACGTAGAAATACTTTTCATAGATCAATTTTCATTATGTAAACGATAATAATGTCCAAATTTTCGAGCTCGAAAAGCAATTAAAAAAAAAACATAAAATATTTTCAAATGTAAACAAAATAATACCAAAATTAAAATGATTTAATAGTATTTTGGAAAATCGGGACAATTGACGTCCCACGTAAGGTCTTCGCTAATTTTAAGCTGAAAATCAGGACAACAGGATATCGGAACCTGGCAGGCCTACTCAGGTTTATTTTGCATTAAGTATCACTTCGAAAAACAAGATACATAAAGTCACAACATGTCTCATAACGGTAACTATTCAAAAAACGGTGATTTTAAAATCACGTTCACTAAGAACGAAGTTCTTGAAAAATCACCGGATCGCTCATCTCTAACTTGAGCTAGTGGCGTCAGGTCGCTGTAGATACACTTCTCAGATAATACCTATACAAAAGGCTCAGGCAACCAATGATGCGTCGATGTTCAATAGGGTTGAGAGAACATGAAATCTGTTCATCCTCTAACAAATAAATCGGACGTTGTTGCATTCGATCCAGAAGCTCCAAATGAGATATTGAATTCCCTGTCTAAATGTCTATTTTTGGTCTAAAAAAGGAAGTGTAGATTATGCGAACATCAGCTGGAGTGAATTATTTAGAGCACCATTTTAAAAAATCTAGGTAATTGACTGCTTCTTTCGACACTTTGAATACATGATCATTCAATCGAAGACCCGATTGGTCTTCAGAATATCCACACCGTTCCAATTAAGAGGGGCTAAGGGACAATTCACCCACTTGCTTTTGTGTTAACTGACAGCATTGGGTCTTGCTTGCATAAAACTCGACTCTGTTTATAAGCAAGGCCCCACTCGGACCTTTTTTAGGTCGTCAATAACTGCATCTTGCTGTAAAACGAAAGAGCACACCAACAATAAGCAAGACACGTTAAGCAATAGATTTTTGTATAGAAATAAAGTAGTGCTTCTCGTGTCTTGCTTATCGTTGGTGTGTTGTTTCGTTTTACAGCAAGATGGGGTAAATGTGTCATTTATATTTTGCTCTTTCTCTCAATATCTAGAGAGTTTGGGCGATTTTTTATGGAACAAGAAATAATTTGCACATTTTTCTGAAAATATAGAAATTGAAAAAATAGTTATATTCCAATCTATGTAGTTTATTTTTAAAATTAATAGCCATAAATTTGTTCCGACCATGCGTAACTAGGTTAGTTAATCGACTATTTGTGATTTAGTTCAGAGCTGAAGAAAAATTTTTAAAAACAAAATGTTATAATTTTGCTGAATATAAAGATATAATCCTTTTTTAGTAATGTTTCAGATGTGATGAATCTTTTTTGTTTTGTACCGCAAAGTTAACGAAAACAGTGTGGTTAGCTATATAATTCGATGACTGTATAACTGCTTCTGTTTCTGACTTTAATTTACACTTTCTACTTGTTCTACTTTATGCTTGGCACAAATTTACGCCCGCCAACACGCACACCTACACAGCTGGAGGATTACGTGCATGCCATGATTAACCGCGTTCCCGTGCCATTGCAGGAGGCTGCCTCACGTCTTGTGAGTCGAGATCCGACGTCAAGACCCACGGCACAACTTTTACAATTGATTAAGTATTTTAGGTAAGTAATAGTTATTTTATTTTAGTGTATTTTTGTTGTTATATTTTTATTTTTTGCAATTCTGCTATTCTATTCGCACCGTCTATCAGCCACTTAAATATGTTGTCAAGATAAGCTGACGTGTCACGCCAACCGACCAACTTGAATGAAGCTACTTGCTTATCATGCTAAAGTTAGCACAAAAGGGGGGCAAACAAACTGGCAGACAGACAGACAGACGCACAACCAGCCATCATGCCAGCTAGCCAGCAACAGCTGGTGCTGTTTTGCTTGTTCAACATGTCGTCGTTTCCGTTTCCGGTCTGCCAAGTGCGGAGTGCGAAGTGAATTTTATTTCCTCTCTTTACTGTTTATTTATTTTTATCACTTTATTTTCTGTCGCCACGGTCTGTTTGTTTCTGCGAAAACGCAGCCTTTGGCTGGTTGAAAGTAGGGCGTGAGGGCGCCACAAAAAAAAAAAAAAACAGTTAAAGTCCTGCTGGCATTGACATCGTTTTCAGTTGGCAAACTCAATGTAAATCCTTTTGTTAAAAGCCCTACAGCAGTTGAAGCTTAGTTAAAGTTGAACTTGATTTTAATATGCTGCGGTTAGAGATACGCAAATATTTACGCTGAACATCATTGGTTGGCGCATTATGCAAGTGTTTGGGAATGAGACGCATTAACTTCCAAAAAGGGTTCATTTACAATTACCAGTTCGTTTTGAAAATTCATTTCAAAATATCAATAATAATATTGAATTTATTTGATTGTGTTTTCGACAGCACAAGACAAACAAAAGAAGATCCCTAGCTACAAAGTTTCAATTGGTTTAATTTTCTTT
This sequence comes from Tetanocera ferruginea, assembly GCA_958299015.1. NCBI lineage: Eukaryota > Metazoa > Arthropoda > Insecta > Diptera > Sciomyzidae > Tetanocera > Tetanocera ferruginea. Next base: position 111,001,474 of record OY282644.1, on the reverse strand, counting down.
TGACATAGCTTGACATCCAATAAGTTCATTCTTGCGGCACATTTATACAAAGAATCGAAAACATAGGCTGACAGACATTTTACCAACGTCCAAACATAACCATAACCATAGCAGATACATTTAGAAAGTAAGCGTTGCACGTTGTTGACTTGCGTTTGCGTGCGCTGCGCAGGCAGGGATAATAATCCAACGCATAAATGTAGCAGAGTATAAAGCCATCGAAACGAGGATTACTGCAAAGGACTTGTTGTAGTATGAAAAAGAAAGAAACAGAAATTGATATTAAGTTAATTTTTTTTTTATTTTATGGTTCTCCACTTTTCTGGCAACTGCTTGCTGAGACCTCACAAATCACCAGACGCAATTGAGTTTTATTTATAACACACTCACGCCTCTTGAGTCTAAAGGTAGCAGTGTTTGTTACAGTGGTTTAATGGGACTTAGACTGGAACAGCTCTGGGATTGTGACAATTGAGGATTGCCATAAAAATTGCTATAACTTAACCTATTAAAAAAACTCATTTTTCTGAACTTGTTTAGTGAGAAATCGTGAATATTTTGCAGATAAAAATGAAAATAAACTGAAAGGAGCGTTTACTTTTTTATTTATATCACTATTGTTTATATATATTAATAAAATTTTAGAACTAAATTTTTTTTCTAGAATTTTTTGAAAAGATCAAACAAACATGTATTTTGCAATTTTTCGTTTTTATTTTCATAGTGATCCAGCTGTTAATGCATTAAAATTTCTGGATGTCATCAACATGAAGGATCCTTCACAAAAGTCACACTTCTATAGAACAACTCTAAAGGAAGTCATACACAATATACCGCGGGTAAGAGATGTAAATCTTTGTTTTGTTTTTGTTGTTGTTGTTGTTTTTGTTATTGTTTTTATTATTGTCATACTCAAGCATAGCGCCTAATTTGAAAACTCAAACAATAAATGCGCAAATAATAGCATTTTTATGACTTTGATAATTTTACGAGTTAACGGCACTTTTGCGTGAGAGCTCATTAAACAACTATTTTATTAGCATCATTATAATATTCATTTTTATTATAACGATTTTAGAAATTGTGGTGGCAACACGTGTGGCCCGTCTTACAAGCGGAAATGCACGCTGGCGAGGTGTTGGCAGCAGTTCTACAGCCAGTCATGCTGCTTGTGCAGGAATCGACACCTGAGGAGTACGAAGCAATAATTTTTCCAGCACTAAGGTAAGTCGTCATCACTCAAATCGTCATTCAAAACTTATTTAAAATCCGCTTAAAATATCCCAGCTTATTTCACATTTATTTCATCATTGACTTTTATGTTGACTGCTACCAGGCAGCACGAGCAGCTGAAATATTGCAAAAAAAAAATAAAAATAAAATAAATGGAAAAACTTTGCCATGTTGGTCTAATTTAATTCAGCATCTTATAAATTTACACGAGCTTTATGTACTTGTTTTTTTTTTTTAAGTAGCTTCAAAGAAGCTATTCAATAATTCATCAATTTCCGCATTGTTACCCAGCTATTTGTGTTGTTCTACGGGTTTTACTTGCTTTCTTTTTGCACGAACAGCTTGTTGCCACACAAATGGAAATAAGTAGCAAGACAAGCGCCAATGTGTGGCAAGATGTTGAGTCAGAAACTGCCATTCCTGACATGTTGTGCATGGCACTGTGTGCTTGTTTGTATTTGTGTGTGTGTGTGTTTGGGTGTGTGTTTTGGTTTCTTCTAGCGAAAAACTTGACTTTAAAATAGTTGAAATCTCTTTGGAGAAATAAAATAGACGAACGAAAAAAAAAACAACCAAACAGCGGAAGTCACTCTTGTGTACAAGTCACTTGTTGCTGGTTTGGATTCCGTTTCCGTTGTAAGCTAAAATTACGTGCTTTTAAGTTTTTAACACTGAGTGACTGACACCTGCTTTGTTTGTATAAAATTACGCTGTGGAAATAATTTAAAAGTGAGTGTTTGAAATTCAGAAAAAATGACAGTTTATGACTCAAGTAAAATAGACGAAGATTGTTGAGGGACTGCTAAACTTTTAAGCAACGACTAAAGTAGCTAAAAAAAAAGTGTTGTTGATATGCATTTGTCTAACGATAACTTAAAAAAGCGATATTAGCGTTACAAGAGAGAAAAAAACCGTCTTGGTACTTAACGGGATGAGTAGAAAAATACCCATGAAAATAATTTATTTTCAAGAAATCACTTAAAATTCTGGGTGAAGACAATATCTTTGATAAGATTAAAGATACAAATTTTGTAGGTTACTGGATATCACCTTAAAATTCCGCCATTTGACTAGAATAACCAGACTACGAAAATCATGAATTTTTCGGTGGTGGAAAAAAAGGCAAAACAGGAAATATGAAAAATGGATCAAAGTACAACAGAAATATTTAGTTTCTTTTCTTACCTTTTTCATCGACACCAAGTTTTTATCGAGCAAATTATTAATAAGAAAGTTATAGATAACTATAAGCGTTCTTTGTCCAGTGCCTGTTCCAGTATGTCAATAGAAGGCCATCGACAAATAGTAATTCCACTCTGAGTTTTAATATTCTTTAACCATTATTTCCAAACCTATTAATTATAAAAAAATTGTATTTTATGAACGGCCGGCCACACCCCTTGTCCAATACCCGTTTTAGTTTGCGAGTATTTTCGAGTAGCAGGACACCAGCAAATAGTTACTTCATTCCTAGTCAAAATGTTCTGTGACTTACTTCCATATACTTTTTCAATGCCCGTGTGTATTTTATAATTGAAAGACCTGACCAATCAGTTATTTCATACTGAGTTTCATTGTTATACGACATTTAGTTTAAAATCTATTCGATATCAAAATGTTGAATTTTTTGGGCAGCACCATGTCTCCCTCTCCAAAGATCGTTAGAATTTGACAGTCGAAGGGCACGACTCAATAGTAAGTTCGTACCGAGTTTAATTGATGTGCGATTTATAGACGAAAGTAAAACCGAAAAGTTGTGTTCTTGAAGAAGTGCCACGCCCCTCGCGGGTAGGAAGGTGAAAAGTACTTTACGACCTATTCTCATATCTACCAAATATACAAAAAAATTTCATTAAAATCGGTAAAGCCGTTCCGGAGGAGTTCAAACACAAACACCGTGACACGAAATTTTTATATATTAGATTTGCTGATTTGTGGTGACCGTGGTGACCGTGGCATACAGGTTAAGTGTGTGTCTTAGTATGCTCGAAGCCCGAGTTCGATCCCCAGTCGCGGCAAAAGTTTTTTTCAATAAAATTTAATAATAATAAAATTTTTCTGATCGGTCACCACCTCTCTGCAGACAATGGCAAGCCTCAATTTGAACAATTTAAATTCGAACAGCTGACTTTGACATCTAGCTCACTTCCTCTCCAATATGCGCCTACCTTGTTATACTATCATGCTAATAACAAAGTATGACGACAAAAAAAACACAAGCAAAATTTGTACAAATTCTTAATAAGGACATGTTGCGAGTCCATCGCGCCTAAAGATCACCTGATCAATGTCGTCACATTTTTTTTCAATTCATTTTCATAGCTGAAGTGAAAAATGAAAATGAAAAACAAATTCCAATTCTTTTCGATAAAATATAAAATGACTTAACTTCGAAGCATTTTTGGAAATCAATTTTTATAATAACATACATATTTTTTAACTGAGTTAAAGCGATCACTCCTGAACTTGTTCGTCATATCTTCGGTATTTACAGTTCGACCTGAAGATATGATGTATGTATGTATGATGTATATGATGTATGTAGGATGTTTTTCTCCTGAAAAGACCAATGCTGGAAAAATCTTAATACTTAAGGTAGTATTCTAGTCTACGGGCACAAATTTTGGGTGTTTTTAAAAATGCAATAAAAAATATTTATTGATGTTTTGTTAATATATAAAAAAAAAAAAAAAAAAAAATTGACAGTTGAAAAAATTACATGCTGATAAAGTGAGAGGGTGAAAAATAAGGGTGCTTTAAGAACAATTATATCTCCACTTAAATAAAATATACAAAATTTGGCGATATTTCGTTTGATGATCTCTTAATTATAACTCCGCTACAACACATAACACGATAGTAATTGATATACCGTTGGTAAATTTCATATTTTGTCTAAAATACAAATTTTTTATCTTATGGTGTGTTGTTTAGATTCTGGATTAATAAAACTAGACAAGTGTAAAAAGTGTAAGACACCCTGTATGTTGAAAATCCTACCACAACGGTAAAAATTGCATACATACAACGCTGATTTGGAATCAGCGTTGAAAGCTCATATAGAAATAATATTGGGTTTTCCGGATTATACTTTGTTAGACTAGTATTATTTATTGAAGCATGTTTGAATTTTAGAGCACTACTATTATTTTGACCGCAACTGTATATCTGTATTTATAAGATATCTTTAAGATCAAAATATAAATACCGAATACATGACGAAAAATTTCCACAAAGTAAAAAGTCATTAAAAATTAAAAAAACTGTGGACTTGAAACATGTCTTTCTCTACGAATTTCTATAAAGATTACTTTTTTTTTGTGATGATTTTCACACTGTGTTATTAGAATTCAGAAATGTTTCTTCTTACACTTTCTACTAAAAATAAAAACAAATTTTTCAAATTTTTAATTTTTTATCTTTCAAACTAAAATAAATTTACTTCCATGTCATGATATAATTACTTCATGGTAGTATTGACGTTTCTGTTGGAAACGAACTTCTGTCAAAAATTTTACCAAGAAAGAGAGCGCTCACAATCTGTCATAGCATACAATTAATTTTCACTGGTCACATTCAGCGTACCCAATAGTTGGCAACTGTTAAGTTAAAACTTGATGCACATAAATATGAAGTTGAGCATTAAAATGCATTTAAAAATATAACATTTTTAATTTGTGGGTAAAATTTCCATTCGTATTTGATACAAAGCTTGATATTTCATCAACTTGACAATTTTTCTGAAACTTCAATACCGATAACAGCGCTCCCCGATGTGTTGCTGTCACAACAGTTGATAGAGCATATAACAACGAACAGCTGTTTTTGACAAGAGTTCGTTTACTTGTATCTGAGAGAAACAACATTTGTCAACACAACCTGGTAACATTATTATATCATGCTTCCATGTGTTTTTTAATTCGTTCATACTTCTTCAATCAATTTAAATTTTGCATAAAATTTGTCAATCGTCAATATTTAAGCGGTTCTCTATTAAAGCCAAAAATGTGTTTCAGCTGTATGACAGGTGCCACACCCTCTTGTTTAATTATGCCCAAAACTAATACGATTACAAATTCATAGATATTGCAATAAATCGTTTTCTAGTTGAAGCCTAAAAAGTATTTCAGTTGTATTGGAACTACAACCCTCACTATTTCAAAATTGCTTAAGACTTTTTAGCAATTTTGCTTAGAGCTGAAACATTAAAAGCGATTAAAAAATCCAAAAAATTATATTTTCGTCTATCTTGAAATAATCCCAACACCATGCGACGTCTTTGGGATATGGATTAAATTCATGAAACTACGGTACATAATAATTATGAATTTTTCCAAGACACCATGAATTGCAATCATGAATTTTGGTCCAGTAACAAATTACATGAGTCAAATGAACTATTCATGATATCAATGTACAAAATACACAAAAGAAAAAAAATGATTGAATACAAATCTTTGTTATTGACATGAAAATATGGGAACATGAATAATTCATAATTTTTCGAATTGAATTCATTAAATTTATGTACAAATACGAGAAGAACAAGAACAGTCAGTGGCGTACCGAGAGGCTAAGCCGCCCGGTGCGGATTCCAAATTTGCCGCCCCTCTCATATGCAATAAAAAAAAAAATCTTTGATATTAATATAGGGTTTTGTATGCATAGTTTTCACTTTAGAATTTGGTCTTTCATTGTTCTCAATTATATAAAACAAGTTCTAATATACATATCATCAACCTATTTCTAATACGACGCAAGTTTGGAAAAAATGGAGCAAAACGCGCGCATGAGTCTATTATTGCTCTCATTTCTCCCGTGGTTTTGTTGTTCTATCATGTTTAAAAATCTATAGCAAAAAGTCTACGAGAAACTTCAATCCATTTTTGCCTATCTCATTTCTAAACACTAATATTAAAAAAAAAATAAAACAAGTAACTTGAAATGCCTTGATTAGATTAAAATGGGTTACAACAAAACCAAGTTACTTCAGTACTTTTCAGCACTTTACTTAAACGAAGTTAAAATTTATGCGAAAAAATTCACTTCAAAATACCGCAATCGAAAAATTATTTCCAAAATTTATTGAAAATTTTTTCTTAGTCAAATCTTCTTATTCAAACCTTTCGAATATAATTAAAAACAGCGTACAATGTCGTCACTTGAAAAAAATTTCGATTTAATTGAAAATTTGAAAGTAATAATCTATCAAAAATTATATGATAAGTTCCTTGAATTTTTTTTTGGAAATTATTACAAAAATATAAGTATACTCTCCAGTGATTTTTGCGATAATAACGGAGAAAGTAAAATTGATTTTAGTCCTGCATCGTCGTACTATGATCCTGATTTTGATCCACAAATGAAAAAGGTGACGAAGAAGAGCTCATGGACAATCATTTCATGGATACTCGATCTGAAAATTCTCAAACAATCTTTTCCAATCGTACTACAAAGGATTCTCAAACATTCGTTTTCAATCGTGCTACAAAGAAAAGATTATTGCATCCAGCATACAGCAATTGCCGAAAAAAATGAAATGCAAAATTTTCAGAAAAACTCGAAAAGGATTATTGTAATTTTTTATAAAACTTCCATCGAAACCGATGAAAAATTTTTTGAATGCACATTAGTTCATCAAAAAGATCTTCTTAAATTTTCAAATATGTACAATTAAAGGAAATCGTGAAAAACCCATCTAAAAAGAAGGATATTATAGATAAATTAATTCCTTTAATACATGATAACACAAAAATTAATTTTTGGGAAGATTTTAAGGAATGTGCAGATTCTAAGGATCTTTCTATTGGTTTTACAAGCCATGAGTAAATACCAACATTCATGAATTTATTTATATGTTCCATTAATTTTGTTAAAAATAGTATCAAAAGATTTTTTATTGAGTTTAATGAATAGAGTTATATATAATTTACTTAATAAGATACTTGTGTAGATACTTAATTATAAAAATAAGATACTTAATTAAAATTGTAACAAATGTTCAACTTATTTTCTAAACAATTGTGTTTTAATTGATATTATACAACAAAACCAAGCAACTTTAAAGTTACTTGATTTTGAAAAAACAGCAAAGAATAAAGTGTTCTAAGAAACATATAAATGTTTTATTGGCTTTCAAGTAACTTCATAGTTGCCTGGTTTTGTGAAAAAACAAAAATGTTGTTTATATGAAATGAAAAAATATATGACAAAAATGTTCTCAGTATCTTAAGTTCGACTGAATTGTTAAAAAACTGCAACGCAAAATAATTTGGATAGCACAAGTTTCAAAAATTTCGAAACTTAACTCTTAACTCTTAACTCTTCAATAATTTGAAAACACTTAAAAATCTTATATACGGAAAGATTATATCCTATAACACAATACCCCAATTTCTCACAATTTTCAAAAAACAAGTTACTTGGTTTTGTTATATCACGGGAGATTTCTATATTTACTAAAATATAAATATGATATATTGACACCTCAACAAGTATTTTTTAAGGAGTAACCTGGCATAATAAAATTTTGTCATTGCATACACACTATACTTATACCCTACAGTTGAAAATAAAATTTATTTATGATATATAAAGTGGTGAACAAAACATATAAAATTTTTTAAAAAAATTCCATCAGCAGTATATGTGATTAAAACAATAAAAAAATTTTTTTGCGTAATATTTTTCCGAAAAATATATTTGTAATTTTTCAAAATTATATCTATTTTTATTGAACTTATACACATTTTTAAACATTAAAATAAACAAAATTTTTAAGGCGTCAGGTCCCCTTAAACGTTAATAATCGCTATTATTCCAAATGTTGACTTACGCCATATTAGAATTAGGCCAACGATAAAAAAGTTTATTACTTAATGACACCGAAAAGGAAATTTATACAAATACAATTTTTTTTATATAATATTTTATTAAATTATTATTTTTCTTGTTTTTTTATTAGCAAAATCGGTAATTACTTTTAGGGTGCTCACAGTTCTGTATTATCTGCTCTGTTTACTTTGCCGTTTATTAACTTTAGAACATTTTAGCAAGTGTTAACTTTGATTGTTTTTGTTTTACGTACAAACTTGAGATACCACTTGTTGCTAAAGTTATCTCATAATTCTTCCTTTCCGTTCATTCGAGGCATGTTTATGAACAAATTTCAAATTTTTGAAAACTATTTTTGCAATTTAGCTCCAAAACACAAAAAGAGGTGCTCACAGTTCGATCTAAATATCTTTCTAAAGTTGTCAGGTGTTAACTTTAGAAGCAAACTGTGAATTCCCTAATTGTCAAAGTCTATTTCATTACTTTACTTATATTCTATAGATAATATGGCAAGATTTTGTAGGCGAGACGTACTCATTGTAGTTCTTATGTAGGTTTTTATGAATAAAAGCTTAGAATAAAGCTTAAAAGTATAACAATGTTTGGAACTGCGTTTTCTAGACTTAATTTAAAAATAAATTTTAAAAGTTCAAGTAGACCTTTCATACAAGAATCAGTTTCTTTGTGAGCTATAGAAACAATATGCTGAAGTATTTTTCTCTCAACGAGAAACTCTTCATTGTCAATTTCTTCGTGACAGAATTCATTCAGTTTACATTCCAACTTATCATTCAGGAGAATCAAAGGAGTAAGAATTGCGAATTTTTCAGCAAGAGCATGAAGCTGCTGAAACCTTGTGGTCATTTCTCAAAATCAGTTCTTGAAAACTAATAATTAAATTATTAAATTAGAAAATGACCTAAATCAGTTTAGACCACGCTTAACTCCTCTCCAAAGTGATTTTATTAAAACAGTGAAATCCCTTAAAAAATCAAAAAACATTATAAAAGATACGACTTAAAATTATACGCATTAGTCTTATTTCTTAATATGCACTCTGAACTTACAATTCGCCATAATCAAACGAAAATTCCGCCTTTCTCCCACACACAACACATCAAAGCACAAAACAGCTATTTTTACCAAATATACCTAAATTGAAAAACGTTATTCTGTTAAACCACTTTTCTACTGGGCATTTCCACTGACAAGTTAAAGCACTTAAAAACTCAAAAAACTTTGAGTTACTCGAAAACACCACTTATTCAATGCTTGTTTCAAGTCGCAGCCGAGTTATTCGAAAATTCAACTACTCGCACATGCCTAAATATTATGTCTTTTTTTATTTCTTTGGCAACTAATTTTGAGACTCGAAAAACGATTTTACATTTTGGTTGTGCTCAATACGAAGCTCATAAATATAGTTACATTTACTGTGGTGGCCAAATTTATTCATTAAGTTTAGTTCTTTCTTTTGTTTGTACACCTTAAAATGATAATGTACACATATTTATTTTGTAAAAGGCTTTATTTAGCTTCAGTGCCGCCCCTAAACTATTGCCGCCCGGGGCGGACCGCCCCCCCCTCCCCCCCCACGGTACGCGGCTGAGAACAGTTTATGGGATAAGCGACAAAAATACAAGAATCCATGCACATATACAAGAGCAGCGTTGACTACTTTATGAGTTTAGTGACCGAAGTTCATATAATCCATGTACAAATATAAGGGCTGCAAGAATAGTACATACGAAACAAGTCCAATATCCATGAAAATCATGAACTTATATATTGAAAGCGTGAACTACTTTATGCACTAAGTGCCCAAAATTCATTCATCCTGTGTATATATTTAGGCTAGGTCGGTCTTCAGATAAAAACAAAACTAATAAACTGAGGGAAAATATTCGCTGACTCATTTTAATAACCTCCACGAAACAATTTCGCATTGCATTTAACCTTAAGTAGAGCTCGCAAACTATCGATGGCACTATCGATACAATCGATAGTATCACACTATGATTTTCATACTAAATGTCCGATGGACCGCAGTTTTTGCGTTCACCCATACTACATGTCGTACGAAATAGAATGGCATTGACAACACTGTAGTGTTCGGGATTTATTTGTTTTATTTGTTTACTTTGATGCGCGAAATTCTGCATCGCTTATTTTAAATTATTGACGAGTTTAAAACGCGGTGTGTTTTTATTGGTTTGTTATAAGGCCCTGCCTATTAATTTGCCGGCGCTTAAAAACGCCACTGGCCTATTTATTTATATTATTAGCCTGAGCAATTGAATGCTCAAAAGGCTTTGTATTAAAAGATAGCAGTTGAATGCTTGATACTTAATATTTATTTTTGAGGATTGCACCTCCTTAAAAAGCAAAATAACAGTATTTTGATAATGGTCAAATTGAGTTAAAAATGCTTAATATATAATAACTTAAAATAAATAAATAGAGCCTTAATTTTTACATAAATAAAAGTGTTATACTTTTTGAGTATAATCATAACATAGTGATGTGCTTAAAATGAGTGTGATAGTGCAGGCGGTTATAGGGTATTCTACACCCCCATCCTCAAGATAAAAATTATTTGATTTTATGATAATAATTTTTTTCAAAATTTTTCTTATATTATACAATTCAAAAGATAAATGTGAGTTTAAAACTTACTTACAACTAGTTATACAATTCAATAATAGTATTATGTACTATATATGTGATACTTTTACTTTGATTATTAAATTCATTAAATCCATTTTTTTAATAAATTATTATGATATTCTTTTATTTTTCCATTTACATCTATAATTGAATTTACTCCTTTTTTATCAACTATTCTATATGGACCATGATAAGGTGTTTGATTTTTCTTTCTATTCATCTTTTTTATTATTACATTATCACCGATCTTTAAATTTAACGGGTTAAAATTTTCATTATTTCTTATTCGATTTTCTTTTGATATTTTTATTAATTCTTCAGTCTTTTTTAAAGAATATGCTAATCTTGCTTTTAGTTCTTGCGCATAGTTATCTGTATTGTAATATTTTGAATTTACTGAATTATCATTTGGAAGGTTCGCTAACCTGCCAAAAATGAGTTCAAATGGCGTGTAATTTGTATCAACATGAGGTGTAGTGTTGTAAGCAAATGTGAAGTATGGTATCCATTGATCCCATTCGTCACCTTTACAAAAATTTAATAAGTATTCATTTAATACTCTATGATTACGTTCTATCGAACCAAGTGTTTCATGATGGTATGGAGTATTAAAAATTTGTTTGATCTCTAATAAGTTGCATATCTCTGATAGTAATTCGTTGGTAAACTCTGTACCTCTATCTGACTTTAAAATTTTAAAATGACCATATATTAGAATTAAGTTTTCGATAATAGTTTTTGCGACTGTTTTCGCGTCTTTTGTCTCCATTGGACAAGCAATTATATACTTTGTTAATTCACATTGCATTGTGAGTATGTATCTGTAATTATTTGTTAAACGTAAAGGGCCTACTGTATCTATCGATACGACTTCGAAACTAGTTCTTGGCGTGTTTGTTATTGTAAGTTTTTCTTTTGTATGTTTTGTTTGTTTATTTATTTTGCATTTTTCGCAATTATTTATAAACTTCTTTATCATTTTACACATATTTTTCCATATGTATCTTTGCTTTATTTTTAAAATTGTTTTTCTAATCCCCATATGACCTCCGTGGGTCGAATTATGATATTCCTCTATTATACTTTTCTGTTTTTCTATATCTTTTACTTTTTCCGGTTCTCTATAAATCAATATCTTTAAGTTTTCTTTATCTCTTTTCAAACTATTATAAATCTTTTTGAATTTTTCTTCCTCTACCGTTTTAAATATTATATCATTCGCATTTAATGCTAATTCTTCTATTCCTAACTTATGCATTTTTGACGACAGTTTCTCCAGAGTCAGCTGTGTGAACAAAGGATTATCGCTGCATCTTGCAATGACTTCATTATCTTCTATATATATTTGGGTTCCTTTAAAATATTTTTCTGTTATAAATTTAAGCTTTCTTATTTTGTTTACATCCGATATTGATGTACATTCCCAAGCAATTAGTTGATCAGACGTTTTGCTGGAAAGACATTGTTTGTTGTTAAAATCCGAGTTTTTTGTATGGTTATTTTTATCCATACTCCTTGTTATGGCTAGTATTTGTTTACTTGCATGTTCCAATCCGGGTGGAATCATTTCTCTTTGTGTACATCTATTTAATGTTATTCGCGATAATGCGCTTTTATTGGCAGTGGTTTGGTCTGCTTTATATTTATTTAAATTATTTGATTCTTTGACAACAATGGGTAAAATGAATTCTTTTTCATTTATTATTAAAGTAAGTGTAAATGTTTCAAAATCTATTTTTGACATGAATTTTTCTAGAATATCTCGCCCTACGATTCCATCTGTTGCGATTGGAAAATCGTCTTCAACTATATGAAAATTATGCCGAATTTGGTCTGTTTCTACTTTCAAATCTAAATTGGTTGTACCAATGCATTCAATTTCCTCACTCGTTATACCTGTTAGTGTTGAAATATTTCTTGTATTAATATTATTTATATTATTGAATTTACAAATGGAGATATCAGCTCCTGTATCTACTAAAAATTTTAGATCTTTGTTCGTATTTTTACATTTTAAAATGATGTAATTTGATAAATTTTTTGAAATTTTGTATACTAATTTTGGCCTCTGCGGGTACAATTCTCTGCTACCCGGCCTTAAGTTTTTTCTCTGGTATTTTAAATTATTTTCAGTGTTTGAATATCTGTTTGAGTTACAATTCTGATTTTTGTTATTGTGATAATTGTTTTGATAATTATTATTTGGAAAATTATTGTTTCTATAAAAATTCCTGTTTGCATTATTTTTGTTATTGAAATAAGTATTTCTAAAATTTCTGTTATAGCCATTACTATTATAGTTGTAATTATTGTTTAAAAATTTATTGCGTTGATAGCCATAATTATCATTCCTTTTATTATTATAATTGTTATTATAACTATTATTATTATTATTATAGCAGTTATTATTATCATTATTGTAATTATTATTATTATTATTATATCGATGTATACTACAATGATTTCCTTTTCGAATATGAAAAATTGCGTTGCTGTCTGTCTCTAGACTTCTTTCGACAGTCATGCATCTTTCTACTGCTTCGTTAAAAGTTTTTGGCGGATTTGCCAATAAAATATTCTGATATTCCCTATTTACGCCTTTTACAAAAATATTCAGAGACATACTCTCATTAACTTTATAAATTACATCTTTTTCTAATTGTTTTGGATTATTAAATGTTTTTATTTCGAAATAACATAACTGATCGGAAAGTTCCACTATTTTCTCTCTAAATTCTGATATATTCAGTTTATTTTGTTTAAGTGCACTGAATTCACTTAAAACTTGCTGTAAATTCTTTGGATTAGGGTAAGCTTTTTCCAACGAATTCTTCAGCTCTAAAAATGTTGCAGGCTTATTTGAGCGTCCAAGTATGCTGCGAACTTGGGCTGATAATTTAAAATTATAGACGTATTTTATATAAATAGGTCTATCTTCATCTTTAATAAGATCATGCAATAACTCTGATTGCGTTATAAAATCCTCTAATTGATCAAAATTACCCTTAAAAACTTGTAGGTTTTTACCTACCATATTAATATCAAAATTAGACATTCTTGGCAAATTTTCTTCTTCCTTATTATGGAGACATTTAAATTTTCAAAATTATTTTCTTTAAAAAAAAATTTTTTTTTTTATAATTTTTTTTTTTTTTTTTTTTTTTTTTTATAATTTAGCTTATTTATTATTTTTTTTTATTTTTTCATATGAATTGATTTATTTTTAATATAAAACTCAACAATTTTCTTTATTTTCAATTTTCTGTATTTTAATTTTTTAATTTCAAAAATTTTTTTATATATTTTTATGTGTTCACCACTGTATTTTCTATTTTTATATATGTTTTTATTAAATTTAAATTTTTCGAACAATAAAATATTCGTTTATTGTAAATTTACCATTTTAATATTTTACTTGACCGTGTTATACATATTTTAGTATGTATGAAACACCCTCTGATTCTAGTACTAATCTATTACAAATATATATGCGAAAGATGCATAAAGCAACAAGTGGTTGACTGACGTTTCAGTCAATGAATGAAAGCAATGCCTGTATGCGTAAATTTTTCGCGAGTGCTTTTAATATAGTTTTAATTGTTTTAAAAAAAGTGAATATATAAAAAAATTATTAATAAAAATGGTTATAATGAACTACATATAATATAGTTTTTCATTTTGATAAATATAAATATAAATATAATAGTTTTATTTTTAATAATAATAAAAATATTATGAAATCATGTGGCGTGTGTGTGTGTGTGTGTGTGTATGTTTATTATTAAAAAAAATGCATTAAAAAGAAAATTCAGCTATGCTTTAATTTTTGTGAATGTATATGATGCATGTATATGATTTTTGTTTTGCTATTTTTTTTTTTTATTTTTAGATTTCATATTTCTAAATTATTTTAATTATAAATTGAACTATTATTTTCAAATTAAAAGGATTTTAAAATTCAATAAAATTAATTTCTATAAGAAAATTAATCTGAGCTTTGTATATAAAAAAATGATTGTGTTGTTGTTTTTGCTGCTGCTAATTTTTTTTTTTGTTTTTTTTTTTTAATTTTTATCATAATTCGTTCCGGATCTGTGCGCGCTGGCCTGTAATTGTCGCCTTGTAGAAATTTGTCTACTTTCCAGCCGGTACGTCCATAAAAAATGATACGACGGTGCATCGTTTGCTTTTGCCGTCGGTAAAACGTTCAATGGTGCAGGATCATCTGTCAGCGTATCAAAAAAACGGTCCGAATCGTGCAGGATCGCCATGTAGTGTTCGGGATTTATTTGTTTTATTTGTTTACTTTGATGCGCGAAATTCTGCATCGCTTATTTTAAATTATTGACGAGTTTAAAACGCGGTGTGTTTTTATTGGTTTGTTATAAGGCCCTGCCTATTAATTTGCCGGCGCTTAAAAACGCCACTGGCCTATTTATTTATATTATTAGCCTGAGCAATTGAATGCTCAAAAGGCTTTGTATTAAAAGATAGCAGTTGAATGCTTGATACTTAATATTTATTTTTGAGGATTGCACCTCCTTAAAAAGCAAAATAACAGTATTTTGATAATGGTCAAATTGAGTTAAAAATGCTTAATATATAATAACTTAAAATAAATAAATAGAGCCTTAATTTTTACATAAATAAAAGTGTTATACTTTTTGAGTATAATCATAACATAGTGATGTGCTTAAAATTAGTGTGATAGTGCAGGCGGTTATAGGGTATTCTACAACACTGTTAAGGTGTAGTCAATGTAAAATTTCACGAAATGCAATTTTAGTGAAATTTTAGCAAATCTCAGCAAAAATAAAAAAAATTTAAAATAAAGTGAAATATTTTTATGAAAAATTTGAAATTGAAATCCTTTTTCGTTTAACCTCATATTAATTTTGAAAATAAAATATATTTTCGAATGAAACGGCCATGTATTCATAACACATAACCACTTTCGAAAACTATCGATAGGTTGTAAAAAACTATCGCACACTATCGATTGGCACGACTATCGATAACTTGCGAGCTCTAACCTTAAGGCTTCCTGGATTTTTTTTTTAAAAAGAATGTGTCACACGAGGACTGGCTCTCACATTCACGGTCTCGCTCTCACAAAAAGTTACATTTATTCATATTCATATTTCTTCGAAGGGATATCGTGGTGAAAACCTCTAATTATCTTGAAATCGGTATCTTGTTTGTACTTCAGTGCATGGAATAATTGTGGGGGCATTAAAGGGAAAATTATAATGTACGCAGAAAAGGATAAGTTACAAAAACAAAATCAAACACAGAATAATATTAAGACAAAGTTTATCTTTGATTGGTCGTTGTAAGAACAACAACGTAAATTTTCAAACTAACAAAGTTGATTGTTGGAAAATTTAACTACACAAAACTAATACAAGTATGTCTTAAAAAAATTGCTTGTATTAATATAAAAAGTGTTGCATTTGAGACTAAAATTTAATGTTATATTAAGATTAAGATGTTGAATGCTCGAGGTACTCTTTACAATAATTAATACAGCTTCAATATTTTTGTAAATATTTTCACTCAAAACAATTCAAACCGCATCTTACACAACTACTTAAAATACCAACCAAAACCACTCATCTTCCTTTACAGAGTGGTGTTTGCATCACCCAAATCCATTCAAGCGACAGTCACACTTCTTGAGAATCTACATCAGATAATTGAGAAGACACCAACGGACGAGATTACAACAGATGTGATGCCCCTACTTTTCAACTCATTCGAGAGCTCTACAATTCAAGTGCAGGTAAGTGTTAAATGACTGCTTTGGTGGGGATAGGCAGACCATCATTGGTGTTTGCAATGGTGTGGTGATGTTGATGCCGATGGTGTTGTTGATGCTAATGATGGCAGAGTAATCAATGGCAGCTGGTTTTTACTCTGCAATGCTTTGTTCATTGTGTCTGCTAACAATACAGCGTAAAATTGTTGTAAAAAGCACAAAGGATAATCTGGCTTAAGGGGGTATTTCGTTGATTTTTTTCCAAAAAATAACAAAAAAATTTTTCCAAAAATCCATTTGAAATAGAACAGACTGAAAAAGGGGAAATCAAAGGCTGATACGAAAGCTTTATGCATACCTCACAAATCACAAAAAAATTGTCAAATTTTTTTTTTTAATTTATGTGCAATAAAATTAGAGTTTCTCATTTCAATTGTGCTATGAAATAAAACTGCTTGTAAGTATACTCAAACCAACGAACCCCCTTAAGCAAAAGTTGAACGCTGTGTAGATGCACGGTTGGGCTGGCTGGTGGTTGCATGTGAAACAAGATAAGTTCTATAGAATTTGTGAGGGTGAAACAATTGCTTTTAATTACCTGTTGTGCCTTTATGCAAAAATGAGATAAGTTTATTCTTCGCTTTGGTTTTTGCTTAAATTATAAGCAAGCATTTCTATTGCTCCCATATTTTAAGCAAAAAGCATAAAATTAATAAATTATAATTATATTTTCAAACATTACCCGAACCAACCAAAATATTTTATACGAAGTGGCTGGCTGACATTCATTGACCGTGTATTTTAAAATTTTATCCACATGTTATTAAATCCATTCCAAATTTAATAAATTGCTCTACAGGGTGCTGCTCTAATTGCGGTTGCGAATGTCTATTGCAACATAGACGAGATCTCCATACGACGCATGGTGATGCCAAAGGTTAAAATGGTGTTCGAAAAGAACCTCAACGATGTGAAAATCGTGACCAATGTGCTGACATGCATTGAGCGCATACTGGAGAAGCTCGATAAATCCCAGGTGACACATTTACACATTTTCACATTTTTACATTTAACATGCTTAGACAGGGACATTCAAACAATAATCCTTGCATTAAATTAAGGTAATGGACGATGTTATACCGCTGCTGTGGGATGTGCGTCTGTCTGATCCGGACATCATTTTGCGTATTGTTAGTAAGTACCTTTGGCATTGTTTTTAGGACTACTTTTAATTAATTTAATTACCCAATTCATTAAATAAAATGCTGTTGCTCTGTTATTGTTTTTGATGAATTTTTTTTTTTTGTTTACGTACAGATATTTATCGCAAATTGCTGACAGACAAGAATTATGGTTTGACGGTGCATGTTATGGCAACCAAAATAATGCCCACACTCATACCGCATACCGTGAATCCATCTTTGAATTTGGAGCAATATACGCGCTTATTGGAGGTACTACAGGAAATGCTCGATCACATTGATCGGCATCAACGCAATAAATTAAAATTAGACAATCTATCAATACCATCACCGGATCGCCATCGTACGTTGCGACATCAGTTTTCATCGGACAATATGCATGCGCCACAATTTAATATACCGAATTTACGCATAGACCAACGTAAGACATCAAGTGCCGAAGATATGGCCAGAAAAAATTCCGGAGGTATGTATGTCAAAATTATACTAAAAATAATGTGAAAACTATTTGGAGTGTTTACAAATTTTTACTATAGAAAATATTTGTCTCCACAAAATCATATCTTAATGTTAAAATTCCATCACTTAGCCCTTATAAGGCACACTGGAATCATATAGACCCAACTATTTTTGTGTTTTGACATGAAATATGCATTTTTATGTTTTTACGATATCTTTTTTAACTTACTTATGGCGTTTTCGTTTCTACCAAAAAATGTTGCCCTGTCGCAGTGCAAAATGTTTTCAATGTTGCCCGCAACCCTGTAAAAGTGCATGTTTTTGCCTACTCGAAAAATGTCAACTTAAATAAACGAATATAACCATCCTTGTCTAACGCACGCATGTCATAATATTGTCGTTTTAAAAACAACTGATATGCAGGGCAATCATCTACCCTGAGAAAGTTTGCAGGGCAGAAAATGTGCCTTTTTTGCCCTCTGTGAGTGTGACATTTTAAGAAACGAACACAGAATTTACTCACCCGTTTGCACTTATTTTAGAATCGAACACAAATAAAGGCAAGGGCAATGAAAAGGCAACATTTTTTGGTAGAAAAGAAAACGCCATTAATCAATCTATTGGCCTTTGAAACTTGTATTTTTTTTTAAGTGCACTTTTAAGTGGCTACAAAAAAATTAAGTCAAAATATTCCATACTTAATTTTTTATGACGGTTTTTTGCCGCTGTGGTGCATATGATCACAGTGTGCCTAGCACGTTATACCAGAAAAGTGTGCTGAAGAAGGGTTAAAGTAATATTTACTTTGCATTAACTGTAGACAAGTCGTATGCAAAGTGGCTTCGTATAAAATTTTACAAGAAACATTGCATAGATTATTTTTACACTCAACCTTTTGTTATATTTAGATCGACTTCTTTTGATGGAATTTTTTAATACTTTAAAACAAAACGCAATACCGATAAAAATTAGTAAGTAGTTTCTTTAATTTAATGTTAAGACCAAGGTGCGGAAAAATTCGTTCGTAATGAATTAAAATACAATTTTTTTCGTTTTTGCTTTGTGAGTGAATTTCTCAGATCAAAAATTTAAAAGCAGGTGAACGTTCGCAATTGAAAAAGGAAGTCTCTGCTGGCGTAATTTTATTATTACTGATCATTTGTCACCATCAAGTTTTTTGGATGAATTTTTCACACAAAAGCAAAAAGCAACGAACGTTCGTTTGTAATCGTTCATTAAAAATGAGAGTTTGAAGGAAAAAATTCACAAACGTTCGTTCTGAAAAAATGAGTGGTGCTCTAAGCAAAATAATTTTTAGCAATATAAAATGTGGCCAAGTACATCCACAAGTCGGTTTTTTACTTTTCTAATAAACTTTATATGATACAGCGTATTAAATTCAGTACAAAGCCATTCACTAATGGCGTTTTCGTTTCTACCAAAAAATGTTGCCTTTTCACTGCCCTTGCCTTTTTTCGTGTTCGATTCTAAAATAAGTGCAAACGGGTGAGTAAATTCTGTGTTCGTTTCTTAAAATGTCGCACTCACACAGGGTAAAAAAGGCGCAATTTCTGCCCTGCGAAGCTTTCTCAGGGGAGAATGTTGCCCTTAAATGTTGTTCTTAAAACAGCAATATTATGAAATGCGTGCGTTAGACAAGGATAGTTAGATTCGTTTATTATGTGTTGACATTTCCTGAGTAGGAAAAACATACACTTTTACAGGGTTGCGGGCTACATTGAATACATTTTGCACCGCGACAGGGCAACATTTTTTGAGAGAAACGAAAACGCCATAACATTTTCTTATAGCAAAAAAGTATGAACATGGTAGGAAGGGCATGTCCTCCCACACAAATCAAATATATATACTATAACATAATTCCATAAAATGTGAGTGCGGAACGCTTGATTTTTTTTGAAAAATTTCATAACATATTTTTAGGCATTTTTATACCCTAAACCTGAAAGGTCAGGGTATATTAACTTTGTGCAAACGTTTGTAACGCATAGAACGAAGCGAGTCCGGTATAGAAAAGTATGTATATTCTTGATCAGCGTCACCACGTGAGTCGAGCTATCTATGTCCGTCCGTCCGTCCGTCCGTCCGTCCGTCCGTCCGTCTGTGTGTTGTCCGTATACACAGGATAAGAAGAAGGAGTTGAGATAATTGGATGAAACTTGGTACACATGGTCACATGTACCCAAGGATCTGCACTATTGAATATTTTTGGAATCCGCCCACGGACACGCCTACCTCCCATACAACGCAAAAATTTAAAACTGCATAACTCAGCTTATAATAAGTCTACAACAATAAAATTTGGTATGTGTGTGTTTTATATCAACACAAAGATGTCTTTGAAAAATGGACGTCATCCGCTCACGGACACGCCCACCTCCCATACAACCCAAAAATTGAAAACGCAATAAATAAGCCTCTGTTTAACCTACAGAGCTAAAATTTGGCACGTATGTTTTTTATAACAAAAAAAAGATGTTTTTGAAAAATGGACATCGTCCGCCAACGGACACGCCTACTTTCCATACAACGCGAAAATTGAAAACTGCATAGCTCAGCTCATAATTAGCCTACAACAATAAAATTTGATATGTATGTGTTTCATACCAACACAAATATGTCTTCGGAAAATGGACGTCATCCGATCACGGACACGCCTACCTCCCATACAACCCAAAAATTGAAAACGCAATAAATAAGCATGTGTTTTACCTACAGAGCTAAAATTTGGCATGTATGTTTTTTATGTCAAGACACAGATGGTTTGGAAAAATGGACTTCATCCGCCCACGGACACGCCCATTTACAATAAATTTTTTTTTTTTTTTTTAAAAAGTGGGTTTAGGGTATTTCATAGTCGGCCTAGACCGACTTTAGACTTTCTTTACTTGTTTGTTTTGTGATTGATTGAAACTTCAAATATTTTTTATTTTTTTTTTTTTTTCATTTTGAAAGCTTCAGTTTTATAAATATTAAAACTTATTTCATCGTTCCTACATAGGTTTCTGTTTTTATTTTAAGGTATTTTATAAATATTTAGAACTAAAAATTGTTTTTTGCACAATTTAAATTCGAATATGACCATCGCTGATTTCTTACTCATATTAAAGAATATCAATAGTTCATGTTTGTCCTTTATTAAACCCGGGCCCGTCATTTTTAGACGGGAAAGAACTAGTATTAAATATTTGTGGATGATTTTCTACCTGCTCCAAGTAAGTTCCCAAGCCAAAATTCCGATATCAGCGACATTTTGGTAAATCGTTTAAAAAACAACCAGATTTACACATAAGCTAAGGAAAAATTTGTTTTGAATAAAGGTTCGTGGCACCTCCCATACAACACTAATCTTGGCTTACTTGGCTAGGCTTTTAAACTTTACTCGAAAATGCATGGATTTAGATAGGGATAGTGACCTGTTCCAATTCTGCCACCAACATATTAAACGAACAGGTCACTTTTACACGGCGTTGTTTTTGGAAGGAATCAATTGATAGCTCATAGACACATGTAAACCTAATCAGTTTAAGCCCAACGGAAAAAGTAATTGTACCGATTCAGAAACTTTTACGTGATAGCTTGCTAAGGGAAAGGGACCTGTCCTAATTCGACCACCACCATATGATATCAACCCGGTCACTTTTACATGACGTTGTCGTGACATGGGTCAATTGCCACCGGCTGATTCACCTTTAAACTAACCGGTAGTCGGTCCATAAAATTGAATCACTGTCTTCCAAGTTCAACCTTAGCCGTGATTGATAGCGTACTCGTTTATTACTCGACTGACCTGGGTTCAATTTCCGACAAGACCAAAAAAAAATAATTTGTTTTATTTTTTTGCTTAAATTTTTTCAAAAATTAAATGTAGGTGTTTGTTTTAACATTGTTAGCAAACGAAGCAGTTAATAAAATATCAGAATAAAAATTTCAATAATTATATTGCATTTTTGATACATACACATTCAGGATACGAACCCACGTCCATCGCATGCCAGTCTAGCACACTTCGACTGAGATATTGGCAACGATAATTTTGTAATGCATCAAAGGTTTGCCAAAGGAATCTTTGGTAATATTTGAAAAATAAATATTCAGAAATCGACAACAAATTTTAATTTTAGTAGAAATTTTTTGTTTGTGGTCTCCGAATGTCTCCGAATGTTTCGGTAAGTCTCCAAATTAAACGAATACTCAAATGAATGAATACTTATGAATAACTATTTTCGAATTCATTACTATAATTACTATAAGTGAATTCATTACTATGAATGAATACTTATTTTCGAGAACGAAAAGTATTTTTTTATTTGTATTTTCCGAGATACACTCGAATGAATGTAAAACTTTGTTCAGATAAATTTAATGATTCTTTGCTAAGTTTAATGCAATGACATTAAAGTTCATAATTTGAGTTGAATTCGTGTTCGAGTTTTAAATTCAAAATTTTTAAAAAATAAGTAGAGAAATACGAAGATTTTCTGGTAAAATTTGGGAAAATGGAGAAAGTGATGAATATGTAGTAAATAAAATATATAGTTTATCAAATTCAAATATCCTCTTTAAGAGAAGACAGACCCCTCAATGGGCAGTTAAACTTTGTATTCATAATATTTTATTGAAAATATAAGAGTTTAAACTTTATTCCAGCTTATGCGGAATAATTTCTTAATCTTCCTCAAACAAATAAAATTTTTTTGTTTTTCTTTTCCATTTAAAAGAAGTTATTTTAAATTATTTACTAACGGAAAGAGAATACATATTAATTAATAATAATTTGCTTTCATTTTTTACGAATTCCTAAGCCAGTTATTCTGTGTTACCATATCCTGAATAAGCTTTTGTAAAAAGAAAAGTGGCAATGTATAACAATTGAAAATTCTATTGCCTTCAACGCCATTAAATAGACTTCATTTAAATAGTTCTCAATACAATTTTGCGTATGCTTAACTCAGTATCTCAATCATAAATTGTACATGCAATTTTACCGTTGTTGAAAAAAAAAAAAAAAATATGCTTGTTTTTGCTACATATTTAACACTTAATTGAGCAGAAATGCAATGCATATTTAAAATATAAACGATGAATAATTTTTGTCTGCCTCAAGCTGCATATGCTTATTAAACTTACAACTAAATGTAATCGAAAAAAAACAATTTTTTTTTTTTTTTGTTGCTACAAATTTATTTTAGTTAGTGATTTTGTTGTTGTAAGCACTTGCGGGCTATATTTAAATAAATTTTAAATTGTCATTTAAAACATTTCAAAGGTATGCATAAATACGTTTTTAAACTTGGGCAAATATGATAATTGACATTAAGGCGAAAAAGTGGCCAAATTAAATTTGAATTTCATGTAGCAGCGACGACAGCCCTTAAGTGCAAGCTGGAGAAATAACAGGGTGGTTCTCATAAAAACCTGTAGAGAAATTGATTTTATTATGGCAGCACAAAGTAGATGCAGTGAAGTAGATGAAAAGAATTTTGGAAGAAATGAGAGGGGAAGATATGCTTTGAAGTTTTTCTGCAACAAAAGACATTTTGCATTTGTATACAAATTGGTACAAATTGCCTTAAGAAACTTCAAGTAAGGTAAAATGTAACAAAACTAAATAAAAATATGAAATTGTGTATTAATTTGTTATAATGTGAAAAAAAATCTTAAGGCGCCCGAAGAAAAAAAATCAGAATTTAAAATTTAAACAAAAAAATTAAACTAAATTCGAAGAATTTGTTTGACATTATTACACGATTTAGCCCGAAAATTGTTTCCATACTTTTTGAGTTTTCGCTGTCTCCGAATACTTTTTCTCTTTCTCTCACTTTTGACACTTTGAAAATTTTTAGTCCACAAAAAAAAAAAAGGAAAATACCCTTTATTGTACAAGAGCATTTTTTTGTGAACATCTTCAAAACCATACCCGGAACTCAAGCATCCGAAAAAATTCTAATAGCTCTAGTATTCGGAAATTTACCGAGCAGTTTCGGAAATTTGGAAATTAGGTCCGAGCTTTTGAGCTACCTGAGTAATTTAGAATTTTTTGCATTTGTTTTTGGGTGATTTTAAGTACTTAATAAGAATACATTTTTCCTCTTTTTAACTTTTGAATAATTTTTAATTTGATCGTTTTAATACCTGAAAAGCTAGAAAATAACTGGCTAAGATCGAAATACCCGCAAATTTTTATGAGTTAAAAAGATGTCCTAATTAGAAAATTTCTAAAATTTTTACACTTTGGTCATTTATGCACAAATCAACAAGAAACAAATTATAGAAAGGTGCAAAACAAAAATGTCCATTTAGAAGTTATTTTTTAAATAGACATGAGTGGAGTTTACAAGGAAAATTTATACATATTATGTATTAAATTTTCATGAAATTTAGAAATTTGACTTTAATTGATAGATAACTACTTACTAGGAGTAAATGTTTCCTATTTTGAATTTTTCTAGCAAAGTTTATGCATATAATGTATAAAATTTTCAATTAGAGAAAACTAAACTTACTATCAATGCAAATTCTTTGTAAAAAAAAAACTTTTGAGCTACTAAGCAGTGAGTTACAAAAATTTCCTTCACAGGGAATTTACAAATATTTGCAAAGTTTTGTCATTTATGCACAAATCAACAGCTAAAAAGTTGCAAAACAAAAACTTCCCTCTAAAGGATATTTTTTAAATGAACATGAGTGAGTTTTTTTGGAAAAAAAAAAATGCAAAAAATCTATCAAATTTCCAATTTGATAAATTTCTTTAAAAGGGAAATTTTACAAAATTAATCGTTCAAGGTAAGCTTGCTTTTCAAATCGATTCTTTGGTAAAAAAAGTAATTCAATGGCAAAATAAAAATTTCCTATTAGAGGGAAATTTTTAAAATCTAAAAAGGTGATAAGCGTGTTCGGATAGCAGAACTGAAGTCTCAGAATCGAAATTTGGGTAAAGGTCGTGGATAGAATTTTAATTGCTTTAAATCGAACCTCTGGAAAAATTTTAGATAAGACCTTATGCATCGTTTGTTTTGTACCAGATGATTAAGAGTTAAAATAGCACTCTGCAATTAGAGGGGTTGTTCATATCAGTCATATTTGTCCAAGTTTTCAACTTAAGACATATGACCTTAGGGCATCTTGTGCATTCGCTTAATGTATAAAATCGCGCAATGTACACAAAAAAGCGGTGTCCAGACAGATTTTGAGCTTAACTTTGCAATTCCAAGTATGCAGTTGAAAAATGTTAAACCACATATAGCAACCAAGTTCGAAAGTTCAAGTAACAATTAAATACTCCCTATCATACCATTTCACCAGAAATCTGTATGGTATATATATCTTGTGCACTTTTCTATCTGGGGTATCCCATTTCTTATAACAGTTTTTTAGTTGTTTACTACAACAGAATTCAACAGATTTCTAATTACATCAGACATAATTTTCCAAATACACCACTTTTTATCAGCATTTTTGTACTAGGGCTCCTTTTAGCGAGTTATAAAAAATTTCCCTCAAAAGGAAATTTAAAAATATTCTAAAAATTTATAATTTATGCACAATTCAATAGAAAAAATCGTTAAAAATTGCAAAACAAAAATTTCCCTCAAGAGGATATTTTTAAAACGGACATGAGTGAGTTTTTTTAGCAAAATTTATGTAAACAGTACATCAAATTTTCAATTTGAGAAATTTCCCTAAAAGGGAAATTTTTTAAATTGGTTCGTTAAAAGTTAACTTACTTTTAAAACTAATCCTTTGATAAAAATTAGTAATTTTATATCAAAACAAATGTTTTCGAGTGTATCCCAGTTATAAAAATACTGTTTAAGCTTAACTGTAACGACCATCATTATAAAAAATGTTTGTTCTTTAAAGATTTGGGGGTAGTTAGAACCCACAACTCCACCGTCACTGAGCTTAAGTTATCTACCTGCGAAATTTGCTGATGACTAAAAAATTTGCTCTTGCAGCTACGTCGGCTTTGCTCTGCCGACAAATGGCTGCTGAATTGTAAAGCATCTAATTTACGCAATGAAGAGCTTAATTAGTGTATATTTAAGCAAAGACTTAATTGTAAGCAAGTCAGTGTCTACGTACAGTTTTTTCTCTGTTCTTCCTGTCTTAACCAAATTGGTGGTGCTATCCCCAAGGGATCGTTAAGCAGCTAAGTAAATTGTGCATACTCGACATTATTTCGTACCGTCCTGCCAGCTATGTTCTAAGCCAACAGCACTTTAATCAGTGGTGGTTCGCTCTTACAGATTTTAAGCACTTGATTGTGCTGTTAACTAAATATTAATTTTACTAACATTTTGTCATTTCTTTTTGTTGGTTTGTTCAGAGACAAAAAGAAAACGAAGAAGAAGAAGAAGTTATAGCACAAGCAGAAGAACAAGTTCTTTAAGTACAGAGATCAAGCTTAAAGCACCCCCAGAAAATTATGTCAAAAACTTTCCTCATTTCATTTTGGGGAAGTTTAAGCAGTTACGGCCTTGTGACAAACTGTATATAAAAGTCAAATTATGTGTTCATAATAAAAGAACTATGAAAGTAAGTTCTTGACATTTTCGCTTTCTTACTTTCTTTCATTGGTTTCTGTTCTTAAGAAAAGCTTTTGAAGTAGTTAAGTGTAGCGATTATATGAAAAGTCGTTGTTCTTTTAAATCAAAATTGAGTTGAAATGTGTGCTTTAATTGTCTTGCTTTCAGAGTTAAAAGATGTAACAATTTTGCTCTTGAATATCGCAAGAAGTTTATTAGGGGGTTTTCACGTCAGCTGACAAGTTTAGGGTGCAAGAAAAATATTCATAATTAAGACCAACTTTCACGTGATACTTTCTATACATGTGATTTTTTTTTTTTTTGTTTTTGGCTATATTACATCTCATAAAATTACTAAATTCCATACAAAATTTTGATCCAGTGCGCAGTCTAGTTACCAATTTAAAGTCTTTATTAATAGGGTGTAATTTTTAACTCAATAAAAACTTTTGTGAAAAATTCTAACATCTATTTTAGTTCTACAAAATTTTAAAATTTTCATAAATTATTTCACAATCGAACAATGAATTCAACAAATTATTGAGTAGAAAATAAAAAAACTCATGAAAATTAACTTCCGCTGCTTACGCACAACATAACCCATAGAATATGGTGTGCAGATTGTCTTACATTTGCCACAATTCAAACCACCACTTAGAGGTCGCGGAACTTCACTGAATAATCCTTAGAATGCTACGCATTGTAACTTGCAAAAACTTTTCACATTCTATCAAAAATAACTCATTATAATTTTAGACATTTTCTTCCGAATAAGTAAAAGCCGAAATAAAAGTGTAGAAATTGATAGAAAACTTTGAGACCATGACTTAATTAGCTCTAGCTAGCTCATGGTTATTTTTTGGTTTGAAGAGTTAAGTTCTGCTTTTGAAATAAGTAACGAAACAAACTTTATAAGAAATTTATTCAACAAAAATTTGTAGATTTTTAGTTTGATTAGCAAACTTCTAAATAAACAAGGTGTAAGCAAATCATTTTACATTTTGAGTTTCATTAAAGAGCTTTCGTGGGGAAGATTAGAGACATTGATCGCATTCAGCGAGCTCAAATATTGCCGACTGTGTAAATAAGAAAAAATTCATTGAAATATGACACAACTTATGATAAGCCAAAATGTCAAGTTAGGGTCTGTGCCAATTGACTTCATATACATAGAATTCAAGTGTGGGAGATAAATTTGAATCGTTGGTAAAGTATTATACATTTCTTTATGCTAATATTTAAAGTACAAATTTTGCAAAAATTGTCATCAAATTTAAATTCCTGCATTTTGAATAAACTCACGAATATAAAAGGAATCACGATTATTTTTTTTTTAATAAATTTATAAAATTTAATTTCTTTATTGCTTGTATTGATTGGCAGAAGTTATATGTCCTTCATGATGAAAAGTACACTCAGAAAAAAGTTTCTCAGAATATGATAAAAAAGACATCATATAGAGAAAAATGGTATAGAATTTGCTCCAGAGAATGCTTTTCTGCAAATGTGATCCTAAAATTCCCTAAAAGTGATAGAAAGCTTCTATGTAAAAAAGAAATATATAAAAATATATCGTTTTTAGAGAAAAAGACTCTTATTTTAAAGAAAAAAAAATTTTTTTTGAAAAAAATACTTCTCATAGTGAATTTTTTATCAAAATATGGGAACAATTTTTTATTTTCAATAAATTTTTCTCTATAAACGAGAATTTTTTTGTGCGAGAAAACTACTTATCATTATTAAAGACATTGAAATATTTCCATTTCCCACAAATGAAGAAATATTTCTTCCAAAATGTGAAAGTTTATTCTTATTGTAGAAAATTTTATTAGAAGAAGAGAAAATCGCTATTGTAGAAAATAGAGACATTTTTTATCGCAGAAAGATATCTGTTTTTTTCTGAGTGTGTGTAAAATATAAAATATAGAAATATAGAAGGGCTCTTAATATGCCACAACCTTAATATGCCACCTGTTATAAGCTGGTGGATTATAGCGACACTTAGCAACTAACTACAACCAGGGGAGAATTCTTCCTTTCACCTCAGCTTTGGTCCCTAGATAGTCTCCTAGTTGAACTCAAAGAACTGGGGTAGATTAGGCTGGATATGTCGATGAGGAGGAAGCTTTGGAAGTACAGTGTCTGACGTTCAACAAGCAGCAACGAACACGGTACAAACAATGGTGTTTAACGAAGGCCTTTCTGCTTACGAAGCTTAATGTTCTTGTCCGGAACTCTTTGGGAAGAAAGTATATTTCTTTATCTGAGAGAAAGTTCTTGGAGTCGTTCTAAGATGATGTACAATCCCTACACGTTTATAATTAGACCCACACTATCATATGCGTCGGATCCCTAGAAGGATCAACCATCAAGCGGTTACAACGAGTTCAACGATCTGCAGGGATATGTATGACAGGCTGTATCAGGTCCAACCCAACTGTAATACTGTAATACACATACACATGTAGATCGAGACGAATCTCAGCCTACACAGACTTTTTCATTTGGATGACCAAACATTCCTTAAAGAGACACCTCTTCTTAATAATTGCCCTAAAGCGAGAAAAGGAATTCTGTATGTCTTTAGATGACATACTTCCCAAAAGCTGCATTAGCAAAAACTTCATCGTAGTAATTCCTCTTAGATCTTACTGGGAACATGAGAAACTAACTCCATCCAAAAACGACCTTGTGTGGTACACGGACGGTTCAAAAATGAAGGAAGGAACTGGAGCTGGAGCCTATGCAGGACCCTCCGATAAGAACCACTTCTACAGCTTGGGTCAGTATACCACAATCCTTCAAACGGAAATTCTTGCCATTAAAAGATGTATCAGACTGAACAGTCTG
This sequence comes from Tetanocera ferruginea, assembly GCA_958299015.1. Classification (NCBI taxonomy): domain Eukaryota; kingdom Metazoa; phylum Arthropoda; class Insecta; order Diptera; family Sciomyzidae; genus Tetanocera; species Tetanocera ferruginea. The sequence continues at coordinate 110,971,922 of OY282644.1, read as the reverse complement.
ACTTATGTTAGGGAGAGGCAAAACGATTTTCGTCTTCTCTGATCGCCAAACTGCCTTTAAAGCTCTGAAATCATCTATTATCAAACCCAAGCTAGTGTTACAGACTATCGCCGTCCCCAACTAACTAGCTAAACAGAATAACAAAATTACCCTACGGGGATTCATGCCCACTGTGACTTTGACGAGAATGAGAAAGTCAAAAATAAGCAACACGTCAAAAGAACCTCATTCCACGAATCTCGAAATTCTTGAAAGAACTCTTTCGGATAGATTTGCACTTAAGTTATATTCTCAGAACTATCACCTTAAAAATCGAAGTTCCTTATTAATATAGGAGAAGACAACTTAAGAGTGATGGCCGGAATTATAATTGGACATTGTAAACTAAAGAAATATCTCCAAAAATCAATTACTCTTGGCGGCCTCTGTATTCGAGTGGTAAGCGTGCTTGACTGCCAACCCAGAGGTTCCTGGTTCAAATCCCGGTCAGGCTACGGTCCTAAGCTTTTACCTTTCTTTAATTCTTTCCTCATTTCTAATCAACTGAAATTAACAATTGATCAAAATATATGACTTTGGAAGTTGTAGTTGGTGGTAGAGAATTTTATGGAATGAGATTGCTAATACCTTGAATTGGCTGACGTAAAGGCATAACACTCAGATATAAAATTCGCATGTTGATATAGCTCTCCGCCACACATATAACATTCTACACTTGTTTCATTTGATTTCTCTTTCCCACCTATTTATCAGGTTTAACGCCTGAAATCCTTGGTTCAAAGCTAAAAAAAAAAAACATGTATCTATCTTCGTGAGGTAGGCGTTATTATCAACCGATTTTGTCCATTTTCGAACATGATCTTTATTTTTTAGACAAAATATCTAAATTTTACTGATACAACAAATCATCACGGATAACAACTTTGCACCGGCTGTTATGATAACTTTTCATATCCTTTGGAGTATTTGTATTTCCTCTAGATTATAGAGTCTAGAAGCTCTGATTAAACCATTCATGATTGTACTCTTCTTTTGATCACGTCCCGCAAATGCTCGATTAGGTTCAATTTCGGTTTTCAAGTGGGCTAGTCCATTAACTCAATGGCGACTTCGAAAAGAAATCGATGCAAAAAAAAACCAGATCTTTTTTTCGTTATATCGCATTTCACGTCATTTCATTCGTCATTTCACGTCACATTTCAAAATTTAAATTTTCGGAAAAGATTAATTTATGTATTTCATATCTCTAATAAATACTAATAATGGCATGGTGAATTATGTAATAATATAATTTTCAACTTTAATATTTGATTTTATAAAGGTTATTCTCATTAAAAAATATTTCTTCATGATCATCTCTAAAGTTATAAATTTTAAGTTGTGATATTCTCACGCCACTCAAGATCCTCCTACGTACGCCATTGTTTCTCTCATGCAATATTGTGCATAACGTCCACTTGGCCTCTTGTAAAAGTGCTCTTTTCCATGGCCACAATGAACGCACATCCTGGACCCATCAATGCTCTAAGCTCCATTCTGCATGCTCTTGAGCGAATGTTAGACGGGCTTGGCGTTGTGGTGCAGTCAGTTGTGAATCTATTGCCAACCTTCCTGGGATAAGGGATGCTACATTAAGCCTTCTTGAGCCGCTGTACACCTGATCCCGGTTTGCGATTATGGTAACCGGTCTCCTGGCATTTATATCTTTTTCATTCTCTGATACTTACTCTCCTAACATAAGTACTATTCTCATACTGGCTGAAAAATTTGCAGCTACAGTACGAAACCAAGCCAATTGGCACAAGGCCTTTCGTTTCACAGTTATATTTGACATTAAACATCACTAACTTGCCACCTTTTCTGTTGAAACATAGCAACTCATTCAACGAAAAACATCATTAACTAAGAAAGTTGCTACCACAACAGTTGAGTTCGCTGAATGCGCTCATTGAGAATTAGATTAAAAGCAACACGGTTGCCTTCTTCAACTACGGAATGACAATTTTATGCGAAATAAATTTCAAAGTCAAACTGTTGACTATCTTTGCACAACTTCTTACTACTAATTAAATTGTTACAAATTTTCAAACAAAAACTAATTTTCATTCATAAAGCTGTTGGTTGGTTGTTTCTCATTAAAGCACGATTTGAAAGCACGGCTTTTAATTGTGCTCACAGCGTTACAAAATCCTTTAAGCAGCTTTCAATGAAAAGGATTATAAGCTAAAGAATAACACACAAAACCAAACACAGAACAAGCAACACCTTAACAACATTAATAATCTGGATTAACTTATTTCAGGTTCTGGCATGATGGGTGGCTGGTGGTTTGGTGCCTCGCCATCATCACCGGATAGCAATTTTCTGCGTGTGGCCAACGCTTTTCCCAATCGACGACTCTCCGACAACACTTTGATGACACCAAAAATACGCATCGCACCATCCTGTGCCTCGTCGCCGGGTGGTACGCCTGGCGGTGGTCTACCCATACGTCGGCACTCGAGCATTGGACCACAGGAACGACGCGGATCTACAATCAATCTATCACCGCCAACTGTAAGTTTTTGCTTAATGCTTCTAAGGCACTTTACAACAGTTGAGTTTTATATTGTTTTTGGTTTTTACTGTTAAATAGTGACCACATTGAAAAAAAAAAAACCACAAAAAAAAAATAAAAATATAGAAATACAAATTTTTGATTTCGTTAAATTTGTAGCGTTGAAGAACGAAACATCTTATTTCGTTAAGCTTTTTCCTCTGCTCACATTATAATTTTTATAGGTTCGAGTTATAAAACTGAAATCTAAGACACATAAATCAAACATTTTAACATTTTTTTATTTATTGTTTTTTTTTTTTGTTTTTTTTTATTTTGATCTTGTTGTTTTGGCTTATTTTGATTGATTACTTGAATACCCTGTAAAAAAACCATTTCTAACATTTACAATTATGTATGCAAAATAGGCGTACGGTTTCAGTTCCCGTGGGGGCTCAGGATCGAGTCTTTCTGTGCCTTCGTCTTCTGCTTATGTTGTAAGTCTTGAAAAGTCTTGGTTAACTTTAACTGTGCGAGTGCAAAAAAAAAAAAAAAATTAATCAGGTTCCACAAAAAATCACGCTATGCTGTCAATTGCTGTTTGAAGTTTTAAAGCATTTCGCACGTTTTCGAAAAAAAAAATATTTTAAGCAAAAAAAAATTAAACAACTCTTCATTGAAATAAATTTACTTTAACCTACATTTAAGCAAGTTTTTACATAATATAATGTTTTTCTTAATAAGCAGATTTATTTTTTTTTTTTTGTTTTTGTTTTAATTTTTCTTTTTGTTCTAATTTGGTCGTTGTAACATGAAATGTTGTGAGTTTTGAAGTTCTGGCGATTAACAGGTTATCTAAGAGCCAATTTTTGTTGGGGTTGCTGTAAAAAGTTGTCGTCGTAATTGATGTTTTGAAATTTTTAATGAAGTATCTAAGCATGTTCATAATTTTTCGAGGTTTATTTGTTGGTAACACTTTCTCTCTGGTTGTATATCTGTGATATGGTTTCATAAACTTTCTATATAAAGGGTCTGTAAGAAACTTTCTTGTGTGCTTGCATATTTTTGTGATTGTGTGTGTGTGTGTGTGTGTGTGAGTGTGTCTGGTGGGCGATTTGAAAAGCCGCTGCTATGAAGCACAGTAAGTTTTTCTGATTTCGGTAGATTTTACAAAAATTTTTTATGCCTAGTCTTCATAACCCATACAAACTCATCTGGCTCAAGTTAAGCTCCCAGAGTAGATGTAAAGTTGATTGGCGCATTTCACTACCACGGCAACAACGAACCTCTAAATAATCGAAAATTTTCGTATATAAAAAACAAAAATTGTAGCGTAAGGCACCGCGAAACATACACATATATATACATATATACTATATAGTATCTATCTACCTCACCTATATTTATATGTGTGTGTTGATATAAATATACCGTCACGTTTCATTTAATCTAAGAAAAACAATGAAATTTCAGTGCTTTTTAAATTGATTTTCGTGGCGAAATAGCAATATTTCACGGTTGATTCACAAAATAACTTAGAATTCCTTTTTAGTACTGTTGTTTTGTTTTTGTTTTTCTTCTTTTGTTTTTTACTCCTAGCCCAACCTCTTTTTGTTTTCTTTGTTATGCTGTTAAAAGGATTTGTTTTGTTATTCCATCTAGCGTTTTTATGCTGCAATAAATTCGATATTGCATAAAATAAGTAAAAAGTTTTCGTTCTCTCTGTTAAGGAAGCATTCATGAATGTCAGTTAGAAAGGAAAACAAAAACGAAAACAATTAAAATCATTTACATATTTTTTTGTTCTTTCTTTTTCTCTTCAAAAAGTTTACATAAACATATTTTTTTCCCTCTTTATTTTTTGTTTTAAACCTTGATTTGTTCATGTATGTGTGTCTTTGGTATGAATTTTAATTTTAACGTTATCTCAAAAGTTATGTTATGAAACCTTAAGTTATTACTTAACAGCTCATTTTTTTTTTCTCTTTTATGAATCAGCGAAAAAGAAGAACATAAAAACGAATATTTAAAATAAAACATGCCAAGTGACACTTTTCTATTAAATTTATATTTATAGCCCGTTTCAAAAGAGAATAACATTTTTTAGTTTCATTTTTCGATGCGCAATGAGAAATTATTTCTAAAGCTAGAAATTTTTATTTGAGCTTTTTTTGTACTGTTTGCTGAACTTTATGTTTTTTGTGTGTGTTTTTTACTGTTTTTTGACAAGATTCTTTGAAAACCACCGATAAATTTTATTGTGTGTTTTTGCGATATCTGTTTTGCATAGCAGGATATCACAGCCGAAGCCATAAATCCTTTTTCGAACTATATATGTAGGAATTGTATAAGGTGGCAACCCTTTTATCTTGGTTTGTCCTTCGCATTCAGCGAGAGTTTGAGGGAGTCGTAGTTGAGCCGTTGCCGGTGGTGCATTTTAAAACAATTATTATTTATATTTAAAACAATCCAAATATTCCAAACAGTCCAAAATTCAACATTAAATATCAAATTCATGTATTGAATATTAAATGCATGTTATGTGTAAAAGATTTTATGTATTGTGGAGATTATAAACTAAATAAAGATATTAAATTTGTTTCCTACATATATTTAAAAATAAATTATTTTCTTGAGAAAAACATTGTGAAGTGAAATTCCGACTGACAAATTATTTTCTGACACAAATTTTGATTGGTTGATATTGAAAAATAAGATTCAGTACTTCCACAGCGAAGTTGCGATGAACAACAAAATTCAAGACTATACAATAATTTTTTTTCATATATTTTACTGCTCAGAGAGTATTCAATTTTATTTTTAATATCGACCAATCAGAATGAAGAACACTCTCAAAATTATTTTCTTATTCTCAAACATGCGCGAAAATGTTCTTCTCTTTTGAAACAGGCTATAACTCCTTAACTTTTAATACTTTTGAACCAAACTAAATAGTAAAAGCACACGTCAGCACTTTATCACGAGTGATAAAATATGTATTAAATTTACTTACTTACTTAGATGGCGCTTACAACCGTTGGTCGGTTTTGGCCTGGTCTAAGAAAACCTGGCTGGCGCCAGTTGGAAGCATTGTCAGGTTATCCAATGCCTGGTCTTTCCAACGCGCATCTCCGTCTTCCTCGTCTGCGTTGGCCACCACTGGGTACCGAATCCAATAATTTTTTCGCTGGAGTTTCGTCGTTCATTCTTTCGACATGACCTAGCCAGCGAAGAAGCTCCATTTTAATACGCTTCACTATATCGATGTCGGCATATAGCTCATAAATCTCGTGGTTCCATCGTATTCGGTACTCGCTATTGACGCAGATTGGGCCATAGATCTTGCGAAGGAGTTTTCTCTCGAACGCTCCTAAAGTACTTTCATCAGTGCTACTCAACCTCCAGGTTTGTGATGCGTATAGAAGGACGGGCATGATTATTGACTTATAGAGCGTCAATTTTGTTCTTCGAGAGAGAGCTCTACTTCTCAATTGCCTACTGAGCCCAAAGTTACACCTGTTGGCAAGAGTTATCCTTCGTTTAATCTCAATATTAATCCCAATGATGTCAATATCATCAGCATACGCCAGCAGCATAACAATCTTATAGAAAATTGTGAAGCTGCGTTAGGTCAGCAGCTCGGATGATCTTCTCCATAACTATATTAAAGAAGTCACACGATAAGGAATCACCTTGTCTGAAACCTCCCTGAACGGAAGGGAGAGGTCCTTCCCGATTTTCACAGCGCTGCTGGTGTTGTTCAGTGTCATCCTGCAAGGACGTATTAGCTTCGCAGGAATACCAAATTCAGACATGATAGAGTATAGGTGACTCCTTATTGGACTGTGGAAGGCGGCTTTGAAATCGACAAAAAGATGGTGTGTGTCGATTTGTTTTTCGAGGGTCTTTTCCATGATTTGTCGGAGCGTGAAGATCTGGTCAATGGTGGACTTTCCAGGTCTGAAGGCTTCAGAGCTGGCTTCAGACATGTATTTAATTTATCTAGGTATATTGAAAAATAGTATGGAATAAATAATTAAATTGAAAGTTATTTAAAAAGAAAATTAGTACTAAAAAAATATTTACTAAGGTGTATACCAGGGGTTAAGAAGATATGTGGCATTCCACAAAACATCTAATGTCATAAAGTGTTACTTTCCCGTGAAACATTTTTTTTTGCGAAAGGTCAAACTTTCAACAAACTATTTATTTTTGAAATCATTAGATCAGATATTGGAAGCGAATTACAACAAAAGTTTTGAGCCTTCATGAAGCATTTTACCCGTATGATTGAAATTAGCATATGGCTCATTCCACAGAAATGAGGAACGGAAACATGAATTCTAAATGCTTTTTTATATTATTTTGACAATTTAACTAAACAAACTTCGAGTTGAAAAAATTTTTTAAATATTTTGATTTAATTTAAACCTTGAAATCAGTCATCTTTTGATACAACTTTAAAAAAAATATGGTCAGTAATATTAAAAAAGATATTAATGTTTTGTTGTGGTGACCGTGGCATGCAGGGTAAGTGTGTGGCCTTGCACGCTCGGAGCCCGGGTTCGATTCCTAGCCGCGGCGAAAAGTTTTTTTCAGTAAACAATTTTTCTGATCGGTCACCACCTCTCTGCAAACAATGGCAAACCTCAGAGAGTAAATAATGCCATGTAAAGCTTCTTGAGAACATGAACTTTAGCCGTTCGGAGTCGGCATAAAACATGTAGGTCCAGTTCTCGGTCAATTGTGTGCAAACATTTAATAACACACACAACACAATTGATCAGAAGAAGCTCGGTCAAAGTCCTTTCAAGGGCTGAAATGGCCAATTTGTTTTTGTGTTTTTGTTTTTTATTAATGTTTTGTTAGAATAGTTTGTAATAATGATTGGTTACTGAGTTTTCAAAGTACAAAATATTTAAACTGAGTGTTTTTTCTGTGTCACACCCGTCCCAAAAAAGGCTATAGTTTTCCTAAGAAGCAGCATGGGCTTATGATAATATGGGCTTATTTTTTCTAATAATGAAATTTTTGCAAGTATATGAATAAATTCTTTGATTAAAACAAGTTTTGTAAATTCATGTATAGCGAAATCATTTCTATAGGTATTAAATTGATTAAAAATTCATGCGAAAAATTTTTTGCAAAAAAATATTTTTTTTTAAATATATTAAAAACTTGAAATTATTTGTACAGGTATTAATTTGATAAAAAATTCATGCAAAAAATTTGTTTGCAAAAAAATATTTTTTTTTTAAATTAATACATTAATTAAATACATATTTTTTTGATTTCAGTGACAAAACTATGTGAAAGTTATTATACCCATTAAGTTCTTATATATAATTCCCACATCATTAGGACTCGTCACACCCGGGACAATCTTATGTCACACCCGTCTCATTTAAAAGTTTAAAAAAGAATGGTTATCGCCATTTTTTCAAAATATTTTTCACTGGTATTCAACAGAAAATATATTGAAATTGAATATATGCAAGTCAAAAATGGTCTCATTGTGGCAGATGGACTGAATTTCAATGTTAAACTCAGAATTTTTAGTTTTTAAACTTGTGCTCGTCACACCCGTCCCAGGTGTTTAAGCGAATGTAACTATTAAACTAGAATAAATAATTGTATTATGTTTTAGCATTTTAAAACCTTGGGTCATCTTCTTAAATACCCTTTAGTAAATTGCTAAAATTTTAACCGGTTAATACCATTTTCAGCACGACAAAGTAGTCAAAACGTCACACTCGTCTGTATGGAATGAGCCATATCTAACTTCTTTCTGTTACGAATTGTAGTCTTTGTCATAATTCATGACTTTACGTAGCAAATATTCTGCTGAATGCACTCAGTGATTGCTTGCTAAGTGCGCTCCTGGGAAATCGGAATTCATAAAATCATAGCATGTTGATTCTCTCTAAAGTATTTATCATAATAAAATACAATCGCAAAATGAGTTATAATAAGATTGAATTTTTAATTATTCGTCATTAATTAAAAGTCATTTTTCGAAAATATAAATTTTATGTAAAACAAAAAAGTTTCTTTTATAAAATAAAAATGGTTACATACATAAGTAACCATGCTATAAATGACTTTTTATTACAAAAATATTTTCACAACTGAAAATGAAAATTAAAAAACTTGAATACAAAATTTTGATAACTTATAAATAAAAAATTAATTTTGAAGCAAGTAGAAAGTGTAAAGTGTATTTTGAATTGATTGTGTTATCTGTATGTATTGCGTATGTATATGTAGGGTGTATGAGGACACTACATGTCTATTCTTCTAAATCTCAAAATAACCTGAGGATGTATTTTGTTTAAGAACTTTCAAGACTAATTTTTTTCGTAAAAATGCTTATTTAATAAACAGTCAACGCAAAATTTACCCATGGTAACCGCTGTAAATAGGACTAGCTGATCGTAAAGAAAGACCCCTTCTTCGTTAAGAAATACCACGATTGAATCATCGCAGCATCAAGTATTCGATTCAATTCGATTTAGAGTCTATAGATTGAAAATAATTTTATTTAAAATTCAATCAAAAGAGCTGTCAAACCTGTTTATATGTTTCGAATAACTCTATGTATCTTTAACATTTTGAAAATATTTATGTTTTTATAATTTTGAACTAAATGTTTATATCTTTCATTGTTTCAAAGTGTCTGTTTCTGCTGATTTTTTGAGTGTAGATCCAAGTGAACCGAGAACATTTCGGCACTCACAAACGAATCATTCTTGACACAAAAAAAAAGCCTGTGCTACGTTCTGCTATTTCAATTACATATTCGGCTATTCACATAATTATGAATATCATTTATGATTCATTTTAGAACTTACCCTTGAACAAAACAGTATCATTTATGATTCGTTTGTGAAGAAAAGAAAATGGTTTATGAAAAATGTTGTCCACTATAATAATCTTTTGCGAACTCATTTGTGATAATAAAAGTGAAAATTTCACAGTGATTCAAAAATAAATCATTTTGCGAAGGAATTTGAAATTATTGTTTAAAACTAAAGTACCTACTATAAATGTATGTTATTTTTTGACGAATATAATAATTATGACAATTCGGAAAAAACCTAGTTTTGAAAAAATATAACATGTAACGTTCGCATAGCTCTCACTTTCGCTCGTGGATCTGTAGGTTGCTTACGAGAAAAAAACTGAACCATTGAAAATGGACCAATATAAAGTGGTTTTAACGCTGCCCCCGCTTCAAGTTCGAGATAAATATTTTCTATTTTTTTGTTCATTTGAGGTTGTTACGCACTCTTTTTGTATAAAGTCAGGTTCTTAAATTTTGAAGATTCTTATTATTTTTAAGTATTTTACAGTGTTTTTTGAAATGTTTCGTTATTGATTTGAATATGTTTTCGTTTTGACTGTCACAAACACTATTACTATTAATGTTTTCGTTCTAAAAGAATAAAAAATATGTTTTTAATTATATTCCGTTGAATTGGTTTTATAAAAATTGTGAGTTGATCTTTGTAAATCTTTGTATTTTGTTTCAAATTTTCTGAACAAATCGCAGCTTGCACGGAGCATGATCGTGAGTAAACGTTTTCGCTTTGATACACCGTTATAACAAAAATTGATCTACAAAATTTATTGATACAAAGGAAACAAAATTTAATTTTTGTTTTTGTTTTTGTCTTTTTTTCTATTATTGCAATTCTTTTTACATACTTTGTGTTTTATTTGCGTGTTCTTTTTAAAATAAGAGAATATTAAAAAAAAAAAAAAAACAATTTTTTGCTCTTACTGTAAAGTTTGGCTTCAATTTAATGTTTCTTATTTTATTTTATGTTATAACTACATACCTAAACTTTGTATCTATATATTTACATGAACATTTTGCTGTCTATCTTTATTTACGTATTGTTGTTTTTGTTATAACAAACACTTTGTTGGATATTTAAACCATGTTTGAACAGCCTTAATTGTATCGAATTCCAGTAACATCTTCAAAAATATATCTACTATATAAACACATGACATTTCTAGCCTCACTAAAGTTCAAAATATAGGCCGAAAACAATTTTAATGCACATATTGACTCAAAAACAAAAAACAAATAAAAATAAAAAATCATGTCAACTTTGATAACTTTGTAATTAAAATTGTTTTTATGCATCAAAAACAAAAACTTGCACAAGCACACCACAAACAATTCGCTCGTACACGCCCCAAGCTACTGCTTAATCTTTCAAAGAAATCTTCGTTATTATCTTCCCAAAAACAGGGTGGCTCCATGCCCAACACTTCCAGCAGCGTGCCCTTCCTGCTCTCATCCAGCATGCAGTCCATACGTTCACGCCGTACATCGACTGTCTTGTCATCGGGTCCGCTCGGTTCTGGATCTGGTATATTGCAGCAACTTGGCTCCGGAATGGTAAGGCAACTTACTTCAGTATCGGGCACTGCTAGCCCTGTACATCACTTAGCAATCAATGGAACACGTAATTACGTCCGAAAGTGTCCGTCACTCAATATAACATTCAGCAATTAATGTCAAAACAAAAACAAATACTAAATCAAGTACTTGTACAATCTAATAATTAGTAATGATAAAAATGCTGAAAGCTATTTCTTGGATTAACTAAATATTTAAAAATTATAAAAAAAAACTGGAGTTATAGCAGTTAAATTAAAGTAGTAACGATTTGACAAAAATTTTTAAACGAATCAAAAACAATCTGCATTAAATGAAAATAATTTATTTATACTTATAAATAATAATGGTTGTAAGCAAATATTTTAAGTTGAATTCCATGAATTAAATTTTTTGGAAGCAATATAGAAGGGCAGAGGGTAAATTATATAGACATTAATTTATATATATATATATATATATATACTAAATTTATATATAGTTATATGTAACTACAACATATCCGTGTATTTTTAGTGTTTAGTAAAAGTAAAGATTTGTTGAATTTATTGTTGATAGTAAATTGTTTTTTTTTTTAAATTGTTTTGTTGTTATGTTATAAGCAACAAATCAAGTAGCTTTAGTACAGTGTTCACTCTTAGATATAACCCCTTCCTACCCTAAGAACAAAAAAAAAATTATAAAAGAACATTATTAAAAAGTCAAAAACAAATCAAACTTTTTCCATCCCCCATCTTATTGTTAATAATGTGATTTTTGTACAATTTAAATCCTTTTCTAGGTATAATTTTCAGCTTTTTGCAGAAACCTTTGTGCCAACGAAAAAAAAAAAAATTTAATCCATCCATTTGCATGCCCACATGTGTGAATATAGCCTTTGAGAAGTTTTTCTCTTAAGCTCTATAAAAATGTACCGCCTATTTTTAATTTGCAATTTTTATCTTAAGTTTCCTGCATGTTACACTTATACTCTTCATTTGCACAAAAAAATATATATTATGTATTTACATAAATATGTTTTTTTTTAAGTTATCACATAAGTCCTTTTATTAAATTCTCGCTGGTTTCCAGCTAATAAATTCTTTAGTAATGACAGTCTTGAAGTAAATGAGCGATGTGTCAGATACTGACAATTGTTTATGTCGTGTCTCAAAAGCTGTATTCACGAAAATAAGAATCGATTTCAAACAAAAATTTCCTTATAATATAATAGACCGATTTTAAATAAATTAAAATTGGTAGCCAGCTCAACACCAATTTTATAAAGTATAGTTTAACTTTAAATTAGCTTCCTAGCAAGCCCCAGCTTGGGAATGAATCTACTTCTCAACAAAATATCGAATCACTTTATATAAGGCGCTCAGAATCAAAGTGGTCCAACTCAGATACTGAAATATTGGAGAAAATTGATTTGAAAAAATTAATGGATTTTAAGTCGGTCTTAACCTTCCTATACCCGCGCATTGGTCTCTCAGACCGAAGAAACAATAAATCGGTGTTTTCTATCGGATCTAAAATTTTGTATGTTTCCTTTGTTCAATTATATCCTCTTCTTTACAATAAACACATACAATGCCAAAAAAAAAGTATATAGTTGAAATAATGCAGACGAGATCAAATCTCGGTCTGAGGCACCGTGCGCGAGTATATATGTGATGCTGTTTGGCGTGAGTATACGAAGGTTAAGGAACAGCAAAACCATCTTAAAAAATTGCCAAACTTACTTCATATCTATGTTAAATCGAGTTCTCTTTTGAATGGAATTTCAAACTTCATGAAATAGAACCTTTTCAAACCAAAACCTCTTCAAATGCAATTTTTGTAAAAATGGAAAATAAAACTGTTTACTATAACAGTTGCAATGATGCCAAAAATTAGGTAAGAGATGTTTATACCAAAATATTTTTAATCTCAGTAAGGTTGTGACCGAATAATGACCGAAAAAATAGTTTGGGGGTTGGACCACTTTTCTTCTGAGCGCCTCATACACAGTTCAAAAAACAATGAGTCTGGTTCTTGTTATCACCTCACCTATGTGAGTTTTGTTGCATTCCGTGTCACGTCACTTGAAATGTGGTATCATAAAAGTCACGTGACGTGAAGTGAAGTAATATTTGGAATTAAAATTATAATGTTAAAAGAATATCCTCGAACTTAAAAACAAAGTGACAGAATAAAAAAAAATAAAGTCTTTATGAATACAAGAATGATAATACAAATTTTAGGCCCTTGGATATGGAGAAAAGAAAGGAATTAACGCAGTTTTCATTAAAAGACTGGAATTCTGAAAAATCGAGGCGCCTAAAATGTTACTTCAATGCTGGCTTATAGTGACAACTGTAATATGGCAAAAAATCAAAAAATCACTGATCGTTTTTCAATGACTACTGCAATATGGCTTAAGATGAATTATGTCATCTCACTCCAAAAATTAAGATAGAGGCGAATATCTGTTTTTGAGATTTTCAAAAATCTCGAGGAATCATTAAACTAAAAATTATTAAAATTATCGATGGAGACGTTTATTTGGAAACCAAAACGAAGTATAAATCATATTTAATATTGGTTTTTTGTTTCAAATTCAACCTTTTACATTTCATGTTAAACTTTTTCCATTTCAAATTCAACCTTTTTACACATCAAATTCTTAAAATTTTTTTAAGTTCAAATTCAAATTTTTACTAATCAAATTAAACTGTAAAAAGTTTTTTGACCCCCCCAAAATGTGAGCACATCCAATACGCTTGAAGCGTGCCTTCCGTCGATCACAACATGATCAATCTGGTTTCGTGTTTTTTGGTCTGGGGGCAGCCAGGTGACCTTGTGGATATCTAATCTAATTGTGTTGTTATCTGGTGCTATTAACTACCATGTTTCGCGCCGCGGCAAAGTCGATCAGTCTTATACCGTTGTTCGAAGTGGTCTCATGGAGACTGAACTGACCGACATTGGAGCCAAAGACGCCTTCTTTTACGACCTTCGAGTTTAAATCTCCGAGGACTATTTTCACGTCATGGGCCGAGTGATCATACACATCCTGTAGGCTCGCGTAGAGGAGTCCTTGACAGCATCATTCTTTGCGTTCGTCGGGGCGTGCGCTCGAGTTTAATGAAAATAAAAAAATTTCCGCGCGTAAAGTTTGCTTTTCTACCAGTTTTTTTATGCCCACACGTATTGTGAATGTGAATTCATCTCACAATTGCCAAGTTCAGTTGTAAACAGGGTTATGTACTAAAAAAAAGGGTTGCCTTAGTATAATAGGCGTTTTCGTTTATTTGTTAAGAGTAGAGCAAAGAATGTCAAAAAAATGTATTGTGATTTTTATTTTATTCAGAGTCAAAAGAGCAGATTGATTGAGTTTTTGTTTTCACTCATAGCACAGCGAGAGTACTCTAGATGCGACTCTATAGGCAGAAACACATAGAAGGCATGCTTCTATGCATCTGACGTTTAATTCGAAATCACGTAAGCTTATGAGGCAACGCATAAAGAAAGCATGCACGCATCAAGCATCATTATGCATGCTTGAAGTTGGCGATCTTTTAACTTTTCTCGAGCATCAAGGCATTGGCAGCTAGGAAACAGCTGATTTTGTTTACATTTGGCATTTTTCTTCTTATGTTGTTATTGTTCATGCATGGCTGCTATGTGTTTCAAAAAGCATGCCTCGAAAGTCTCGAAGCATGCATGCCTTCTATGTGTTTCGGCCTTATGAGCTCTGTGTCAAACGTTCGAGCACGTAGAAAATATATCAGATAACACTTACATGAAATAAATTAAATAATCTTTAACAAAATTAAAAGAACACAATAAAAAAAACATACAAAATATAACATTGTGCAAAAAATATGATTTTAAATAATAATTTAACAAAAAATAGGTACTCATAAATTACGGCTAAAGACAGAAACACATAGAAGGCATGCATGTTTCGAGACTTTTGAGGCATGCTTTTTAAAACACATTGCAACCATGCATGTTATGCATGAAATAAGAAGAAAAATGCCAAATGTAAAGAAAATCAGCTGTTTCCAAGCTGCCAATGCCTTGATGCTTGAAAAAAGTTCAAAGATCACCAACTTCAAGCATGCATAATGATGCTTGATGCGTGCATGCGTTCTTCATGCGTTGCCTCATAAGCTTACGTGATTTCGAATTAAACGTCAGATGCTTTGATGCAAGCATTCCTTCTATGTGTTTCTGCCTTAAGGCATTTGATGCACGGTTTGATACTTTTATTAATTCAGTGTTCTCTGAACTAACTCTTGGTAGAGTATTTTTGAAATGTACTCCACGCGCTCTAGCTCTGTGATCTGCTCTTCTCTCGACATAAAAACGAAAACGCCTAATGACTACATTTCTTTATTCATTCCGGAGAAAAACAACAAATAGAGTAGAATGATGTTTTTCCAGATTAGAACAAATAAAAAAACAACATTGAATGTGTTATTGATAATTTTTTTGTAAATTTCAAAATTTGTAGTTCTTAACGAATGAACATAATCCGCAGGATGTACAAGTACCCAGATTTCGGTTTGCCACCTCAAAAATTCAGCTGGATTTGTTTAATCTGTGTTAACTTTTTTGCTTCCTTTCGGACCTAATATTTCCAATTTTATTCCTCTAGTTCGGAACTGTTGATATATATATATATATCAATTTGATATACAATAGTAGTTTGTACGTTTTTTACAAAAAGTTACACGCTTTGCTCGTTTTGTACTTATTTTTATCAAGGAAGATCTCTAAAAAATTTTTAAAAAATTCTCTAAAAAGTCCCTCAGAGCTTCGTTGTCCATAATATTTGCCATTTTATGTAATTATTGACGATAAAAACAAATAAAATTGCCAATTTGTGCTTAAAAATTCAAAACTTTGACTTTAAGTACGCTTACACCACTATAAACTGAGAAACCTGTTGTACAACCTAAAGCTCCTCTCCCACAAAATCAAAAAGTTTTGATTTTCTTGAGACCAACTCATGAATCTGAAATGTGTCTGCCAAAAAGGCCAAAAACGAACAAACATTTCATGTATTCAAATAAGTTCACGAACAAGTCCGGCTATGTATGGGCCCCATATTAATATTTATAGTTTATTATTTGTGCATCACATCCCAACAAACCATTCGGTCCGAAAACGGAACGTTTTACTACCGCATTGTTGTGTGTGTACACACGTTTCTGCTAGCGAAAACGGCGTGTGAACGGTACGTTTTACATAGAAAATGAAAATCCGTTACTACGCCGGAAAGATGGTACATGAACATACCTGCAAAACGGAACACAAACGTACCGCATTGTTGGAATTAAAACGTACATTTTACAAAAGCATTAAAACGAACTGTTTCTTAGTATATTTATATTTCACTATATGATTGAACATATTATTATTAACATATTATTATATGTTATTATTTCATAACATCAGATTAAAACTGAAAATAATTTACAAACGAAACAATTTTCTATGCCAACTTTGATTTTTTACCTCAGAAACAGTTATCAAGCAGAAATCTGTAAAAGCATTAATTGAAGGTACGAGTTAATGCCATTTTCATACCAGCAAAGCGGGCACATCCGGTTTAAGCTCCGTTTTGACGGATCACTCAGTTTTTTGGCTTATTGGGATACTATAAATTTTTGCTTAATACCTTAATAATTCCAAAAAAAGTGAATTTTAAAGCACCCTACTGTTTATACTGATGGTTTACATATTTTTAACTTGTCCCAAACACGATCTATGAAGTACCTTTCATAAAATAGTACTAGTACAAGACTTTTTTAAATTTGTACTGTAACAATAAAACCTACTCCATATTATAGAAAATTACTCTTTCAGGCAACTCTGCGATTAGGTTGAGACCGTGGTGGGTTATAGATTAAAGGCAGAGGCCGCCTTCAACCGACACAAGTGCTCTGACAGTGACACCTTAGTAAGCGCTGTTTTATATTAGCGGTTTTCACGATCTGGAGTTTATGGCCTTGTATTCTGTATTTTTGATAAATTTGATATTTGTAGTAAATTTGACAATTGTACATAAACAAAACATTTACATTTTCCAATTACTATAAATACTAAGTTTACAATGGTGGAACCCTATTGCATGGTGAAATGAATATATCAATCATGGTGAATCAATTATTTCACCATGCCCTATTGTAAATTTTGCGTAGTATTTGTGTATTTGACAAACAGCTGACTTGACGGTCTATGGCAGCACTGCATTGTAGGAGTGCTCACAATCTGTAGCAAATTCTTTTTAATTTACTAAAAATACTACAAAAACTCCAGATAGTGAATACCGCTATTATTAAATAGTTACGACAAATGTCAGGCATATTGCCCAAATGTCGAAATACAGGGTCATGTGTCAACTAATTTAGCAAAATAACAACGAATGCTTGTGTTATTGCAGTGTAAGCGCACTTTTTATACTCAAATCTTAAAATTTTAAGTGTTTAATAATCACTTCTTAATATTATTTAATAGTTGTGACTAAATAGCATACATATATTTGTTTGATTAAATGAAAATAGTCACTTAAAAATTCTAAAACTCAGCAATACTTGGAAGCATTTAAGTTCGCTGAATGCATTCAATACGTTTACACCGTGGTGAAAACCTAAACCTACACCCAATCCAGCTGAGTAGGATTAAAGCTGAACCCAAACTAGCTGAATTTTGGTAAACATTTTACAAACACATATACAACATTTGTGTTAGTGTTGATAATTTTTGACATATGACGCACATTATGCTATCCCTTTCATACGCGGAGTTTCCAATCTCTTTACTTCTGGTTGCGACCATGGTAGAAGAACAAGGTAGGCGCATATTGGCTAGCTATCTTGTTTCGGTATTTGCAATGACAAATCCGGTGATCAAAAAACTTCAAGAAATTGCCGAAAAACTAATGCTGTGTCAATTTTATGCATGAGAAATCACTTATATTTTCGCGAAAATTAATTTACTTCAATTAAAAAAACAGCTGATCGTCTTGTAACTAATAGTAAAAGCTCACTTACGGCACGTAACGAAACGGCAACGTAACGTGATGTTCAATGCTCACTACACAAAACAACTAAGAAACAAATCATATAATATTGCCCCAATTTCACAACACAAATATTTTTAATATTTTTTTTGCTTAAATTTTTGCGATTCTTGTCATATTCAACAATATTTTCAATTTCTTACACAATTTATTGTTCTGGATCTATTTTTTCCTCTATATCAAAATCAGCCTAACAGAAAAACCGGTCGTTATATTTTTCCGTATCGTAAGTGACCATCAATCTTAAACCAATGTAAAAGTTGCTGCGTGTATGACAAAATGGGTTGCTGCAACCATCTCAGCGTGTGTGTCAAGCCTTTTAAAAAAACATATAGTAAGGGTTCACTTCCACTATTTTTTTTATTGCAGTGTGCAAGGGCCGCAGTGTAAAGTTCAGAGGTTAATTGCCAAGATGAGCAAACTCAGATACATTAGTAAAAACCAGTTTTCAAAACGTGGTTTTGAAAAAAAAGCATTTAATGTTTTTTTGCTTTGCTACAAGTTTACAAATTTTTTTTCGAAATGAATTTGTGCGTAACTGCCTTTACTCCTGAAAACACTAGCTTTTATTTCCTTTAAACTAAACTGATTATCATCAATTTAGAAATATGAGAGGTATTCACGATTCAGTGCAGTTGCCAGTGTATTTGAGGTCTTGAGGACTTGTGCACTTTACAAAAATAAAATATACGTACGTCAAAAATCTACACAACTACATTTCTACTATAGAGGTTTTGTGCAGTTGTGTAGTTGTGTACATTGAAAAATTTGACAGGTTTGAAATAGTGATGCAACATTTAAGAGTTTCGGTACCAATTAATTGATTAATAATAATCTCATTCAAATTATAATAATAATCCCAATAAAAATCATAATAATTATATCAGTTAAAATTGTGGTGTGCTCACGAAAATCCTCAACTATACTGGCAAGTGCACTGAATCGTGAATACCCCTATGGTTTAATTAGAAAATTCTGTGCAATATTTTTATTACTTAATGTTATTAAAAAGTAACTGTTTATAGACTACTTGTGTGTTAAAATGCATGCCCAAGTTTTAAGTTTTTTTTTTTAGTTAATATTTTTTTCTGACTATTTAATACTGTCTGCCCATCTGACATTGCATTTTCAACAACACACAAAACTTTTATGAAAACTATTATTATTATCATTATTATTAAATAAAAAATAAGTTTACAACAGTATAAGACTTATTGTTAATTTGCTTTTTAGACGATGCAAAAAAGAGGATTTGTCTTAACTATCCTTTAGTTTATACTTAAAGCATAGATTAAATATAGAAAAAATATGGAATTGAATGACTGACACTCAGAGGTACAATTTTTATATAACATGCTGATGTTGGTGATAGCTACTTTTGCCATATTTGCCTGCCTGTCTAACTAACTGTAGTTAATTGTGATCGTAACTGTTAAAATATTCTTTTCACTCAAATATAACTTTAAGAACTGTTGAGTGTTTTTTTTATTTTAATTATTTACAAAGTAGTATGCAGCACCTAATCGAGTCTACAACGGGTAAAAATTTTCAGTTTTAATTTTGAAAAAAAAAAAACTGTCCTAAAGTTTGTTCCTACGCTTATGTTCTATTGTGTGTATGCATCTTGTCTTGTTTCATTTTGTGTTGGCCAACCTCATAATCATTCATAATTCTTTAAAATTTGGTCTAATTTTGTAAAACGAATACAATCATCGAGATTTTTTTTTGCCTGTCAGTGTCATAAGACAAATTTGTCAGAACTGCCAGACCAAAAATCCCAAGAAATCTGATTAGGTTTTTTTTACAAAGTCAAGACATTATTTGTCTTAAATTTCTGTACGATTTATTTTCGAAAGTGCCTTAAAAATTTGTATTTTATAATTTAACTATCATCCGTTTGTGCTTAACACATTCATATAAGTTTTTCTTTGATTTCTTCTAACGCGTACACCTATAATGTTCTCAAAAAGCTGAAAATTTTTAAAGTTTAAAAAAAAAAAAATTAGAATTATATGAATCAAATTACTCACTGAATTAAAATAAGCATTAAATTTAATTGTGCAACAGAGTAAAAATACGCATAACTTATAAATTCCCCCTTTATTCTTAGACTTTTAAGCCTGCCTTGATATTGGTGGTAGTAGTTGTGTGAGTAGTTATTGTGTAGTTCAAAATAGACAGTAAAAATAAAAAATAAAACTTTTTTCACAACACATTTACACATTTCTATGTATGTTAATCATTTAATATGCACACTCATTGAAAAATAACAATAATATTATTCGAAATTCAAAACTATTTGAAACTGATTGTAGTCAAATAACAGTAAATATTTGTTAAAAATAATTTTATCTAAGAAAATAGAACTGTACACACCTGGTTGTAAATATGTTTTATTAAAAAAAGCTTTATGTTTTCAAGTCCTAAACGTTGCATGTTTATCTAAAATTATTTTCGTCTCACTTATATATAGAGATGTCATGTAGTTGGGTACCGTATATCTGATAACTTCCATTCGTATCTCTTTCAACTAATACACAAGCTTCTATAAAGCTTGCGTGCAACTTAAAGAAGTTGGAGAAGCTGTGTTACTTCTATTAAGACAATCATAAAAATGGGCTATTATATAACTTTTAAAATAAAAACTACTATTTCATTCAAGAAAATATTAAAGTTTAAATCCATTTTAGTACAAAGAGCTTCCATAATGTTACTCGATTGCAGTTTATTTTAAATTACATTTTTCATTATAGCTCTTAATAACTCCTGAAACAAAACTAAGTAAAAAATATTAATCTTAAAACAATATTTAACACTTAAACCCGTCTTCAGACAGTCTCTAAATCATTGCTTCATGCATCTTCAAGTTTTGAATTAAATAGATTTCAGTGATACTAAATATTTTTCCATAAATCTATTACTTAAGTCTTCTATATACAACTGTATTATATAAAAGTAAACATTAGAACAGAATTGCCTTATTATTATGGAAACCTTGATTTATGTAACGATTATCACATAATGCGAAATAGAAGTTCAACTTCTAGTCCAAACCAAAAATTACGTTAACACTTCCCTAAAGTTTCGATACGCAAAATTGTAGAGCTTATGAATGTTCCATAATAAGCTTCGATAAAAAAGTTCAGCAGATTAACAGAAAAATTTCAATGTATGTGCTTTCTATAAATTTTCTTAAACATTGGTATTGAAATTATTTTTTCCAAAGGCAGCAACGATAGATTTTTTTTCTCTAAACTGATAAAACAAACATAATCATCAACCGAAGATAACAAATCTTGAATTTTTTAGCTCAATAGAAGTTCGTGTATTAGTTAAGCAATTTAAAAATTGTCAAGCTTGGTATAGTGTCTTATAACAGTAGCCAGAAAAAGGTTTTTTTCTGATATAAAACTATTTAGTAACAGGGACAAGTTTTATAAGACTATTTCGTTTTTCTAAAGATTTTTTCCTTTAAACATTTCTGAGATCAAAACAAAATAATTGAATGTAGGATATTTGACATATTTCATGATTAAGGTGACACGGCGCACAGTATAGAATCTCCAAACAAGGAGTGTCAATATGTTGTTAATTACTTACTTACTAAGGTGGCCATGACAACCCATCGTAGGGTTACGGCCGACTTCTGCAATTTGTTTGAGCAAGCGCGGTTTGGGCTTCCCCGGCCTGGTCAATACATCGGAGGCATGGTCTTCCTCTTCGTCGTCAACCCTCGGCTTTCGACGGAAACATCTTGTTCACTGAAGCTTTTTCATCCATACGATAGACATAACCTAGCCAGCTGAATCGCTGAGTTGTTATACTCTGAACTTAGTCAATGTCTTCGTAGGGCTCATACTGCTCGAGGTTCCTTCGAATGCCTACTCGAACAGGACCAAAGATTTTGCGAAGAACTTTCCTCTCGAACCCTCCAAGAGCAGCTGCATGTGGAACCTTTTGATATGCAATATATTGTTAACCTCAGCTTAAAGTCTCCTCAAAAAATATTTGCAACCATGATATAAGGACTCAGGTAGACTAATTAGAATGACAGAAAAAATTGGCATACCTATGCTGTCAAAATACGATGCTTCCATATCTTTAAGCCAAAATCCAACTTTTAAGTAAAATAAGTTTATCATCATCAAGCAAAAACTAAAGTTACTTTGTATATTATTATACAAGTTTTTATACCTCTTGTCCCATACAAAAACAAAAAAAAAAACAAAAAAATGTTCCTCCACAAAATTCAAGATGTGGCATTATGAACGCTGTGCTTGACAGCAATGGCAGGTTGATTTATAGGAACTCAATTCTAATGAGTCTACCAGAGCTCTTGTATCATGTTTGCTACCCTGTAAGTAAATGCCAATTAAAAACAATGGCTTCATTCAGCCGACTGAACTTTCGATGTAGCGATACCAAATGAGCGATATTTTTTACTGAAAGTTTTGCTACGTGAAGCATTAGAACAGTTCCCTATTGTCACTTTTGCTATTTGAATTCTTATGATTTATGTCTGCCCCTGAAATCTGTGTGTCTTTTCACCTAAAAAAAAGTTCAGTTCAATCAATAAGTATCTAAGCTATGTACTAGGTTCATTTAAGTGCACTTAAAAAAGTTATTTTGTTATTGAAATATGCTCTTAGCTCTTAAATTAGTTTTTTTTATGAACTAGTGATTTATTTTTGTATCAACTAGTTAATTTTTTATAAAATATAATTCACACGTAAAGAGCAGCTGCTGATGTGCCCTTAATCCTTTGAAATTGTTTATTTCTTATATAGAACTTATGCAACACTACTATAGAAGAAATTTATGGTAAATATAAATGCTATACGTTTTGTACTGTACTGTAAAAGGCTACGTTTAACATTTATATTATTGTTGTCTAGTAACATGTAGTCGTAGATTCTATATTTTAGAAGTTTTAATAAATATACTACAATCATATATATATAATATTATTTTTATTTATAAATCTTACAGTACCAGCTATTCTCCGGTCGAAATTAAATTAATACAATCTAAACATTTTTTAACTTCGAAACAAATTATTCAAAAACTATTGAAGGAAACACAGCATTAGATAAAATCAAAAAAAATGCATTTCAATTAAGCTACAATTTACTTCCAAAACACAACAATATCTATAACACAACCTTTTAAAAATTTAAATTAATGTGAATAACTATAAACCAACTCTTGAGCTTTATAATATAAATCACTTAAAGCATAGAGAAATAACAAAATATTGAAAATCATTTAAAATCATGTCTTAAAAAATTTAATTTCTTTGAAATGATTTTAGTTGATTTTCAGTACTATCGTACATTTATCGTTCAAACTTTAAAATCTATAGAAAAATGTACAAAAACATATATACGAGTATATATAAATATATATGTATATATGTCAACAGATAATTATTGGAAAATATTATTAAAACTACTAACATAAATCCGCAAATGCAATCATTTTGAAATAAATCTTTATATAAATGTAACTTTTATTAAGATATAACTTTTTACATGTAAATCTTGACAAGGAAACAAATTTGAAAATATGATAAATAAGCATTTTGAACTTCTTAAAAACTCAAACTGTACTTAAGAAACTTTTGAAATCATAACTCTAAATCAGACAATTTACTTGCTGATGCTTAACAAATTTTTTTACGAATGTATCTTTTCAAAAAAAAAGCACATTAAGCACCATTAACACTAAGTTTTAAATGCATGCTTCATTAAGGCTATACAAAAGGATTGCTTTATCTAAGATTATTTCATTGGTTTTTTAGCAAAACGTCCATTTAAAGTTTAAACTATATTCATAAATTTCTTGATTGGCTGAACATGCACAGAAACCTTTCAAAGCAATATTTTAATTTGCGTTATTCAACACTGCAAAATACTTTATCTCAAAAGGGCTCGTCCATTTGTTCATGAAACAAACCGTCAAACAGCAGGATACAATAAAACAGGTAGTTAACTAGTAATTTGATGCACACAAGCTAATTTCTAAGTTCTAAGCTAATTTGAATATGACTTATACTATGTTCACACTGAGATCAAATTAGGTAATTTCGAGCTTTTATGTAATTTCGACTGAAATTATCTAAAAACTATGGTAATTTCCCATACAATTTGTTGATTTGGAAATTACCTCAAACAAGGTAATTTCGTTTAAATTACTCACAAAATTAGGCAAAAATGCACTGCAACCCTGAAATCTGAATATATTGTGAATTAAACACACCCTTTTTTTGGCGTATTAACAATCTTGCTATCCATTCCAGCTGAGCCGTCAAAATTATACATGACACATGAAAATGGCCACATTCAGATACTTAGCTGTTTTGACCCTTCGGTTAACAACCCATTCAGTGAAACTTAGGTGAGCGATGTTTTCAATGAATTAAAGTTGCACAATTGATAACATGTACGGCTTTATGCGAAATAATTTTGCAAACTTACTTTGAGTAAGAATTTTCTATTTTAATTGAATATTTAAGTTGGCAACTGTTGAGAGTGCTGAATGTGGCCAGTAAAAAATTGACAAAAAAATAAATCAAACGTCAAACGAAATTATCCAAGCCTAGTGTGAACACTTTTGCACAATTTCGAAATTATCTCACGAAATTACGTAATTTTATCTCAGTGTGAACATAGTATTATACAATGTAATAATGTAAAGCTTCTATAGTAAGCTTTAGAGTGAATTTAAAAATATAAACAAATGTAATTATTATAAAGCTGGTTCTACACGACATGACACTGTCTTAAGATATGTCAAAAAATTCGTTCCAAATTTGTCACATCGTGTAAAAGCTCAAAAACAGAGTCTTGTGACAATGTCTTGCGACGTTTTTGACACATTTATTATTATAATTGTTTCTATTTTCGTAAGACTTTCCATGTGACGCAGAGTTGATTCCAAAGAAAACCGAAGTGAGCTGTTTTCAAATATGGTGAAAAACTGCATTAAAGTTAGTTTTATAATAAAATTTTTAGATAATTTACATATATCTGTAATGTAGAAAACATTTTATTTATTTCAGTTTGAATGGCCTACAGCAGGAGTCCTTATCTTTTCCACAGTCTCTTTGCAAAAGCCATGCACGGCTCCACAGTGTTCTCTATCTTTTCTTTTTTCCTTTTGTTTCTTTTTAATAGCATTAATTAAAAAAATTATGCTAGAAATTGTCAATGCGTTTCTTTCTGAATCCAATTTAAAAATTATTTTTTTAGCAGAAACAGCTTTTGTTGTTTACATTTTTGTCGCAAAGAAAATACGTTCGTGTGGAAGCAAATTTAAAAATACTTTTCACATAAGACAACATTTGGCATTCACACGAAAGTTTGTCTTAAGACAATGTCATGTCGCGTCATGAATCGGCTTAAGTTTGCACACAAAACCTAATTATTAATCAACTTGAAAACTTTCCTGACGCTACGGAATCGCTTCAACGAAAAAACTGTTCACCCAGGTATCGCTCCCACAACAGCCAATACAGCTGAATGAACCCATAGCGTATTACATATTTTCGAGATTAGAAAGTTCGTTATCATGATAAATTAACTACTCTGAATACAACCTGTGAAATCAGGTATTTAATCAAGATCAACAGAGTCACAGAAAGTGTTCAAACTTGTTAACAACACAAAGAGTTGTACGGTTTACTTAAATTCAATTCAAAAAATTCTTCTACTGGTTGACGCTTTGTGTAAAATGTACTGTACATATTAAAATTGTTTTTGAACTGTAGAAAATCTTTCAAGTAAATGTTACGGTTTTTCAATCATCAAATTGTCACACAAAAGAAAAATCAAAATATTTTCATTCCCATAAACGATTTGACAAACAGTGCAAAAAGTGTTCATATCATCAAATAAGCATCAAATTCAAGGCATACATATATCTGTATTGAAATTGTTAGATGTCTCGTTTGACAACAGATTTGATGGATGTGAAAAATATTATATAAGTGTTAAGCAATAAACAACAAAAAATACGTAAAGGAATTGTAACAGAAATAAAATATGACGTGCAAATTTTATATAAATCAAGTTGAAGAAAGTTCTTCCCTACGAATGTGAAACATTCTATTGTTTCAATTGAGAATTATTCGTAGAAGATGAAACCTACTTTGCGTGTAGAAAAAGTTAAGGACTCGAAATTTAATTTAATTTGTAATATCAACAAAAAAATTGTTTAAAAGCTTTCTAAATATATGAAATAAATTACTTTTGAATGGCAAATGTAAAGCGCTGATTATAATAGACGAAACGGAACGTTGTAGAACGTTGAGAAATGTCACTTTGCAATCTATTGCATGACCTTCTTATGTGAGCGTTTATAATAAGACGGGATGGAACGGCACGTGACGTTGAGATCTATAGATTTTTGATTTTTGCGTTGCGTTCCGTTCCGTCGAGAGTAAACAAATGCTTTTGACAAATGCTTAAACAAATATCTTTTAATTTGATTTTCTGACGCATCTTTTTTATAATGAATTCATATTTATTTTGAACACAATTTTTTGAAATGAAGTTTAAAGAAAGGAAGATTGATGTTTTTCAATGTTTGCTTACACGGAGAAAATTATTTTGCTTGAATCAAGCCATTACTTTGCTTAAACGCAAATCAGCAAAATTTTGCTCAATAGCGGTTTGATTTTAGAAAACGTTTTCTAAATTGAAATTACTTCTCATATTATTTGAAAAAAGCAAAATAAAGATAAATTTTAGCAAAAATTTGCTTACTTATTATAAATTCAAACAGCAAATTTTGATTTGATTCAAGCCAAACTTTGCTAAGTTATTATAAGGTAATTGTGTTCAGGCAAAAGCAAAATTTGACTCAATTTAAGCAAAAATTTGCTCAGTTATTATAAATTGATATAGCAAATTTTGAATTGATTCAAGCAAAAAGTTGCTTGGTGATTGAAATATAAAACAAAATTCGAACTATAAATAGAAATACCGTGGCATGCAGGTTAAGAGTGTGGCTTAGCATGCTCGGAGCCCGAGTTCGATTCCCAGTCGAAATGGCCAATTTGTTTTTTTTATTTTTTATAAATAGAAATAGCAAATTTTGGTTTGATTCGAGCAAACACTTGCTCAGTTATTATAAATCGAAAAAGCAAATTTTGATTTAATTCAAGCGAAAATTTGCTAAGTTATTATAAGTTTAAAAAGCAAAATTTGCTTGATTTTTGCTGAAAATAAGCAATATTTTGAAGTGGCTGAGAATTATGCTCAAGTTTTGCTTAATCTCCATACAAATTTAGCAAACAGTTTTCTCCGTGTATGTTTATTTGACCCTTTTAAACGATTTATTCCGTTTCTATTATAATTGCCACTTCGTTTGAAAGTGTTTCATACCACTACGCTGACACTTGCCTACGTTCCGTTTCGTCTATTATAATCAGCGCTTAAATTAATTACGTCAGTCAAATAATATATGTATGAACACAACGGTATCGTTTTTGAGCTATACTTTATTCAACAAATAAAATAATATTTTACCAATAACACAGTATAACAATCTTGCTGATAACGTATTCATAGTTCGTTTTTTACCCACCACATCCAGTGGTTTCAAATTCTGAGGTATGGAAAAAATAATTGTGTTATATTCATGTCATATAACAAATCGATGTCTTATGGTGTCTTATGTTAGTGCACACACCTACCGATTAAACGAAACCCAACTAAAAAATCAAATGGGAGGTCAGATTTCCACTCAATAGTGAACAACCTTATTAATAATAGTTTGTCAACAGAAGTTCAGGCGAAAAAACTTGTTTTCAAACCTATCAAACATTTTTTATAACAGTCCAACATGTTGATAGTCAACTATTTCAAGCGGCCAAGCAATCAAAACGAGGCTTACCCTCATTTCTTAATATACAGCATACTCTTTCATAATATAAAATTCATATGAACTCCCTAAATCTTTATATCGTATAACACTGTTCATACATCAAAGCTTAAATTTATAAAAATTTCTAGGACACACCAAGAACTTATTTGTTTCTTATGGTTCATTATTAGAATTTCAATTAAAATTGCTCCGTAAGATCAATATTCCGTAAGTGTTCACTTGGGTGCTGGAGTGTTGGTTGAATTTCGTTTTTGAATTTGAAAATCTGAGTTTTATCATACATCATACAATACTTCAAACATCGTAACATCGATGCGAAGAACATATAATCGAAGTCTTTGAATTTCACTCTTTTATGAACACTTTCACAAAGCATATTGCCCAATTTAAAAATTTTCTGAAAAATTCGTTGGGTTTGAAGGAAGGTCTTTGCACTTTTAGAATGACGTAAATGTTTCAACATGCATTCAATATTAATTAAATTAAAATTTCAATGAGATATTTAAGTAACATCAATGTCATCTGAGCGATACTTTCTTAAGTAAGCATAACTTTATACCAAACGCGTTACAGGTTATAACGTTCTGCCCTGACAAAATTACAAGTGGTCCTCATAAAAGCTCTTAATCTCGCATATTCGTATTTGCACAAATTTGTACACGCCATTTAAATGCTCTACAAATTGCAAGCTTGCAAATCATGCATCAGCTGATACAAAATACCAATACAAGGCTTACATACGAAGCTTACGAACTGAAAAAGCATTGAAATATTGCGAGAATTAAACCCCTTTTCCACACGGCAATTTTTCTTGCCAGCAAGTTTTCAATTCTCTTTTGAACTTGCCATTTGCGTTTCCACTCAGCAAGTTTTCTTGAGCAATTCTGAATAAAACTAAAGTGAAACTTCAAAGAAAGAGCAGGACAAAAGAAAAATTGCCGGTACGAGCATGGTGAAATGAATATAAGGTGTTCTCATCCCCAATATCAGAAAAAAATAGGCTGCCTTATTTTGACAATTTCTTTGAAATCGGAGTAGGGTTGCATATTTTTGTACTTTCCTGATACTAGTACTTTTTTGTGATACTGCTTGAATATGCTACTATTATACATGTAACAATGAAATTTAAGATACTTATTTTTGAAATAAGTAAATTTAAGCTTTTATATACTATCAACTTTTAGATATTTTCTAGAAGTTTGATCTTTTCTATGAAGATTGTATTCGGTTTTAGAAGAGAACCGCTTGACACTTGACAACATAAGCCCACAAATCAGAGCTTTCTTGACAATCTTCTAAATTGAGTTTACTTATTACATAACATGCAATTACTCTAATGCATCTTCTTGTAAAACTCAAAATTAATTGTCTAATCTTTATATAAATAGGCGTGGGGAATACAGTTAACAACCATTTTCTGCTGTGTTTCTCAACTGATTTTGATTATTTTTTTTTTTCCGAGCGCGGAGAAGGAGAGCACCGACTATTTTTAATAATTAAAATGGTATAATAATTTTCAGTAGGAAACAATCATGATTCAATAAATTAAAAGGTTATCCCAATATATGACGTCTTCTCAAAAAGTTGCGCATAAAAATTAATTTAAAATAAAAAATTTTTTATTTGTCGGTAAGTTTCCATTTTCGGTAAAGTTTCCACTTGACAGCTTTTCTGACACTTCCGTGGCGATAGCTTCGCTCCCCGATGTGTCGCTATCACAATAGTTGACACAGTCGAATGTGGCCAACGCATATAACAACGAACAGCTGTTTTTGAAAGGAACTCAATTACTTGTAGATGAGAAAATCAACACTTGTCAATGCTACCTTGTAAATTATTATACCATGGACTCAGGCGATACTAGTATACATGATTATTCATTATATATGTAGTCAAATGCAATTATAATCTAATATAATCAGACCAATCATGAAACATTTTCTCCCGGGGGTTGTAAATGGGAGTTCCCGTTTTAAAGATAAAGTTAAAATACTTTTCGGAAATTTTTATTGCAATTTTGTTCATCAACCGCCTATATTCATGAGTGTAAAATAAAAAATGATATACGGTTATCTGTTATCTTAAAACAGGATACTCCCATTTACAACTCCCGGGAGAAAATGTTTCACGATTAGACAGAATAATAATATTCTAAAATAATAATCCAAGTCATAATCATGTTTCGAGAAATCTTGCTAAAAGTTTTCGTATTTATAAAAATTCTATGTTAGGTTACTGTTTTTTTGTGATAACTTTTGCTAGAATCAAGTATTTTATATAAAAACACGACTTGTGTGTTTTACTTACCAAAAATAAAAAAAGTACTTTTTTTGAGTACTTAACGGACTCAAAACAACACCCTTAAAAAACATGTATCTGAAACCCTTATAATTGTCAAAATAAGGCAGCATGTCAAAAAAAATATTGAAAAATGTCATGGGATGAGAACACCTTTCAATTATTTCACCATGGGTACGAGCAAGTCTGTACTCATCCCCTTTCGTCATTTCCCGATGCCAACAAACTCGACTTGCCAGCAAGAAAAATTGCCGAGTGGAAAAGGGGTCTTAGCGAGCTTTAATGAGGACCACTACTATTTTCACAATAGTATGTCAACACTTGTGCCGTCAAGTTGTTTGACAAACAGTTGGACGAGAATTTAACAGTGTGTACTTCCCTTATCGTTGCAGTATCGACATTTCTGCAGTAAGTGTAAGCAAACCTTTATTCTTTGAATACTGTTCGAGGAGCCCTTTCACACAATACACTTTATATAATTTCTAACTTTGCCTGATTACCGTTATATTTTATTGTTACATATCTAATTCTGCTGTAAAAATATTGCATGAAATTACCAAAGTTTGCTCAAATGTTTTAAAGTTTTTTAATATAGAACAACAGAAGTTATGAAAATGTGACCCTAAAAAATTCTAATATTTATTATATAAATGGAAGTTGAGCTGAAGCCTTACGAAGTTTTAACCATTTCAATCCTTATGTAAATCAGTTAATGAATATGCATGCACTTATGATAATATTATTCAATAGTCTAAGCAAAATTTTAATACAAATATACAAATTATTGAAATAAATTCCTGTCATACATATTAAACAAAAAATTATCTATCGAAGGAGTTCCTATAGAGAATACCATTTTAATTCAGCGTTTCTCAATAGCTGTTATATATGTTTTTCTTATTGATCTAAAGCCAATCACACAATGCTTATCACATTTATGTATGACCTCTTTCAATACGCCAAGCATAAAATTTACATTTAAAAAGCTAACATATCACATTCTTTTCTAACCTCAAATTCAAAGTATTAACTTAAAAAAAAAACAAACAACCAAAAAAATATATAATCAATATTGCATTCCATAAGGAACTTACAAAATATCTAAGTGTACATCTACAAAATTCAAGTCTACAGATTAAAAAATATATTTGAGTGTGCATAGATAAATGTTAACATTTTACTTAAGACTTCAGAGAAGAACAAAAAGTCATAATATATAAACATTTAAAAAATTCTCAGTGTTGTGCATAGAAGAGATATTAAAACAAAAAAAAAAAATAATACTAAAATAAGAAGCAATTGTAGATGAGTAACGGTTTTAAAATTCAAAGCACTACTACTTAAGTGTAGAAGTTGTCACTAACGGGCAGGCCCCATAGGGTTAAACTTTTAAAATTAATAAAATATTTGTTTCAAAATAATTACCGTTGTCGTTTATAGTGCATCAAAAGCATACTATTACGTGTAACTTACATAAAAACGACAACGATTATTGCGTTGAATAACTTGCATTCCTTCCGTTAATTTCTAAGTTAAACTACGTTGGCATCATGCGGGACATGCGCCATAAGCATTCTAGTTTTTCCCAATAATATTTTTATAACTATTCAATAGATGGGTTTAAAAAAGTTTGGCTATGAAATGAACTTTTCAATACCAGGTTAATAAATTAAGCAACAGACATAAAGAAAAGATTTTTGTCATAGGTCCGTAAAAGAGGAAATATGTTCACAATATTTTTGGTAAAGAGCACATAAAGGTACAGAAATAACGTTGTTAAAATTAAAAACTTCTTTGAAAAACTTACAAACTATTAAACTTTCTTTTAAGCTCTCAAAATACTTCTTGTATCTATTAAGTGGGTGGATCTCCATCTTTTGAGCTGAATAGGTAAATAATGAAAGGAACGTCCCACATTTCTGTGGGAAGATGCAAATATATTTTTCAAAAATAAAAATTTATGGAAATATTAAAATCTTTGGGGAAGTGTGTGAAGGACACTATTGTATAGTGTGGCGCATAAGTAACGTTGTGATTTGTTTAATAATTAACTTTTTTTCTTTCTGATTTTATTTAACTTTGGCATTTATTCAAATTTAGATTATAAAGGGTGATCTTTGGTTTTTGAAAAAATTAAATTTTAAAAACAAAAATCTGTAAAAGTTAATGAAATATTTATTTGGAGCTAGCTATTCATTAAAAGATGCTCTCCTGGGTCAATGTTCAATGTTCTCCTGGGTACGCACTCTTCGTATTATGATTGATGTCCAATTTAGTGACAGTTGCGAAATTTAGTTGCAATACCTTGAAAAGCCTGTTCTGTTCGGTGGATCGATTAAGACGACCATTAAATGGACGTAAGCAAATTTCTCACAGAGCACGAATATTATAATTATAATATTCTAATTATAATTATAATTAAACATTATACTATTTTTTTATAATAAAATGCAATGATTTCCAAGCGGTATTTCTTTGTACGTCTATTCATGGTGAAATGGCAAACCTTCCTGAGCGAGAACTTTTGGCTTTGCAACATGTTAAGAATCACGCGTGAGGAATCAAAAAATCAACACTGAAAAAACGAATAGCAAAAAAATCACCTTTAAGTTTGAAAATATGTTCACATTATGTTTTGAAGAAAATATCTCTTTACTATGGTGGCCATTGCTTGTTCTTTTTAGAGCAATTTCCATAACTTTTCATAGAATTTCAGGTCCCAGCGCCATCACTTCTATGGGGAAATTGACCTTAAGTTACCTCATGTGTTGGGAAAAAGTGTATCATATGAAGGGCTTATTGCAAAACATGATATGCCACACTGCTTTAAAAGTTCATATTTTATGTTTATTATGTTCCTTGATGCATTATCAACATCCACTGAAAATATTGCGACCATAACCCGATCAATTTTGGCAGTATACGTAAAAGTTCTTGTAAGCATTTAAAAGATTTCATACAAATATTGATTATTTTAAAACTTTAAGGTCTCTTTTCAGCTCTTAAGTAATTACTCAAGAAAAAGTTTGATATATTCTTTTGTGTATAAAGGTATAAATTCACAGTGTCGACGCTGTTACTTTTGAATGAAAAAAATAGCAAAACAGAAAAATTTTTTCTTACGAGCTGGATTCTCTTGTAAGTAATTTTGACAAATAATTTTTGTATGAAAATATGCTTTACCTGGGAGCTGGAAACAGGCCTTTAAGGTCGATTATTTCGACATTTTTTTTTATGTGGCAAATCCTGTTTTTACAATAAGCCCTTCATATGTAAAATTCTTTTCAAAGACCACCTAGCCGACATCACCAACAGCAAAGAAAGTCGTCTGGTGGAAGTTTTGAAGTTTTTATTAATACTTTCTTGTTCGCGGACAATGTTCAAATCTTTTCGAACTATACGAGGTCTTCTGAATTACTGCACGTCGAAGCATTGTTGTCCAAATCGTTGAATCAACCGGTAAATTGTTGCAACACTAGATACATTTCGAACATGA
Organism: Tetanocera ferruginea; assembly: GCA_958299015.1. Taxonomy (NCBI): domain Eukaryota; kingdom Metazoa; phylum Arthropoda; class Insecta; order Diptera; family Sciomyzidae; genus Tetanocera; species Tetanocera ferruginea. The sequence continues at coordinate 110,938,234 of OY282644.1, read as the reverse complement.
AATTAATTCCAATATGATCTTTGTGTCTGAACAATCGAAAACTAACTTTCAAAATAAAATTTAATAACTTCGATTCTTTATTCTTTGCTGAGCCTTGCCATCATCATCATATATGTGCCAAGTTTTCAAAAATAATTCTGAAAAACAGGAAAAATTCGTTAGCAAAACATTTTTTTTATAATTAAATCGTAATGTTACTTATGCGGCATCCTTTTTTTATACAAGCAGCAGCACATTTCCAGCGTTTGAATACGAAGGCAATACAGAATTGGTAGAAAAATACTCCGGCTTGCGGCTCATTAAAGCTCCAGCGGCTGATTCAAACTAAAAAATACAACACATTTTCCATAGTAAATTTTAACTTCACTGTTTAAACAAAACACAGATGCATGTCAGTGACAAAAACCACAATTTTCTCCTCTAAATAACAGTTTTAGTAAAAAGCCTGAAATACAATAGAGCGAGAGTGCGATGCGAGACAACGTAAGAATCTCGTACTATCTGTCAAATGATTTTCATAAGCAGAGTTCAAATGCAACAATCTACAATGCTATGCGATGCGTTAGTGCGTTGCGAGGCGTTTTCGAAAAATTTAAAAAGCACGCATGCGATGACTGGCTGTCATAAAAACTCCGTTGAAAAATAATAAAAATTTTGAGCGCTTTGCAATTCCGTTCAAAAACTTATATTAAAATAAAAAAATATTTTCAAAATAATTCTAATAGATATATTTCTTTCAAATAACCGAATTATAAGACATCCGAGCAGGTGTATTTAAGCAGAAGAGCCGCACGAAAGCAAAATCCAAAGATCCTCCGTTCGGTGGACAAACAATCGACCGCGTAGACATAGCGCGGTCCACCGTGTGCTAAATATGTGTAATACAAGATATAATAACTATTTATAAAGATGTTTGTAATTTATATTTACATCAGTGTTAAGGTCAACCGACGAATTTCCAATAAGGGGAAATTGGTTTTCGTATGGATGATTTTTCTAACCGGTGTCCAACACAAATTCAAAGCACATTAAAATGGGCTACGCTTATTCTTGTGTTATCTTCGAATCGTCTCGCTTCATTGTTTTAAATGTTTTTTCATGAAAACCTAAGGAATCTCGATCTTGGTAGATGGGTCGGACCAGCATCGCTGGCTAGAACGCTTTCTAAGTTCAATCCGAGCTAAATATGCGGCCAAACCAGCAACTAAAACTTTTTCATTGTAATTTTTCTCATATATTGAGCACTACTTCGAAATTCTTGTAGTTATTAATTTTTTGTTTACTTTATTTTTTCCTCCTTCCTTCAAAATTAACGTTTCCTATTGTACATAACATGCGAGAGCACTGCGTGCGAGATTTCGTTATAAAAACGCAACGCATTCTCGTATCGTACTCTCGCTCTATTGTATTTCAGGCTAAAGTTTAATAAATCCTTGCATCGCATAGCGCGTTGAACTCTGCCAAGTTAACGAAAAATACGACCACAAAAGAAACTACTTTAAAGATAATGCTAAATGTCAATTTTTAAAAATACAAATAACATATTTGTTTATGTTTAGATAAATATAAATATATGTTATATTTAATATATATAAATATATTTAAATATACATAAACTTAAAACAAAAAGCATCATAAGCTTAACAACTACAAAAAAAAAACAAATAAAATAAAAAACAAATACCTACAAACATACTACTTATGTACATTTTTGTGTCAACTAGATGTTATTTCAATTTAAAAATTTACCATAACATTTTCGAAGTATTTAAGAATATTAGACTTTTTCTAACTATAACGTATTTTAACTTTAAAAAAAAATAATTATAGATACTTCAATAGAGTGTGAAAGTGTAGAAAAATATTTTCTAAAAAAAAAATATATAAAATAATAATACAAAGCACTCAACTAATAGACAATCAAAATTCTTATGCTAATAATTGAAACATTATAACATATAAAGAGTATATTTTGTAACTTTGCGCGATTGTTTAGCAAAAAAAAAAAAAATGTATGAAATCATTTACAACTCTTTATTCCATTCTTATGCTATATTTTACTAAAATTTCACATTTCATTAGAAAACAAACAAAAAACACACTGAAATTTTAAAACTTAAGCGACAAATCCAATTGACAATCTTTTTAACTCCTAAACCATAAGACAAAATTTATTTTTTTATATAATTTTTTTTTTATTAATAAAAGGAAGACAACAAAATCTCTTTCTATGAGTTTAAAACAATTTAAAAACATATTTAAATTATGTGAAATTAAAACACAAGCATATCAATAAGTTTTTAAGCATAAACATGCATTGCATATCAAAAATTTTGGAATTATTTTTTTTGTTTGTTAAATTTTTAGTTTTTCCTTCTTAATAAGTAATTTGAAATTAAAAAATATCTTTGTTAAATTAGCTCAAATTGGACTGAACAAAAATAATCCATTAAATGTTAAGATATTTAATAATTTAGCCTTATAGCAAACCTTAAGGCATAATTCGTAAACTTTTTAATTAACAAAACAAAAGCAAAATAATTTGTAAATAATTGTTGTATGAGAATAATTTAAAATTATTGAATTTTTTATTTTATTTAAACTATCAGCGTTATGCTCTTGTGATGAGATGTGATGACAAAAGTTACAGGAAACAAAACAGATCACCAATCGTCGAGCAACCAAAAATTCAGTTCATATTGCAATTAAGTATTTAAATTTGGTATGCAAAACCATCCATTAAAAACAGCCATGCATTAGCAACTAAATCAATGCAACTGATAGATAATTTATAAATTATTTATAAAAGTTAAATAGTAAAAAAAAATAATTATATTGAAGCACACTTTACAATAAATTTAATTAAAGAGAACTAAAGGCAAACCAAATACTTATGAATGTTAAAACTTTTGAAACTCTATTTATACATACACACATGCATACATATATTTATGAATGAAATTATTTATATTGACTTTATAATATATGAGAAATGTTAAAAATTGATATTAAATGTGAAATGAATAAAGATATATATATATATTATATGTAATACATGTCAGTAATATGTTTTATTTAGTCAAACTTAACTTTTTTCGATTTAGGATTTGAACGAGCGTGTTGGATTGGAAATAAACTATTAAGTCGCATTTTCCAAATGACTCAAATAAAAGGAGCTGCAAATATCATTGAATTAGGTATATTCCTTCATTGCAAAGTTTTTAATTGTTGCTGTTTACAGCGGTACCAGGGTATGTAAACTCCTAGACTACTTCAAAGTTATATTTCCAATGGGTTTACTAGTTTTGAAAAATTGCTAGATTGAACGTAAGTAATACATAACATGGCTATAATAAGGAAACTAAACAGGCCACAAGTATACATAGTATATATAAAGTATAAATAAAACAGGCCACAACATGCTCAAATTATTTCTCAACGCAGCCTCTCGCATGGAATAATTAAAGCCATATTTATTATAAGAACCACTTTGCCACGTATCATGTAGTACCTATAAAATACAAATATTATTTATTTCAACAAAACAAAAATTTTATATAACCTTTTAAAATGAACACCAAAACAAAGCTTACTCTCTAGCTTTGTCATGTTCATAGACTTCCGAGTGTCTCTTTTAATAATTTGAAATTATAACGAACCAAACTATCTAAATTAGTTCTTGGTTTTTTTAATCGCATTTATTATATTAATACGTTACGAATATTAATGCATTTATAGTTATAGCAAATCTTATTCTATGCCTTACACTAACTCTTTAAAACTAAATTTTTAAATAAAATTTATAAAAGCTATAATAAATTTATCACGGCAGCATCGATTTCTAAAGGATCTAAACTCAGTTTGCCTCTTAGCTTGGCCACGTCTTTTTCATAGTCGGCATTTGCTAGTAAAATGTCTTTAATTTGCTTAGTTTCATCCTCAGCTTCAGTTTCATTGACATCATTAATTAAACTCTAAAATAAAATAAGCAAATTTAAAACAAAAAATTAAAAATCTTAAAGCGATGCAAAGTTATGATCTACAACAGCCACAAATCTTTCAAATTAGTAAAATGCATAGCTACAAATTAGTAAAATGCAAAGTCAATATATTACCTCGAATTCATCAGCTAAAAATTTTGCACTTTCCACATTCAGTTCGGCTTGAGGCAGGCCCATCAGCGCATTGCCTAGAAATTTGTAAATTGCCCTAAGAGCACAAACATTTCAACAATTCTTCCAAATTATTTTATATTAGTTCAGCCTTACTTTAAATCAATGCCACCCATTTCATTTGCATCGGGTTGTTTCTCATTGTGGGCGATCGTTTTTATGATAAGAGCCGGTTCAAAATCACAAAATTCATTAAAACCCATTTCTTCCAGCAGCATCAGCCAATCGGTTATATTTTCAAAGCAAAGTGAGTCACATTCTTCGCTTACATGTTTAACAGCCTGTTTAATGTGTTGATTCAAGTACTCTATAAGAATAATCATATTGAATGCTGCTCTTTAATAGCCACTAGCAATCTAACTTACCGCGCAGATGATCAGGATCAACTTGAAATTTACCAACGGTCTGATCATAGTTCCAGGCGCTACAGCCATTTGTCATCAGCAGTTTTAAGATTCTTCTTTTATTGTATGGAGATATAAACTTAGTTCCAGGACCAGTTTTTCTACTCGAATTATCCTGATGTTCGCAAGTAGAAGCGTCTTCTGTGGTCGAGCCGTCATCGCAGTTTTCCTGCGAGAGATCCGCTTTTAAGTTTATTTCACTCGTTTTAATTTGTTGCTGCATTTCTTCTACCAACTCTGGATTGTATGGAGAGATAAACTTAGTTCCAGAACTAGTTTTTCTACTCGAATTATCCTGATGTTCGCAAGTTGAAGCGTCTTCTGTGGTCGAGCCGTCATCGCAGTTTTCCTGCGAGAAATCCGCTTTAATGTTTAATTCACTCGTTTTAATTTGTTGCTGCATTTCTTCCACCAACTCTGTTTTAACATTTATCATCGGTTTGCTGGACATTTTTCTTGATTATTTTAATTGGCAAACAAACGAAAAATTTTCTGCACATAAACAATTCATATGAAACCCATCAAACAGCTGCTAACAGGGTTGCAAGCAAATTATTATAGGCACAATTTTGACTACGCTTATGCAAAGGAAAAGGTAACAAACTTGAAGCAATTTCGTTTATATTGTTGAGAGCTGAACAAAACTTTGATGCAACTTGCTCGAAGTTTTTATTTTGTACCAAACGTTAGAAACGGATAAAGAGGACGTTCTCGATACCACTCCAAGCAAGAAGTGAAGAAATAATCATATATACCTTGTACAAAAAATAAGGTAGCTGCAAAACGGAGAGAACGACTGCCGAAACTGTCAAAGAAAAACTGCGCCAGCTGAAGATGAAAGAATTAGTTGTTTGTATCTGATGTTTTATGTTATTGTTTCTTTTCGGTATCTAGGTGATTTTGACAGTAAAAGCTATTGGAAAGAGATCACTGTCAAGTTCTGCAGCTACCTTATTTTTTGTGCCATGCAAGTATTTATACAATTTATCAGAGCTCCACATGCCAGACTAAAGGTTTGATTACTCAAGCGTAACGTGAGGTAGCGAAGCGAGAGGTAGCATAACGGAACGTTGCCTCTTCCATGAACGATTATCGAAATTGTAGAGCAACGTTGACCGTACTTTCAATTTCACAGGCAGTTTTCAAGTTCATCACATTTTTTTGCTATTGAACACAGCTGTCGAACTGTCAAAAAACGTAACGTGGCGTAAGAAATCTATTTTCTACAAAACGCTACGTCCCGCCACGTAACGATTTCAGTAACCACTTATACACATTTCTCACTTAACAGATTTTAACTTAAATGATTAATCAATGCTTAAAGGTTAATGCTCACTTACGGCAAGTAACGAAACTAGCGCCAAAATATGGAAAAATATAATACTGATTTAAATGTAAACATGCTCATTATAATAGGCGGTTTCAAACAATAGGGGTATTCACGATACAGTGTAGTTGAGGACTTGAGAACTTGTGCACTTTACAAAAACAAAATAGACGTACGTCAAAAATCTACACAATTGCATTTCTACTATAGCTTAAAATTGAGGACATGAGCAGTTGTGAAGTTGTGTACATCAAAAAAAAATTTGAAAACTTTGGAATAGAGATGCAACATTTAAGAGTTTATAAACTAATTACTTGATAAATTAAAATCTCAAGTCAATCATAGTTACAATTTATATAATAATCATATTAATAATCTCAGTTAAATTTTTCAGCATTCGAAGAGAACATATAGCCACCACCCTTTTTTAAATAATCAGGGTCTTCATTTTTTTTAAAATTAGTAGTAAAATTTATTAATTTGAGTGTAGCTTGCAAACTATACATCGGACAGAGACGAAAGTGACACCAATAGAAAAGCCATTTGCTCAGTTTGGGATATAGCCAAAAATAGTAATTACATTAATATTTGAATATTAATAGACTTAGTTGAAACTGGTTGTAAACTTTTTATAGCTCTTTTACATATCGTATAGCTTTATTTTTATAAAACACTTCTGGTGAGATTGACGTCAATTCGGTAATATGAGTCGGTAACTACGATCGATACGCGTTATAGAAACGAGCTACATATATATTTGCTCTACGATTTAGGTGAGCAATTGATTACCAAACTTATACCAGCAATCAGCTGAAAGTTGATTGTTAACAATTTTACAGCTGACATATCTCTGCAAATGCACAATGGACTTTAGGAGAAGATCACACAGTCAGCATGATAAAAATAACAAATTTACCAAAATATAAGCTTGCCGCTTTGCATGAACACCCTTACATTGTTTATCACACATTAAACACAAATAAATAATAAAATATGATACATATACACTGTACCACTCTTTCGCTCGCAATGTTTTGACAGGAAGAAAGATATGTATGGTGTTGGGAAAAACACGCTTCCGCCGTATAAATTACATTGACCCATTTTACGTTGATCAAGACTTGAAATCAAGTCTGTGAGCTTGTAGGCAATTCGCCGCACATCGGAAGCGACGGAAGGGAAAAAGAACATTGAAGCTGTACCGTCAATTGTTTTCGTGTTCGTTATGTTGTTTTCGCGTTGTTGGCTGTGCTCTTTATTTTATTTTTCGCATATCCGCGTACGTTTGTTGAGCTGCAGCTATAAATTTATGATATTTCATTTATGCATAGCATTTTTTTTTGGTATTGTTATTATTTTATGTTTAATAATTCATTATTTGTTGTTTTTAAGCCACAACGATTTTTTATTTGCTTCTATTTGCTGTTTTTATTTCATAGAAAGGAAACAAAGAAGAAATAAACTTGAATTCAAGTCTTGAACAATGTAAAAGGTTTCGTCAAGTCCAAAAGGAAACGTCAAAAAAACTTGCTTTCAAGTCTTGATCAATGTAAAAGGGGTCATTCTCATTTAGTCTACTTGGGCAATGGGTTCTGGCTCTTTGACAACATTGGGCTTGTATATGTATGGTGAAAGCACTGGCAGATGGAACAACGCCATCTCAGTGTCGTAATAAAAAATGAGTTTGCCGGATGTAGTCAATGTTGCCTGCTCTATTACAAGCGACTATTTCTTACAAATTCAAAAATGTCAATCATACAAACAAAATAATGAATAAAGGGTGTTTTTTATGAGGTTTTTTTTCAATGTGGATTACTCTATTGTCTGACAGTTGTTTTAACAGTTTAAAGTAACGTCTCTACTCAGTATTGTTTGGCAAATCATCATGAATAGGTTAACACCAGCACAACGCTTCCAAATCGTGGAAATTTATTTTCAAAAACAGTGTTGTATTAAAGATGTTTATAGAGCACTTCGTGAATTTTATGGTGCACATAATCGTCCGTCTGAGAACACCATAAAGAACGTAATTACCAAATATCGGTCTACATTCACTCTTTTGGATGCCAAGCCACCGAGAAGAATGAGGCTGTCGTTGAGGCCAGTGTCAAAGAAAACGACAATTTATCGATTCGTCGTCGTGTGCAAGAAGTTGGACTTTGTCTATCGACTTTATGGAAAATTTTGCGTAAGGATTTGGGTTTGGTGCCATACAAAATTTAATTGGTGCAACAATTAAAGCCACACGATCATCAAATGCGCCGAAACAATCGACTTATTGAAACAACATTTCAACGACAACATTATTTCGAGAATTGGACCGGTAATTGGCCTCCGCGTTCATGTGATTTTACGCCACTTGTTTATTTTTTGTGGGGATACGTGAAGTCATTGGTTTATGTGGATAAACCAGCAACGATTGACGCTTTGGAAACCAATATTCAACTTGTCATTGCTGAAATACGCCCTCAAATGCTTGAAAAGGTGGTCGAAAATTGGACCTCCAGAATGACCTTTGTGCAAAATAGTCGTGGTGGCCATATGCCCGAAATTATATATAAATATTAAATGCCAAGAAATTATCTACGAAAAAAAATTTTGTTATGGCCATTTCATAATTTGGCATGTGTTTTATTTAAATTTCAAATCAGCAAGCTCTTAAAAAACACTCTTTAAAAAGAGTTAGGTAGATAGTTTTCCGTTGGAGTTAAATGAAAGATTTATTGCAAATGGTGCCTGAACTAAAATTATTGTAACTTGCTGAGCTACAACTGACTTTTGCAAGCATATTTTGATTTTATTTTGGGTTTTTCACGGTTCTTCAAAACTGCAAACAGGTGGGAGAAAACATCTAAGGAATTAATACGAAATAAAACAAGATGGTTATTTTCATTTATAAAAATAAAACGTAAGGAAAACAAATGATATGAACACATAATTTCCTTAAATATAATTATCGAAAATGACAGAAAATAGTAATACGCAAATTGTTAAAACATTTTTTATGAAAGATATATACAATTTTCACAAACTATTTATTATTACTGGTTTTTCACTTAAAATTCACCTGTTGTATTTTAAGATAAATTTCTTACAAATGAAAAAAAATGTTAGATGTCAACTTTACTCATAACAATTAACTATAATTTATGATTTATTATACAACACTCTTAGCGCAAGAGAGAAGCAGAACGGACGGAAGAACTCGTCGTTAAGCTTCAATGTCTTGAAAAAATTTTTAAAAGAACATTTTCTGCGAGTACTCATAGTTTTTTTTACTTGAAAGCTATCATTTGACTCAATGCATAAATTATCATATTCTGAGGTTAATTGAATTTTATTAGTAGACAATTAAATAATTACGAGTACCTACTTTGAAAAAATCACACTCAAATGCACACTCATTTATAATCTTTCAACTTACAAATACGAATGGAACTCTTACGTTCAGGGGCCCATGGAAGAGCAAATAAGCATATAACTCGTTGAAAACTGGAAAAACTGGTTGAAATTCTGGCAGATGTTTGTTCCTTTAGAGTCTAAAGTTTAGACATAAAATGTTTGACATTTTTGCCTCTGAAAACAATTGAATGCAAATCTCTGGTGGTCAGAATTTAATAAATAATATATGAATAACAATTAGGTTCTCAAAATATGATAAATTAAGTTCGGAGTAGTTCTAAATACACAAAATATACCGTTCGTGGACAAAAAACACAAAATGACTTCAGGTAAAAAAAAAACCTATATCAAAATATGACACTTAACATCTATTACGTATTAGTTTATTACGTTCAAATCATGAAAACGTGAATTCGTGAGGCCGTGAAGACGTTCTTTTCCAACTACACGTGTATTTCGTGTTAAGCGTTCATGTGTATTTCGTGTTAAGCACTCATGTTTAGTATTCACGTGTAGTTCAAGTTCTACAATTTTGTAAAATTTCTCACGAACATGTGATCATGGGTAAATTATGTTCACGTGTAATCGGAAACTCTTACTAAAATCTCCTCAAAACAGCTAAATATTGTTCAACTTGCAAAGTATCATCAATCGCCAGATTGAATTTTAGCTAGTCTATCAAAACCTTTTAAGATTGTACAAAATCTTAAGTAGAATTAATGCAATATATATTAAGAAAATAAAAGAATGAGTTCCAAAAAGAAAAATAACTCCTTGTTTTAAAAAATTAATTTGTTATTTATTTTGCGTGTAAAGATTTCCCTAAAGTCGGAACAAAATCATTAATTTTGAATAGCTGAGCGTATGGCTTGAATCGATCATCTTCCAGTCGTGTATGTCTATAGATTTCAAGATGAATTTATTTAGATAAAAATTCTCTCTATATATAAAACGACTGCTCGACCGATGTTGTTTTGTAAAACTCGAAGAAAATCAAGTTATTGAAAACAACTTATAATTATTTCAAAATAAATAAAATGTAAACATTTTTTTTTTAATTAATTACCATCTAAATGCGGCAAAATAGGTTTTCCCAAGCACGCGAATCAAATCTTTTTACACAAATACACAAAAGCTAGTTTAAGTTAAGTCTTGTTTACTTACGATCGACATCGGCTTTGGATAGCGGCTAAAATGCATTCTCAGACTCAGTCAGAAACATAAACGCGAACGGGTTGGACGAGCGACCGCTTTCATAAGACGCATAACAGTGAGTTGAGATTATTTATTCAGACAGTGAAGTGCGAAGTAAACAAATCAAGAAAACAGTCAACAAAATAATAACCTCAAAATGTATGAAGAACAAAATTCGAATAACCCATTCACATCAGCTGCCAACAATGCGCTCTGGAGCCTACAAGGTCGAAATCCGTCAAATTCAACGTCACAACCTATCAGTCCAGCCACACCTGCTACAATACCGCAAAATATTTTCACCAATCCTGCTATTCAACCATCAAGTGTCATAAATTTATCAAATTCATCCGATGTGGTAATTGGTCCTATGACCCAATACCAGGGACCAGTCACCATTTATCAATATATGGATGCAACAGTTGAGGCGCGATCAATGCAGGCTAATGGAGGTAAAAAAAAAAATATGATCAGTTCATTCAAAGAGTTTGTGTAACGAGTTGTTTTTCCAAGAAAAGCACTTAAGTTTTTTCCACAGAAATTGCAAGCTTTCGATCAAAATCATCTGACATATCTACAAACATATATATATATATAAAAACTTCATATCTTAACAAAACCTACTCTACACACAGCGATGAGGCAAGTTTGTGGAAAAGCAACACAAATATGAGGCATAAATTTAATTCTATAAATTTTGAAAGTGGCTTTTCCCATGATACTCCCGTTACTTATTAAGCTGCCTCTTCTACCTGCATAGAAAAATGAAAAGATAAACTTTTTGCTGGCATTTTATACTGCAATTAATTTAAAAGTTTGATTTTTGTTTGAAAACAGTTAAGTTTTTTACACAGAAAAAAAATTACTCTGCATTAGTTCTAAACCACAAAATTTCTTTAGTTTTTCCCTAAGATTTGAGATATTAAAATACAACTTACACGTAATTCTATTCCTGTTTGTACGTACAACTGTATGAATCATATCAACAACAAGCCAGCTTATTTTACTATATCGTAACAAGTGATGTACTTTGTAAGACGTGTTAAATGAGGCTATTAAGAAGCTAATGATCTGTTAAGAGAAAGCTCTATCCTCGCGCAAACACGGAAAATACTAATTTTTGTTTCAAATGAGACCTAGCTAGGTCGATCTTTTACCCCCTAGAGCGAGTCCCCCTTTTATAAAATATAACAAAATCGTAAGAACCATGTTCGATAACGTGATAACTTACAAAACTAGGTATAAATATTAATATTGCTATATCTTCTCTCTGAGAGAATCGCTCATTCCTTGCAAGACAGTCACAACTCAAAATTCAGAAGGTTCTAAGATGAACATGTAGACGTATTGTTCCGTAGAATCACGTTTATAAAATCCAAATTTCATGTTTTTATTATCAGGTATGTTCTGAAATACGATTCAGTTCGGAATAAGATTTACTTCCTATGACCTTTGGTTGAAAGATATTCTGCATTACGATTCCGAGTTTTGAATCCGATATTTGTTTTTTGGCAGATTGTAGATGTTCTATAATTCGATTTATCGGAATTGAAGTGTATCTATATCCGTTGCAAATTTTGCTGGAGGATTATTAAGACCTCTGAATTTTTTTTCCCCATTATATTTTTCCATCTCTAGCAAAAATGTAGCGGGCACTGCATTACTCATTTATATTAAGTTTTTTTTAATTTTTAAAAGGCTCTTGCTTATATTATTTTTATGCTGAAAATATTATCAATACATCAGATCTGGTGTCATTTAGTTGATGAGTTCGGAAAGCAAATCCATATTTGAGTACACGTTTGAATCCGATTATATTGATTGCTTTCTGATCGGAATTTAGAACACCTTTAAAAATCGAAATCGGAAATGAATTCTGATTCCAATCAACTTCCAAGTTGGAGTTCAGAACATGCCTGTAGATCTTCTAATATATAACTATCTCGTGTCACGGTGTTTATGGTCGCACTCCTCCGAGGCAGCTCGGCCGATTTTCATGAAATTTTTTTGTATATTTGGTAGGTGCGAGAATAGGTTATAAATTATTTTTCACCCTCCTACCTGAGAGGGGCTAGACACTTTTTCAAGAACACAAATGTTTTGTTTAACTTTCGACCTTTACGTCACATATTAATGAAACTCGGTTACTATTTAAATGAAATTACCATTAAGTCGTGACCTTGGGTTAACAAATTTTAGCGATCTTTGGAAAGGGGGCGTGGTACGTACCATACACCTACTTTTTTTCATATCGAATTGATTTGACACGAAATGTCGCATCACAATGAAACTCAGAATGAATTTACTCATTGATCAGGTCTTTCAATTATAAAACGGACACGGGCATTGGAAAATGGGGCGTGACTCCGCTCATGCAATTCCAATTTTAAATACAAAATAGCTATGAAAGCGAAAGTCACAGAACATTGTTAATCAGAATGAAGTTACTATTTGATGGTGTTCTGCTAATGAGAAACTATAACGGGCATTATACAAGGGGTGTGGCTTCGCCCATATAAGACAAATTTTTTAAATTAAATAGCTTTTGAAATAATAGTCACAGAACAAAGAAACTCGGATTGGAGTTATTATTTGGTAATATTCTACTACTCGGAAACTAGAGCAGGTATTAGACAAGAGGTGTGGATCCGTCCTTAAAATTTAATTTTTTTATTGAATAGAATATTGAAATGAATATTTCACAAAATATTGAAACTTAGAGTGAAGTTATTATTTGTTCATGGCCTACTGCTGAGAAACTGGAATAGGCATCAAACATGGTCGCAAACAAGTTTTGAATATGTAATATATGATTATTTCTCCTTTGTATATTAATCAATTTTGAATATATTTATTATCTACAAATATATACACATATTTTTTCTAGAATTCCTAATTATATAGGAATTATATATAGGATCCTCATCCAAATTTTAAGCGATATTTTAACACTTATTTTTTTTTTGCGGCCGAGTTCCAGGTAGTTTTTACATTAAAAACGATTCTATTTAAAATTTTTACAGCATAAAATCTGTTTCATTATTTGAGCTAATCACTGTATAAAATGGTATTTTCTAAATCATATTCTCAGTTGCCAGTTTTGCTCGAAATGACCGCTATGTAACAAGCTAAGTTTGCACCTTTTAAGGTCCTCGATCTGCAAGCGAAGGTTTAGTAAATATTAATATTTTCGAAATTTTTTTGGTGCGTTGGGGAAAATTTTGGTACAGCGAAATCTTCTGGTTTCACGTCAACATTTAGCGAGTGGCATTCGCGTCTGCATAAAGTGAGTAACGAGTGCTTGGCATATGAAGAAGTAGGCTCGTATAAAAGTAACGAGTATTTCGCTATTTAAAGCTCTTCTCTTTAAGTGAAGACACATAATCAAGGAAAATTGCATAGTCAGGACATGAACCATTTGTATCGTTTTTTTTTAATTTGATGGTCAAAAAAAAAATACGTGAACCCTCGTTACTCTTGTTAAAGCTTCGTGCTCTATCTCTCTGGCATGCTTGAAGTATTTCCACATGTGAAAAATAGTCTAATTTTCTTTTAAGTCCAGTTCTTTTAAAGAAATTATTATTATTTTTTTTTTTTAATACTTTAAAGTCGATTATTCCGATTGCAATTATATTATGTTCTTGAAATAAGGTCAATTATATCAATTAAATTTTTCCCTCTATATCAATGAACTAAAACATAAATGATTGAATTGGTTTTTGAAGCGAAGCTTTTTACGCTCCGTTCTGCTTCTCCTCTGTGGGAATGAAAATATGAAAAATCGACAGATCTTAAAATTGACATCGTTTTGGGAAAAGTTTTGTGTACATGTGGTGCTGTTACGAACGTTCGACTCTTACATATTTTTTGCTTACCTTATTTTTTCATTCCAGAGTTGTAATTGAAGACATGAATGAATGAAGGTCGCAGAAATGTTGTTTCGAGAAAATTGAGTTGAAAGTTTCACATTTGTAGTGAAATTTATACTAAATCATACTTTCTCACGCGCAAACATGGTTGTTTTCAATTTTTTTTACATTCATTTACATTCACTTACATTCATTTACATTCATACAAAGATCACCGAAAATTTAAAAATGCAACATATCACCTTCACTCACTCATGTCTTCAATTATATCCGTTTATTCAAGCCTTTTAATCATTCATCATAATATAAAATATTTACTTTGTTACTCACTATGTACTATGTTTATAAACCTTATTAAAATTAATATTTGGAAATGATTCATATATGGTAAATTTTTGGCTCTTTAACGTTACACTCGAGCTAATATTTCTGCAAATATATCGAATACATTCTATGAAAACAACAAATTTTGTGTGTGCAGGACCAAACAAACTTTTTTCTAATTTTTGTTGTTTTCCAATTTGTTGTTTTCAAAATATAACTAGTTTTATGTGGTCTTTAACACATTTTGAGTTTCAGCGTAGGTCTGTATTTAAAAAAAAAAATACTGAAATTGGAAATGAAAACCTAATTTGAAGATCTATATCGAATAAAAGGTATCAAATAAACGACTTTAATCAAAATTAAGAAAGACATTGTTGTCTTGCACTTCTATGAACCAAAATGTGTGGTCTTTAACGTTACATGTTCATACCTTTTTGCTCCAATTTGAATTTTTTTCGGTGAGCAACGGTGAAGCGCAAAGAAAACAGACTGCTTTGAAATTTATGTTTTCAGATGGTGTGGTATATAATGACACATTTGGTATGTTTTTATAAATATAGATTAAGAAATAAAAAAGTATTCGTTTCGAGAGGTAGCTTAGACCAACGACTAATTAAAAATATAAGCTTCATACATGAATTCATAAAAAATTTGTTGTGCAGTATTTCTAAAAGAATTTCTATGTTTTAATTTAAATTTGCCTCACCGAGTTATATATTATTTTTTTAGGAAGAATTATCGACATGAAAATTTAAACAATTTTTAAAGAGTAACTTAAAACTATGATGAGTTTCGGGCTTTAGTTTTCTAAACATAGCTCAAGTTCTAAGAAAACAAATTAAATGAAATCGAAGTGCTATAATAAAAATGGATGTTTATTGTTTTCACCGCCCCATTAACTATCATTTGAACTTAAATGCTGCTTTTGTAGTTTAAAAATGAAATTTAGTGCTCGTTAATTTTTATTAGACCCCTTTTCCACACGGCAATTTTTCTTGCTGGCAAGTTGAGTTTGTGGGCATCGGAACGTGACGGGAGGGGACGAGTACAGACTTGCTCGTACCGGCAATTTTTCTTTTGTCCTGCTCTTTCTTTGAAGTTTCACTTTAGTTTTATTCAGAATTGCTCAAGAAAACTTGCTGAGTGGAAACGTAATTGGCAAGTTGAAAAGAGAATTGAAACCTTGCTGGCAATAAAACTTGCCGTGTGGAAAACGGGACTTACGTACTTTTATTTTCTATAACAATACATTCTATACCTAAACCTGAAAGGTGAGGGTATATTAACTTTGTGCAAACGTTTGTAACACATAGAACGAAGCGAGTCCGGTATAGAAAAGTATATATATTAGAGTGGGTCGCTTTATATGGGAGTGTTTTAGCACTATAAAAATTTTTTTTTTGGGTGTCCCAAAAACAGCCAAAATGGTCTTTTAGTTATAACATTAGTATTTTGATTCCGATCATGAAGTGCAGCATATCGTTGGATAGGTCTGAAAGAATACTACATCGTGTTCTTTGGTGTCGATGATGTCAGAGGTCATCTTTAAGTAGATATTTAACAATTTTCATTTTTTGCTCTAGTTACCCCATAACCCCGCCCACAGACACGTCTACCCCCCATACAACGCAAAAATTGAAAACTGCATAACTCAGCTCAGCTCATAATTAACCTACAATAATAAACTTAGGTATGTATGCGTTCTGTATCAACACAAAGATGTTTTCGAAAAATGGGTGTCATTCAGGGACCGTACCGGTTATGGTTTTTATCAAAAAAGTCAAATATTAACTGTTATTTTTTAACTTTTATGTTTTCCGACAAAAATAAAAGTTATTTTGTGCCTTATATTTTTTCGGGCAAACATAACCAGTTACTTTTGACTTTTATTTTATAGGTCAAAAATAACAGTTATTTTCTGCCTTTTATTTTTTCGGTCAAAAATATCAGGCAATTTGTGTTTTATAAAAGGCCATTTTACTGACTAAAAAACTATCGATACCACTATTTTGGTCTCATCGGTGATCACGTTTTACATATGGTATCAAAAGTTTTTTAATCGGACAAGCGGCCTTTAAAAAAACACAGATTGCCTGATATTTTTGACCGAAAAAATAAAAGTCACAAAATAACTGTTATTTTTTACCGATAAAATAAAAGTCAAAGATAACCGTTATTTTAGTCTGAAAAAATAAAAGGCAAAAAATAACAGTTGGTTTTAACTTTTATAAAATCAGTCGAAAATTTAAAAGGCTCTAAATATTTGTGAAGCTGAAGCCATTTGTATCATAATGGTATATTTGAAAATGTCCTTCGACAATTTTTTCATTGTGTCTTTTTCATTCGAAAATTGTAAAATAACAGTTATTTTCGGTCACTGGTGTCATTCGCTCAAGGACACGCCCACCTCCCATACAACCCAAAAATTGAAAACGCAATAACTAAGCCTCTGTTTAACCTACAGAAATAAAACTTAGTACGTATGTTTTTTATGACAAAAAAAGATGATTTTGAAAAATGGACGTCATCCGCCAACGGACACGCCTACCTACCATACAACGGAAAAATTGAAAACTGCATAAATAAGCTAAAATAAAACTTGGTATGTGTAAATTGTTCATCAACATTTAAATCCATATAAAATATAGGCTTCATCCACCCACGGCACACCCATTTTCAATAATATTATTGTTTTTTGGAAGAGTAGGCTTAGGGTATTTTATAGTCGACCTAGACCGACTTTAGACTTTCTTTACTTGTTTTCCTTTACTTTATGTTATGCTATTACACTATGCGCCACTGTTCTTGTACAGGGCATACCACTATTTTCTTTTTATAAATGTAACTATTTTCTTACTATTTTGTTCTAGAAACTATTTTTGAAACGTGACTTAAAAAATTGTGGCATTTTAATTGTTTAAATTAGTTTATAATTCTTAAAAAACATATATTTCAAGAATTATATTTAGAGCTTGATACCAAATAATTTGTGAAGCCAAACAGGTTGCTACAACAAAAATGTTCTTTGCAGAACAAACCAAGGACCATGGTTTCGTCGAACGCTACTACGACGCATCAGTAGTCTCTCTACTAACTTTGATAAGCTAATAAGTTCAACTGCAGTAAAACCAAAACGGAATTACTCAAAAGCTTTTCACTTGTTCAAGCAGCGTTTTTCTACTCTTTTGCTAGTTGCAAAATTTCAAAAAAATGAGTACATGTATTTTGCAAATATTTTGTTGTTGCGCTTTTTGTTTACTTCTTTATCACGTGTTCCAAGTTTCAAACATTTTGTTGGTATTTAACCATAGAAGGCGAGAAAAAGGTTTTTTGAAAGCAGATGTTTATTATATGCCCAAGCATTTTATATTTTTTTTTTTTTAACTAAAGTTTTTTTAACTTTTTTCAAAAATATCGCATATAATAAAATATATATTGTATACTTCTTCGTAGTATCTACACTCAAATGCATTTCCTGGCCCTTTATTTGCATGAATTTCTTTCGGCAAAATATTTATTTTGGTATGTTACAGATCAAAGGGAAAATAAACCACTTTTTGAAGTTTTCGGTTTTTTATGAATGTTTAAAAGACACACCGCAAAAAGTACTCATTAATAAAAAAATTTGTTGAACAAACATAGAAAATAACAAGTACTAAGTTGATAGGCTTGATTATAAAAATCAAATACGTAGTTTCCAAGATATATTTAAATATATGCCACTTTATTTGAAAAAAAAAAACAAGAAAAGCATT
This sequence comes from Tetanocera ferruginea, assembly GCA_958299015.1. Taxonomy (NCBI): domain Eukaryota; kingdom Metazoa; phylum Arthropoda; class Insecta; order Diptera; family Sciomyzidae; genus Tetanocera; species Tetanocera ferruginea. Next base: position 110,919,787 of record OY282644.1, on the reverse strand, counting down.
AAAAAATTTTTTTTGTTTTAAAGTTATTAAAACCAAAATTAGAAACAAAATAATCAAAATATATAAGCAAAAAGTAGTGAGATACCTTGTACAAAAACAGTGGCGCATAGTGTAATCTACTTTTTTTTTTTTCTTTAAATAATTGAAGGATTTTTTAAGCTTATAAAAATTAAAGCAAACAAGTCCCCTTAAAGGAATACCATATGACGTTAAATACAAAAATCAAACGACATAAGAAAATACAAAGATTGTTAGAATTTATACACATATGGCACATATTTATACACATCCGCTAAAAACTGGGTAAACAATAAAACGTTTGTAAAACTTTTTTCATGAAAAGAAAATCAACATATAAAACATCCCAACGTATTCCAACGGGTCCAAAAAAGGCAAAACCCGAAATTATAAAAACAACTCGGAATGACGTAAAGCATATGATACGTGACGTAAAAGTTGCAAAATTAAGGTTGAAACATAAGCACACTAATTCGCACCGGGAATACTTTTTTACTACCAATGACGTAACAACTTAAAAAAAAAGCTTTTTATTTTAAATCAATGCTAACATGGAACGTACGATTTATTGCATTTAACCCATTAATGCCTGTATGAAAGAAAACAAAATATTATATTATATAATATTTCCCAGTAGTAGGATATCACCAAATAGTAACTCCAAATCGAGTTTCTTTGATTTGTGATACCTTGTAGAATACCCGTTATAGCTTTTCAGTAGCAGGCCACCACCAGATAGTAACTTCATTCTGAGAAAAATGTTCTGTTCCTTTACTTCCATAGCTATTCTGCATTGAAAATTTGAATTGTATGGGCGGATCCTTGCCCCGTTTTCCAATACCCGTGTCAGTTTTATAAATAAAAAACCTGGCCAATAAGTTACTTCATATCGACTTTCATTGTAATAAATGTAGTTTCAAATCTATTCAAAAAATCAAAAAATTTAATTGTATGGGCGGTGCCATGCCTCCCTTTTCATAGATCGCTCAATTTTGCTAGTCAAAGGGCACTACTTTGTTTCATTGATGTGGGACACATGGGTCGAAAGTTAAATTAATTTTTGTGTTTTTCAAAAGAGTGAAAAATACTTTACGACCTATTCTCATACCTACCAAATGCACAAACAAAATTTCGTTCAAATCGATCTAACGGTTTTGGAGGAGTTCAAACACTAACACCGTGACACGAGATTTTTATATATTAGATATCGTTTTTAGAGAAAAATACTTTTTTTATTTTTGAGAAAAGATTTGTTCTTATTGAAGAAAATACTTCTCATAGTGAATTTTTTATCAAAATATAGGAAAAATTTTTATATATCAAAAAATGCGAGAAAAATACTTATCATTATTAGAGACATTGAAATATTTAATTTCTTGGAAAATGTGAAAATGTATTCTAACTGAAGAAAATTTTATTTAAAAAAGAAAAAATTACTATTATCGAAAATAGAACAATTTTTTATCGGAAACAGATATGTACTTTTTTCTGAGTGTGTAAACATTTTTAAGTTTTACCTAAAAAATTTGATTTTCTTTCCAAAAAAAAATTTGAAAATTTGTGGCATATTAAAATTTAATCAAAATAAACGTTAAAGAGTAAATATTTTTTTATAAATATATTAAAATCTTTATTTGTACTTAACATTTATCGACTTGGTTGAGGAATGACTGACACATGTTAAGAAACGAAGATTTTTTGTACAGGCCATGATACAATAATTGTATAAGGTAGTCCAGACATTTGACGTCTTCTCCCAAAAATGAAAGTTCATACTCTTAGTTGACAATTATTACAAAAGAGAGACTTTTTGACGACATCACAGGCACTCAGTTGTACAAAAATCATACTTTTCCGTAGTACAATTTAGAAAAATGTACTTTTGTTCACTACGTTTTATAATACTTTTTTAATACGAATAAAAACAATAGACGTATTCACGATTCAGTGCAGTATACACAACCCTGCTTTTCATTATTTTTTGAGAGAGAATATTTTTTGTGTACAAAAATTAAGGGTATGTCAAATATCTCGACTACCTTTCTCTAATTCTATCATGGTACAGGCTATGTTTTGAAAAACTCTTGTCGTCATTATTGAAGAGACAAACCAAAAGGTATTTTACTTCGTTAGGTCTGTAAGTTTGGACTCAAACCATTGTTTGATAAGTTTTTTCTCTCGTTCATTTTGATCTGACTCTGATTTTGTAATTGAACTAAGAGTACCAATTTAACCAATAAACGTTACGTTTTCTAAAATCTAAACCTTTCGAACACCTTATAATAACTTATGAATTCGCTTCGTTTCATTAAAGTGTTACATCGGTTTGACACATATTTTACACGCGGCTTAAGCAGTTTCACTTTAAAAATTTAATTCACTTATAGCTTTTTGTAAAAATATTAACAGTTAATTTTTTTCGTACTCAGGCATTAATGTGCTAAGAAGTTTCAAATTTTAAAACAAAAAAAATTCACCACAAATCAGCAAATGACAGAGGACTGTCACGTAGTGTAAACAAGTTTTTATGCATATTATTAAGCAGCTTTAAATAAAACTAAAAGCTTTACTTCAAATTATAGCTTAAACATGTGCGCGACGGTCAGCCAGACATACAGACAGACAGAAAGACAATTTAATTCAATAAATACAAATATTGCTGTAGTTTTTAATTTTATCCGCAGCTGTATCTGTGTATCCGTCAGTAACAAGTTTTTAAATATTTATATTCGCAATCAACAAAGAGTTGCCGGAGAATTACCCTCATATGCTAGAGATGCACACGAGGGTATCCAACGATATACTCAGTCATTCATGCATGCAGTCAGTCAGTCATTTAGTCATTTAGTCAGTCATTCATTCAAGCCGATTAAGTAGTCGGTATTTCAAATTATTACTGATTCGTCGACGACGGTGAAGACAACGTTTGCTCCAGCAACGACGGCAAAATTTTGCAAAATTATAAAGAAATAATTTTTGTGAATCACAACGTTAACTTTAGTAATGTTTTAGTTGGTCGTACAAAAACAACAAAATTGATAGTGAAGCCGTGCATATAAAAGTGATGGAAATTGTATATCAAACATATAAACATAAAAAATCTGAAGTCAACAAGAATAAAACAGGAATTATAATGAAATAGAAAATTTTTATTTCATTTAAAAATAGCTAAATAAAAACGAAATGTAAAACGGAAACTGCCACAAACCATAAATTAATTCACAATTGGGTGTGATTAGCGGCGAACTGTTGTTATCAACAAAACCAATGCGGCTACGCGTCACAGCGTTAGTCATTTAAATAACGCCAAGTGAAAAATATGCAAAAAATATTGAAAAATTTTAATTAATTTTTGTACAAAATAATACACAAAACGCGCAACAATTAAATGAATTAAATATATAAATAAGTATTGTCAGTGCAATAAGGAATCAATTCTACCCAAGTTGTATAAAACAGTAAAAAAACATCAACTCCCACCGCCAATTACCACAAATTAATTAATTTAATTTATTAAGACCAGACAAAAACAAAAACAAAACAGACGAAAATATAATCAAATGCATAAATAAAAATATTTAAATCTAAATAAATATAACCATTGTTTGCAAAGAAAACACTTTTTAATATGAAACTTTTGCTGAAAGTGAACTCGGAAAGAACGCGTAAACGTCATCGTTGGAATTGTATTGAGCCATTGACTGTCTCAAAGATTACATCGAATGCAGTTCTAAAACGTTGGTATACTAAGATTAGTCTTACCATGAATCACCAATAAATAAATATCTAATAAATTCTAAAAGTTGTTTTTTTTAATAGCGGTTTTTACACACTGCAATTTTCCAGTTAAAAATTTTTCCATTATTATTATTATTTATTAATTGAAATAAACATGAGTACCTATATTAGACAATATTTTATGAATAAAATCCGGGTAGAATTTAGGATTTTACTTTTGTAAACAGTCAAATCGCACACTAAATACAAAACAGTCACAACTCAAAAAACATAGCTTTTCAGAAGAAGCGGAAAATAAAACTCTTTTGTTGAAACTGCACAAAAAAGCAATTTTTATTAAAACAGACAAACTTTATTCCTCCAGTTAATGATGAAAATAATAAAAAAGATAGTGGAACACGAGTTCTGTGATTTGATTTATAACAAAAAGTAGTTACCGAAAAATTTTGAGTTGTGACTGTTTTATATTTAGTGTGCGAAATGTCTTAGAAAATTCAAAACTAAAAAATTCTAAATTTTTTTTTATATTCTAATAAATGAAAATCATAAAAGATGTAATATATTATATTCGTAATATAAATAATATATCATTTAGTCTATAATTACTTTAATATGAACAATTGATATTTAAAATTTGAAAATTGAATTTAAATAGGAACTTACTTTATATAACGTTCGTAATTATCTCCAAATAATAAATAAAAGTTTCAACAGATTATTATAATATATTTCAATTGCTATAACAAACAAAAATTTCAAATGGGGTATTCACGACCAGCTTCACTTGGTCGCTAGCTTTCGTTTTCCTCTAAGTTTATTCATTATAGCAAAATTACTTGATTTTACAAAATCACCATTGATTATGGCAATATAATATTTTATTAATTGATAATTATCTACTCACAGATTAGAAAATTAATTGCAGACTTTAATTAAAACTTTATCATCAGTAGAACGTTCTGTGTTGCAAACGTTAACTTAAGGGTTCTTACTCTATGAGATTCTATTTATAATGATTAAATTAATTACTGAGAATGGTTTTGCTTTATTAGTAAGCGCTGATTATTTATATAAAAAAATCTTAAGTCTTAATCTGGCACTCCCTTTGGGCCCGTGATCTGAAAACTATAAATTTGAAAAAGATTTTGTTACATATTTATTACTAGTAATAACAATATCCGTCCCTGGCTTGACCCTAGATAGTACCCTTTACGGGCTTCTGTTTAAAATTGCATGAACTTGTACCATGGAAGAATAAACAAGGTAATGGCAGGGCTGAACCTGCTCTCTTTGTAGTGACCGTAAATGCCAAAATCGTCCATTTTGGCGAATCAAGCAAAAGAACACCAAACAAAGTAATCAAACAAATCTCAATTCAATTGAGCATCCTGTTGTGTTAATTGACAGTAAGATAAGTACTTTCGATCATTTGTGATATTATTACCTATTATTAAAATTTTGATGAACTGTGAAAGCAATTAAACATGGTGTTGTGTTGAATATAAATAAGATTCCATTAGGTACATGATTAAGCAGCAGTAACAGTGACTTTACTCTGATTGCAAGGAATTGTTCAAGTTTATTTAATTGTGGTTTGCTAACTCCAAATGGTCCAAAAAAAAATCAGCTGCAACGTACCTTCATTGACTTCTCCCTTCTTACGGATAACTACTTTTCTTTCATAAATTTTGAGTTCACCATCCAGCACTTTTCATTTAGTCTATAATTACTTTAATATGAACAATTGAAATTATTATTTTATAAGTTTTTAGTTTACTTATTTTTTTAGCTTTCTACTCGTTCGTTGATTTTGAATTAGCTGTCAAATTCGTTTAGACAACCTCTGTCACCTTCTCTTAATTTTTCCACTACCTTGTTCATTCTACCATGACTTGTATCAAGCTCCTCATTAGCATGATATAATTATTACAGGTACAATTATTACAGGTTATTAGTGACTATGTTGGCGAGCGAGCTATGGGCATTGAGTGTCAAAAACAAGTAATGTAGACCAAAATAAAAAGTAAAAGGGAATTTTTTTTTAAATACTGATACTGTCGATTTTTATAACTGTTTTTTAATCTATGAGGTTTTTGGTAAGATTTTATTCTAACTACCTACCAAAACTTTCACGCTCTTAGTTGAGAACGCAAATGGATCTTTTAATGCTCATGAACCGTTTACGGCAAGATATACTACCATTAAAACTGTGCAATGTAAAGAAAATGTACACTCCCAATTAAGTAAATAAATGAAACTTTTATGATTTCTGCGGGTCACTTGGACAACAACAACTTATTCTATGGGAAAATGGGTTTTTTCAAATATCTGGTTAACATGAATTTTGAGGGAATTGGGAGCAAAAGGAATTTAGTTTGTTAATAACCTTTGGATCAAAATTCTTAGAGATATATGACCAAAACGCGTCTGTATGTTAAATCTTTATTTTCCAAAAATATCATAAATAGGTTTTTGAATATCGTAGGATCAAAAGTCTTGGAGATATATAACGGAAAAGAGTTCATTTGATCGGTTTTTCTCTTCAAATATCTCGTAAGTTTTAAAAAATGGAAAAAACAGATTTTTTATCTTTAGAAAATTTTACACAATATAAATATGAAGATACTAAATTTCCGCAAGATGCAAATTCTTTGAGATATATGACCAAAAGGGTCGGTTAAATTGGTATTTTCCAAATATCTCATAAAAGAAATTTTTCATAAACTCTTTAATGGGACAAACAAAGTTCCTTGTGTCCATAATATAATATTTACAAAATATTTTAAAGTGAAAATTTTCGCATGATTTTTAGTTTGCAAAATTTACATCAAAGAAGATTTTGCTCAGTAGATAATTTAACATTTCCGTGAGCTCATAATCTTTTGAGATATAAAGCCGAAAAGTTTTCAAAAAAATCACGTAAATGGGATTTTAAATAAAATTGTATTTGATAATTATTACTTTAATTATAATTAAACATAGATAGGCCTATTACGGTTCACAGCAATAAACTGATGTGTCTTCTATAGAGTAGACACAACAGTCAAGAAGACACAACAGTTTCGAGCTATTATGATTCACAACAATACATTGTTGTTATTCTTGATTGTGGAACGAATGTAGAATTTGTTACTTTGGCTGTTCACTCTCAAAAAAAAATTATAATAAACAAACAATTTTCGGTTTAATTTGAAAAAAGTTAGAACGCTATGGATACTATTCTTATATTTATTATGAGGAGACGGTGAACACGATGTGACGACCGGTAGAGATAAGAAACGGCTTCGGGACCACTCGAATCCATTGTGAGAACGTTACTTGGATATACTACTGAATTGGCTCTTGTTAGTCCCATTTGTTCTTTCAAGTACAGATATTTTCAATTTTCTGTAGGATGCGGTTCCAGACAAGCTCAAAAAAAAACAAAATAAATTACAATCCCCGAATACTACAATCCGAATACTGAAGCTTACCGCTGCGCTGTGCTTCTTTGCCGATGGCTATTAGCTATCAAAAGTGCACGACAATGATTTATGGGTTGGATAGGCTAAGTTCAGTTCCAGGTATATTAAGAGAAGCGCTAGATTTCGTCAAGACTTTGATGGATCCATCTTGCTACTTCAACACAACACCAAAATAGCTATCTTAAAATTTTGACAGATACCAAGACAATCCAACACAACTGTTGTGTATCATAATAAGTGTATTGAAGACACATCATCATTGACGGACAACAGTGGAATGTATTCAGTAGTATTGTTGTCAATCGTAATAGCAATTTTCACATTGAAGACATAAATGACTGTTGTGTTGTGAACCATAATAAGGCTAAGAATATCATAAAGAAAATTTCCATAGGATCATTTCTTTTTGAGATACACACAAACACAAATTGGCCATTTCAGCCCTTGAAAGGACTTTGACCGAGCTTCTTATGATCAATTGTGTTGTGTGTGTTATTAAATGTTTGCACACAATTGACCGAGAACTGGACCTACATGTTTTATGCCGACTCCGAACGGCTAAAGTTCATGTTCTCAAGAAGCTTTACATGGCATTGTTTACTCTCTGAGGTTTGCCATTGTCTGCAGACAGGTGGTGACCGATTAGAAAAATTTTTTATTGAAAAAAACTTTTCGCCGCGGCTGGGGATCGAACCCGGGCTCCGAACATGCCAGGCCACACACTTAACCTGCATGCCACGGTCACCATCGATACTCATCCAAAAAGTTCAGTTAAAAATTATTTTTCCTAAATATCTAAACAGGATTTTTCAAAAATTTGACCCAAAGAGTCAAATTTACTAAATTTTATCATATCATTTACTAAATTTTCGTAGGATTATTTGTTTTCGGCATAAGCGAACAAAAAAGGTCAGTTTAATCAGTTTATCAAATACGTTATACATGGCATTTTTTAAAAATGCAGCGTATGACTTTTGGTCATTAGAAAATTAAACATAAAAAAGTCGCACAACAAATTTGCTTCGAATCATTTGTTTACGAGATATACGACCAAGCTGACTTGGTTTAAACCAGTTTTTTTTTCAAATTCATCGCAAACGGGATTTTTTCAAAAATTTGGGTCAAAAGCGCTTTTGTTCGTTACATAATTTAGCAATCAAATTTCACAAACAAATTTTCCGTAGAAACATTTGTTTTTGAGATATACGACCAAAAATATACGACCTAGCGTGCTTTTGTTCATAACATACATAATTCAACATTCGAATTACACAAACAAATTTTCAGAAGAATCATTTTTTTTTCAAGATATACGACCAAAGAGTCACTTAAATAGGGTTTTCTAAATATCTCGACCAAAACCAATATTGTATGTATAAACATAATTTTTGATAAATATCCATTATATTAACTTGTCTTTCAATTCAAATTTGCTTTTACCTTTACAGCTTCCCCTATCGCTTATACCTTTGGTGCTTTTTTCTTTTAATTTGTATTTTCTTTCTTTACTTGTTTCATAAAAGTATTTACCTCAAAATTACCGCTAAGGTTCCTTTACACATGTACTTAAATATAGTACATGATTGAACGAATTCTGTTAATTTTACTTTCACACACCCTAAACTTGTTTCCCTGAATTTCTGTTTCTTTCGTTATTTTCGAACCACGGTAAACCTGACTGAATAGATGTAGCGCCTGAAGTACTTGATTCAAATCTATAAACAAAAAATAAACCGTTTAACCGATCTAGCATCACTGGAATCATATATTAATTATTTATAATCATATATTTAACACTTTAACCTTCATTGCTTAGGCCCATTTTTTCCTAAATCAAAATACACCGAAGCCTATGTTCTTTCGGAAATATTGCAAAATTCGTCTAATAAAGTTTCTCAATAATTGGTCTAATACTTTTTGAATTTATTTGGAACATAAATAGTGGAGTATGGATTGTGGGGTACTAGGATTTTATTCTAGGGGGTCAAAATTTTTGCAACGCTTAAAACCTTGCTTGTTTTTTGTAAACCTTATAAAACAGAAGCAACATTTCGCTTTAGGGGAGTTTCAAAAACGTTGATGCCCTCTATATACGTCACAACTTACACGTTTTCTTGACAAAAGGAAGGTGATGAAACGAAAGAAACGATACTCAGTTGAAAATTCTTCAGGAACCATAATGCTATTGTCAGTCATCACAGCCAACCAGCTTGCAGCCAAGCCTCAATTTTATGCCTTACGTTAATGATGCTATATTGAGACTTCTTTTGTTTTTACGCTCATGTGCTAAATATAAAATTTAATGTTTATTTACAGCTAAGCAGGTTTTTTTAAAATGAAACAAAATAAGAATAAATCCATTAGCACTTAAGTCAACTGAAATGTCTGTTAGACCCCTTTTCCACTCGGCAATTTTTCTTGCCAGCAAGTTTTCAATTCTCTTTTGAACTTGCCATTTGCGTTTCCACTCAGCAAGTTTTCTTGAGCAATTCTGAATAAAACTAAAGTGAAAGAGCAGGACAAAAGAAAAATTGCCGGTACGAGCAAGTCATGATATAAAAACCAGGTATTATAAAAAGCGACTGCGCTGCCAAGACGGAGGCATGATGTGTCAAATACAAGTAGTGTAATCATAAGAAGAAGTAAACAGGGATTTTTTTGTGTTTGGTCTCGCACTTTCTGGTTACTTTTGACTAAAAGAAAGGGATTTTTATATTGTTTCACTTGCACATTTTTGAAGACTTATATATAGGTAAGCAATATTTTCCAACTAGAGTAAACAAGTCAAATTTGTTTAACGTTATTCTAAAACAATTCCGCTTTTATTTTAGAATAATTAGGACTATTAGGTTAAAATATTTCACAAAAGTTAATAATAATATAATATAATTAAACAATTTACGCAAAAATATAATATGTATTGCAAAATATTTCCAACTTCAAGGAAAGCACATAAATAAAAATATCCCTGTTTTCATTTATTATTGTACAAGAAGCATCATTGTTTTGGCGTCAAATCGACATTTTGACATTCTATGCCTCCAATGACAGTTGAGCCCTCACGATTTATACTACCTGGTTATTATATCATGGAGCAAGTCTGTACTCATCCCCTTTCGTCACGTCCCGATGCCAACAAACTCGACTTGCCAGCAAGAAAAATTGCCGAGTGGAAAAGGGACCTTAACTCTTAACTCTTCCTTCTTAGCTTACGTCAGGGTACACTGAATAAGGTAGTAGCAAGACGGAGAGCGTGACTGCCGTAAATGTCAAAGCGAACTGCTTGAGCTGTTGTTGTTGTTGCTGTTGTTTTTCAGCAGCCATTTGATTTTGACACTTTCGGATATGCGAAAGAGAGCACAGTCAGTTTTGCAGCAACCTTGTTATTCAACCATGGCTTACGTTAAGAATGTAGTAAACTCTGTAGCATTGTGTCAAAATAGGAACGTTCATATCTTTACTCTTCGGGTTTAATAAATTCTTAATTTATTCTTCTTTTGAGATACCTTAAATTTATTAAAGAAAGTTTGATGAATATTATTATCACTTTGTATGTGAGTTGATTTCAGTAATACGCAATACGCAAACTTATGCAATGACATGAATCCCTCTGGTAATTTGTGAGTAATCGACCGTTTTATCAAAACGAACTTGCTTCAACATTGATTTAGACAAAATGGTTAGGTATCAAAATGGTTAGATATATAAAACCCATTAATTGAAAAATTTTAAAATTGAATTAAAATGGTTCAAATTATTTTTAAAAATGTTTTTTCGAACAAGCCTCAAACCCATAATCTGCCTTTATTTCAATAATTTCCATTAAAAGTTCTTATCTCAAAAAAAATTTCAAAAATAGACACCTTCTGCTCTTTCGAACCAATTTTCGAATATTTTATTTATTATAATTTATAAATTAATTCATGCTTCAATTTTCAGGCATAGATCAGTCAAGAACTACCACAAATACATCGATTATACAAAAATTGACTACCACATCAAAATTGCTACTGCTGCTGTTAATCGTTATTTGCATTGCTTCCGCTGTTGTTATTTATTTGGAGGTAGCCAAAAAACCAGAAGTATCGCAACGTGGACCAATAATATTCGGAAATAACTATGAGCACGGAACATGTAAGTTCATAAGGACGAAATATTACGACAACCTCTGTTGAAATATTGCCATAGTAGTTTAGCAATTAAATAAGTACCTTAGATTGAATTTTTATTTCAAGTATCTCAGTTCCGAATTTAGGAAATGGACATCTAATTGTCGACCGCGATCAATGGGGCGCTTCAGAGCTTGCCAGGGAGCTCACTATACCACTGAAACATCCAATACCGTATGTCATTGTTACACACATCGGTGTACAATCGAAACCTTGCGAAAATATCTACAAATGCTCAATCAAAATGCGTACCATACAAGATTCGGCTATTGCTGAAAAAAATCTGCCAGATATACAGTCGAATTTCTATGTAAGTTCAGCAGGCACGTACAAGCAAATGTATATTAACTGATTTAGCCATGGGCTTGTCACTTTCTTGGCCTGTCTTGCCAAACCTAATTCGCCGAGCATATTTAAAATAATGTTTAACATGGTCGTTGTTTGTTTTTTTTTATTTTTGGCAGGTTGCCGATGATGGCAACGTTTATGTTGGTCGCGGCTGGGATTGGGCAAATACCTATGCTAACGATACCTTGGCGCTCACTTTTATGGGCGACTATGGACGCTATATACCGACCGAAAAACAGCTGGAGGCAACACAATATCTGCTCGCTTATGCCTTGACCAACAAATACATACAGCTGGACTATAAATTGGTGGCTCAAAATCAGGTAAGGACAAAACTTGTTCTCTGGATTCTACTTAACTACAACTATTTTTTTTAAACACAGACTAAGACTAGCAAAAGTCCGGGCAATTTTGTCTTTAGACAAATCGTTAAGTGGCCGCATTTTTATCCTTGTGGCATGGATGGTAATCCACGTTGTGGCAGTGAGCTTGGAATGCCTGAAGTGTGGGATGGCAAAATGTGATCGTGGCAAATGAATGTATCAAATGAAAGTTTCATGTGACATTTTAAATTAAGTATTTTTATAATCAGTCATATTAATATATATGTTTGTACGTTTATTGTATATAGAAAAGTATTTTAAAAAAAATTATAAAACCACCTTACTATTGAGTTAAAACATTCAATTATATTTTTACGCCACGTTTGCGATGGCTTATTTAGAGAACAACGAAAAAAAAAAAATAAATGAAAAAATAAACCAAAAAAGGTGCAATTTTTGCTTAACATTTGAATGAATAAATCTTTTTTGATTGCTATAGCAACGTGTAAAAAATATAAATTAACTGCACAAGTTAACACACAAGGTAGCATGAATAATTTTTATTTTCAGGCCTGCCAAAATAACTCGTATTTGCATGAGCGCCGCCTACTCTGAGTTATATTGTTGCTTTTAATTATATAATGATTAAATAATTTGTATTCGTTTTTTTTTTTTTATAATTAAAAATATATGAAAGCTCTTAATAAAAGGCATAAATGTTGTCATTTGATGTGCACAAAACAATCAAGTTTAAATTTTATTCAACAAGTCAATAACTTATTTTGCCTTGACTTTGAAATTCGATTAAGTTTTGAAAGATATATAAAAGGTTGTGTATAGCTTTACTGATTTCAATTCAAACTATTTTCAAACAGTGGTGGCCACTTAGAGAACCTGAGTTAATATTTTAATAGTTATATTTTTGTTATGCTGCTTAATGATGATTAGATTTGATGCATCGATATTTTTTCCAATAATAATAATTTTTCTTTAATCGATAAATTTTTAATCAAAAATAAAAATATTCTTTTTCTTCCATACTCTCAGATAAACCATTTTTGTTTTAACTAAATATTTTTAATACCAATAATTTGTTTATCGATATTTTTTCGATCAGTTGTAAAAATCAAGTTGAGACCAATATTTTTTCGATCTTCGATTAACCTTTTAACGTCAAAATATATACTTTTCATAGAACCTTATTTGAACTTTTGGTACCACTTCATTTTTTAAAATATTTTAATGTACTTTATAAATATTGCAGATAGATTTGGAGAAAATTATTTATTCATTTAATTTTTTGATTTTATTTTTGAGAACTATTTAGATCGTGGCCTCAAAGCTTGATCTTTATGAATCGATGAATCGATAACAAATTTAATTTTTGACCTAAAAAATTCCACAATATTTAAGACTTGATCATTCTCGAATATAAAAATCAAAAAGTCAATTTGCAATTTTGGACGGCATTTGGTATCCTTAGAAATTTATTATATTAAGTTTAAAAACAAGAAAGAATTTTGTCAGTTTTTTAACCTCAAACTGTATTTTTGAGTTGATAGTATTAAAAGTATCTTAAAAGTATATTAAAAGAACTTATCAAAAATAAAAATAAATCATTGATCGAATTTATTTCTATAAAAAACTAAAATCAATTAGTATTTCCTATAACTCGACGATTTTCTTAATAAAAAGGCATTTACATTTTTATCAAACTACTACACTTAGATAAATATCAACTGTAATATTAACAGTCAGACGCTGTTATTTCAAAACACTGTTGGAATGAATAAATTGCTTTTAAGTTCACAGTTTATTTTTTAAATGAACGTTTCAAAGTATTTTTGTGCTGTTAAAATCATCTGCTACAATATTTTAGAGTTTTTGTTGAAATGTCTGCCTTCTCTAAGCAATAATTTTTAAAGGAGTTTTGCTATATTTATCTTATCGTTATCAATATCTCAGTGGAAGTTTGCTAGACTATCATGTGAAGGACGTGGGTTCGTATCCTAGCTGTGTAAGTATCAAAAATTTTAATATAATAATTGAAATTTTAATTCTGTTTCATTGACTGTTTGGTCAAAAATAATCTTAAAAGTAAGTTTGCTTACAATCTTGAGAAAATCGTACATTTAATTTTTTATTAAAAAAAAAATATTTTTTGGTTTTGTCTGTGATTGAATCTAGGTCAGTCGAGTACTAGGTGCAACTTTTAAGTCACTGACAAAATTTCAATAAAAACGTACAAACTCGTACATATACGTGTACTGTGTTCTAAAGACCAACAGTCATTTGTTGAATGGTATTTAACAGTGAAATCTGTTATTTCAACCCATGATTTTTTTGATATGACAACATTTTTTCCCCAATAAGTTCAATTCAGTCCGAAGCTAACTCAAAAGCAATTAACATATTCCGGTTCTACAGATATCGGTGTCTGTAGGCTTTCATATTACAGCAGAAAAATATAACTTTGAAGTAGTCAAGGAGTTTATGTACCTTGGAAACATCATAAATCGCAACAACAATGTAGGCCAGAAGATGAAGATGATGACAATTGCTAATAGGTACTCCTACAAGCTCAGTAAGAAATTCGGTTGCAGAACATTCTCTCGATTAACAAAACTGACACTCTACACGACGCTCATCATACCTCATCTTCTCTATGGCGCTGATTCACTCGGCTAAAAATCTTGGAAAAATTTTTAAACCAATCGTTGGACTAATGCAATTTTATAATCCTTTTCTAATTAGAATTGATACTTTTCAAAATACTAGAAATTTTATTAGCTTGGGCTGTATGTTTTTAAATTTAATAAATTGGAATTAAAATTTGGATTTTAGTACCTCAGGTCTTAAATTTAATGAAAATTAACTACTCGGTTAAAAATTTTGGAGCAATTTTTAACCAATCGTGAAAAGTGTTTAAATCGACAGCCTAGAGTAGACGACGAAGAGGAAGACCATTATTCCAATGAATTGCCTAGATCGAGTAAGCTCTAACTGCGCTTGTTGACAGAAATTGGAGAAGAAGTAGAGGCGCCTGGCGAGAGCTAATGAAGTCGGCCGTAACTCGACCTAAGTAAGTAAGTAAGTAGGTATAAAACTTGTATATCCAGTTCTCAATCAGTTGTGACAAACATAGTCCAGTGGAGCCAAATTGCATACCCGTGGTCGCCAACTGGCACACAATTCTTCGATGTGATTCCAAAATAAAATTTGTTTGCATATCTCGGTAGCACCTTCCAATGACCGAAATGTTTTTCTCTTAATTTTCGAAGAAAAATTATAACAGACCTACATATACCATATTGGTAGTCGAATCGACACGGTTGGCACATTATATCGACCGTTGTAAACACTGCTTCGGAAACAGCAGCCACTTTGTCATGATTTATAATTGAACTGTCTGTAGAATTTATAGAGTAAATAAAAAGGTTTCGTTAAAAAATGGCCTCTTCAAGAACACTATGCATCTCTTACGCTCTATTTTTGCCCTTTACTTTGCAACAAAGATGCATTTCATTAGCTACTATATTATTATTAGCTACTATATCTATAAATAACTGGTACCAAATACTTATAACCAGCTGTTAAATAATTTTATAGCACATATATTTTTGTATATCTGCGTTATTTATAGACAGCTTTTTATTTTTACAAACAGTATTAAAGTAGTTGAGCTAGTTTTAAGTCCTTCATTATTAAAAATGAAAACGTTTAATCCTCTTAAGTGGAATTCTAGGTTTTCATTAATTAAAGTGAACTCAAAGCTACGAATTAATTCAAAAACTAATACAGATAAAATAATTATCTCAAAAACGATAACGTTTGAACAAAAGTAAAAACAAATTCTATTTCATTTTTATTCGTGGATAGTAATTGTACCTGAATAAGAAGATAAATTGTTTGTTATTATATAAAATAAATGTGATTAACCTTAAATATAAATATGGAATATGAACTAAAAAGAATATATATGTATGTATGTGAAACAAACTTATGGAAATATGTACTTTGAATATTTAATTAAAAGTAAATATGTATACGGTCCTGTAAAACAAACCAATGAAAGAAAAAAAAAATACAGCAATTAAGATTATTTAAAGAATTTTACTTAAAACTATTGTTACTTAAAATACTCTGCTAAAATTAATGTCATTTTCAAGGAAAATAATACCGACTTTTGATAAGTTAGTAGATGTGTATATGTCAAATTTAAGAATTTGAATTTGGTAAGAATACTTTATTTATTTCCTCCGATATTAAAATAATATAACCAAAGAAGCTAATATTGCTTCCTCTGCGACTGTAGCGAGCACAACAGCTTTAAAACTCAGCTTTAACAGTGTGCAACTTGTTACTCAGCTGCTCTCAAAAAGCTGCTTCGACAGAGATATATTTGCATGTACATGTAGAAATAAAGCTGGATTAACCCAATCAATACAATGACATGCAAACAAGTTTATTTCCAATCTGAAATTTATTTTTATAACAACAACAAAGGTAGCAATAATAACATCAACAACAACTAAATTTTTTTAAATGATTGTTTGTTTTTGTGTAATTTTATTATGCGTGAATTTTGTATTCATAGTTTCAGGCCGTTATAAACGATCAATTCAGCAATTCAGACGGAAAAAACAACACACACATATCCAAAACCAAAAAAAAATTTCCAAGAGGAGCACATAAAAAATTGTTTTACATCAAATTGTAGAGTAATTGTTTGTAAAGTATACTAAAAAACGGGCAATAAAAATAATTGACTAATTAGCATAGAGTAAAATCTCCTATCTTTAGCGTTGAACTGAGTAAAAGCGGCTTCGATGCATCGCGATTTACATACTTATTATTAATAATTTTCTTAAGGTTTTTGTTTTTGTTCTTATTGTGTGCTTAGGTTTTCTCCGCACTATTCGTAAGTTTACTGCACTTAATTACTTTTATATGGCGCTATTGAGCACAATACTTGAGAACGTGTTGTTTATCCATTAAAACAAAAAAATTGTTAAATAGGAAAAAGAGTATTAAAAATTTATATGGCTAAAACCCAAAGCCCGCTTTTACTTCCCGTAATTGGGTTGAGCCTCAAAATCAATAAAAAATAAAAAATTCCACAACAAATCTTAGCAAATATATAACAGAACATTTAAAAAAAACACAAACAATGGATGAGGTACACAATTTTGATGTGAACAAAGACTCAGGATATGGAATGTCTTGTCATATCTTATTTTAAATTATTTTATCTCATTTCATCTCATCATATCACATCAGATCAAAACCTATCTTATGTTATTTGAACTTATTGTATCTTATCTTATTTCATCTCATCTCATCTCATCCATCTCATCTCATCTCATCTCATCTCATCTCATCTCATCTCATCTCATCTCATCTCATCTCATCTCATCTCATCTCATCTCATCTCATCTCATCTCATCTCATCTCATCTCATCTCATCTCATCTCATCTCATCTCATCTCATCTCATCTCATCTCATCTCATCTCATCTCATCTCATCTCATCTCATCTCATCTCATCTCATCTCATCTCATCTCATCTCATCTCATCTCATCTCATCTCATCTCATCTCATCTCATCTCATCTCATCTCATCTCATCTCATCTCATCTCATCTCATCTCATCTCATCTCATCTCATCTCATCTCATCTCATCTCATCTCATCTCATCTCATCTCATCTCATCTCATCTCATCTCATCTCATCTCATCTCATCTCATCTCATCTCATCTCATCTCATCTCATCTCATCTCATCTCATCTCATCTCATCTCATCTCATCTCATCTCATCTCATCTCATCTCATCTCATCTCATCTCATCTCATCTCATCTCATCTCATCTCATCTCATCTCATCTCATCTCATCTCATCTCATCTCATCTCATCTCATCTCATCTCATCTCATCTCATCTCATCTCATCTCATCTCATCTCATCTCATCTCATCTCATCTCATCTCATCTCATCTCATCTCATCTCATCTCATCTCATCTCATCTCATCTCATCTCATCTCATCTCATCTCATCTCATCTCATCTCATCTCATCTCATCTCATCTCATCTCATCTCATCTCATCTCATCTCATCTCATCTCATCTCATCTCATCTCATCTCATCTCATCTCATCTCATCTCATCTCATCTCATCTCATCTCATCTCATCTCATCTCATCTCATCTCATCTCATCTCATCTCATCTCATCTCATCTCATCTCATCTCATCTCATCTCATCTCATCTCATCTCATCTCATCTCATCTCATCTCATCTCATCTCATCTCATCTCATCTCATCTCATCTCATCTCATCTCATCTCATCTCATCTCATCTCATCTCATCTCATCTCATCTCATCTCATCTCATCTCATCTCATCTCATCTCATCTCATCTCATCTCATCTCATCTCATCTCATCTCATCTCATCTCATCTCATCTCATCTCATCTCATCTCATCTCATCTCATCTCATCTCATCTCATCTCATCTCATCTCATCTCATCTCATCTCATCTCATCTCATCTCATCTCATCTCATCTCATCTCATCTCATCTCATCTCATCTCATCTCATCTCATCTCATCTCATCTCATCTCATCTCATCTCATCTCATCTCATCTCATCTCATCTCATCTCATCTCATCTCATCTCATCTCATCTCATCTCATCTCATCTCATCTCATCTCATCTCATCTCATCTCATCTCATCTCATCTCATCTCATCTCATCTCATCTCATCTCATCTCATCTCATCTCATCTCATCTCATCTCATCTCATCTCATCTCATCTCATCTCATCTCATCTCATCTCATCTCATCTCATCTCATCTCATCTCATCTCATCTCATCTCATCTCATCTCATCTCATCTCATCTCATCTCATCTCATCTCATCTCATCTCATCTCATCTCATCTCATCTCATCTCATCTCATCTCATCTCATCTCATCTCATCTCATCTCATCTCATCTCATCTCATCTCATCTCATCTCATCTCATCTCATCTCATCTCATCTCATCTCATCTCATCTCATCTCATCTCATCTCATCTCATCTCATCTCATCTCATCTCATCTCATCTCATCTCATCTCATCTCATCTCATCTCATCTCATCTCATCTCATCTCATCTCATCTCATCTCATCTCATCTCATCTCATCACATCTCATCTCATCTCATCTCATCTCATCTCATCTCATCTCATCTCATCTCATCTCATCTCATCTCATCTCATCTCATCTCATCTCATCTCATCTCATCACATTCCGTACCTTCCCTTACCTAACGTTATGTTGCCTTACCTTACCTTACCTAACCTAACCTAACCTTACCTTACCTTACCGTACCTTACCTTACCTTACCTTACCTTACCTTACCTTACCTTACCTTATCTTACCTTACCTTACCTTACCTTACCTTACCTTACCTTACCTTACCTTACCTTACCTTACCTTACCTTACCTTACCTTATTTTACCTTATTTTACCTTACCTTACCTTACCTTACCTTACCTTACCTTACCTTACCTTGCCTTACCTTACCTTACCTTACCTTACCTTACCTTACCTTACCTTACCTTACCTTACCTTGCCTTACCTTACCTTACCTTACCTTACCTTACCTTACCTTACCTTACCTTTTTACTTACTCTATCTATCTTATCTTGGCTTATCTTAAAATATATTTACTTCCGTGAAAAAGTTTAAATTGAAAGAAAGCATTCTTAATACATTTCAATTACTTGTTCCAGCATAATTATTTCTTATGACCTACGTTAACGCTTGTCTGATTCGTTTGAAAATTAAGAGATTATTTTTAATTGAGTATTCCTCTGGGCTATTTCAATTCGTTATCAGTAAAAAAAAATTCCATATGCAATATTCATATTATAATGATATTTATTAAATACGACATGGGCTATGATGACAATTTGTGCTAATTTAATTTTGCAATTGTTGTCGCGGTTGATTGTTGTACGTATGTATATGAGTAAAACCCTTGTTGCTAAAACCATGCGTCATAAGTGTTTGCAATGACGAATCAATGGTCGAAGCGTATGATATAATTTATCTATTTGCAAATTGAAATTATTTATATCAATGGGAATCAAAAGAATAATGTGGGAAAAAATTTATGAGCTTCCCTACACTCGAAGCAACATACCGTATTGTGTACCGTATGCTACATTCTAAATTAGTGTTCTTAAAGATTATTTTCTTTTAAGTATCAGTTAGGGTAAGTATTAGTAATTGGGCAAAGCCCAAATAAATGGTTTAAAATGAGTAAGTTTGTCCCTTTATAAATGAACTCTCAAAATTTGTAATTAGAAACATTTACTCAAATCAGAGATATTTTCTCAGCAATTTAGGTAAGCATCTGGATCGGCAAAACTTAAATAAGCGGTTCAGTGAAATAACGCCCAAAATAAAAAATGAAATAACACCCAAATAAAATGAAATAAAGCCCAAAATTTTGGGCCTTATTTCATTATAAAATAACGCCCAAATTTGTATGGAAATTTTTTGGGCGTTATTTAATTTTTTGTTTGGGCGTTATTTCACTGAACCTAAATAAGCAATAAAATCATTTTGTTTTTATTACTTGTAGGCATTGATGAAAGACAATTGAATTCAATTGAACTCCATTACATGAAAATTGTTGAACTAATAAGAAACCTGTATAATACCTTGGATTGACTAGAAACTAAACTTATTAATTAATAATATGAGGTTATGAAAAGCTAATACATGTCATTTGATTAAGTATTATGCTAATATTTAATATTAAAACAAAATTTCATATCTAAACGTACTTTAATTCTTAAACGAGATTTCTTTAAATTGACAGTACCCACTGGTAAAAAGGTGTTTTTGATGATATTGGAATACAGAATTGTTAGCGGAATGTAACTCAAGTCTACTTTTCTTCTCACAGAATAGTCGGTATGTATTTATTGTTAAATAAATAGTCAACATCCATTTTGTTTTTAACCGAATTTAAAAAAGGAGGAAGTTCTCAAGTTGGTCGATTTTTTTTCCTTGTATTAAAACATCGTGTTTACTTTCATTTACTGTTCACATATGAAGTGAAGTTGTGAAAAGTATTCATTTTTATTTTTTTCAGTATAAATAAAGAGTACATTTTATAAAACAGAACTGTTGTCTCAATATCATTATTTTCGGCATCATAAGTTTGTTTGTAATGTAAACTTGTCAAAAGGTCAACTCAAAAGTATACTAAAATCTATTGTTTAATTAGATGTATACAAATGCGTGGTTAGAGTTACCTTCTGTGATGTCCAAGAGTCCAACCCAAACTTTGATGGATCAATTTTTTCCATATTACCCTGTTTTTAGTCATTTGTATTTATAACATATACCACAGCCACACTCGGAAATTCTTGAAATTAATTTTTATCGAAACTGAAACTACATGACATTTTTGTGCGGGTAACTATCGGGGTCTGACACCTTAGAAAGTGCTTGAGCTTGCTGTGATTGCTCAATGTCACGAGCGACTAAGGCAAGTGGACGTGAAGTTGAGCTTAAATTCAACCGGGCTGACATGTCACTCAATATTCAGGAATTTTGATTTCCACAAATAAATGTTAGTTATAATCAACTCAGTTAATCATAAAATGGTACCATGAACCATTTAATTCGGTTTTGGACAGTATTTCAAGAAGACAGACAGGATACCTATTTTTTCCATTGTTTTTTTTTAAGTCGTTTTTATCAAGTTTTTAAATATTCGATAGATAAAAAGTAAGAAAAAATTGTGTAAATAAATAAAAACCTACCATATAAAAAAATTTTAATGAATAATATGTGCATATATTAGATTGTCTCTTAAAAATTAGTTCTTCTATTTTTTCAGTTTTATGCTTAAAATTTTACTTCAATATTTGAAAGTTGAGATGAAGCACAAAGTCTCAAAGATTGTTAATTTTCTCAAAAAAAATAGGGAATTGCCGTTGGAAGCTTAAGTAAAGCAAACTCGAATGGTCTAATAAAAACCTTCAAAAATATTGATGAAAGTTTTAAGTGAAAGATATGTATCTATTCATGTAACTATTGCATTAAGAATCGTATAAAAAAGGCAAAAAATCACTTCCACAGAGTATTTCCTTGTGATAAGTTATGTCGAGCATGACTTCGTTCTAATTTGCAAGTGATAAGACTTCTGATTCATATCCTGAGTTCTAACCGCTACCACTGTGTAACATTTTGGAGGTCATGGAACTCAAACAACTTATTGACTGTTGTTCCTAAAGATGTTCCTTAAAGTTGGACGTAAATAGAAAAACGCTATCTGGAATTTGCTAGTTTGGCTACCGATTGGATTTTATGGTACCTGAAAGATATCGGTTGAAACTTGATTTTAAAAAAAATCTCATGGCTATATCTCGTAAGCTATTTGGAATTTTGCTTTCCTGTCTAGAGCAAAGTTGTAACTATTGGCAAGGAAAATAAAAGCTCAGAGCAAACTAACACGATAAAACCGATAAAACTTCACCGAAGCCTCAAAATCGCGAAAATGAAAAAAAAATTACATGTTATTTTTACCATTTTTGGTCCATATCTCTCAAACCGTTTTGAATTTTGGCAATCAATATACAACGAAATCATAGGCAAACAAAAACTAAACAACTATTTACAACATGTCAACTGCATCGGAATACTCCTTGACTATATTTGATTTTATCGAGCTTCCATTTACCACTGGGTAATTATATTAATTTATTAATATCAATATTAATTTATTAACCAAAGTTCTTAGTCCGTCATTCATACTGAGAAATGGGATCAGTAGAGAAATTTAAAATTATATGTATGTTAAAATAATATCCGATCGTGCACTTGTCAGTCAAGTCGCACCTCATACATGTAGATAAAAAAAGTTGAATATCTTCGCTCTTCTCGAAATTCTTGGCTGCAGTTTTATACAGTTTATTATCATTTTATCTAACTTAAGCTCGCTCATTTAAATAGTAAAACATTTATATTTTTATAATTTTTAAGTAGAAATCGCAACAATTTTAAGCCTGGCTATCGTCTGTTGACTAAAAATATTCTAGAATCAGTTGATAGCGGGCAGACAGACAGAGAGAAGACAACGTCAACACAAACACAAACAGGCCAAGAGCAAATATTAAGTTGTTTGTACTAGCTGTATGAATAAACAAATACGGTGTATGTGTGTATTTTTGTGTTAATAATTTTTAATTTTTTTTTTTTTTTAAATTGTTTAATACAAACAACTTGATTGTATGAAATACCGTCAAGAGTGTGCTGAGCACGGGACAAGAGCAAACCTATGGATACGGATACGAAAACCAGACAGCGCTTCAGTTGATCGCAAGCATTCGTAGTCGCCGCTGATACTCAGGGGCACTCGCACTCGCACTCTTTGATGGATTGTATAAAGTAGCTTGTAGTTGTTGTTGTTTGTTTTTTAAATGCACAACTTAACATTAAAAAGCGGTTATAAAATTTCAGTGAACTAAAAACGTCAAAATAATTAAATGCAGAGTTTTACTGCATTAAAGTGCGTTAAAAACGCAATGCGAGCTTTAAAATTATAGTGCATTTATTTGATAAAAATAAATTCAACTAAAAATTGGCATAAAAACAAAAAAAAAAAAATAAAGCTTTCAATCGAATAATGAGCACTTTAGTAACAACAAAGCTTTTTAATTTAAGTGCGAAACGCAAAAGTTAGAAAATCTTTAAGCGCAACATTTAAGCGCCGAAGTCACAAAGTTCAACAAATGCGCGTTACATACTTGCAAGCTTTTTCAAAAAATTAAAAAGAAAAAAAAATAAATTTCAAAGTTCTAAACTTACATAACCAGCCTCGCTCGATCAGCCTCTGAAAATAACTACATCACATAAACAATCTAATTTAAATTGATTCTGTGAAATGCGGCAAATAAGTGTGTAAACAAATAATACAAAAACAAAAACAAACACAAAACAACAATAACTTTAAAACAGGCCAAAATCAGCAGAAAAAGTTAAAAAAGGAAAAAGCAGCAGCAATCAATTAATTATTTTCATTGTTTACATTATAAAATGGTGTGTATCGTTGTTGTTGTTGTTGGTGTTGTGTCTTAAAAGCGCTTGTATGCGTGTGAACTTTTGTAGTATGAGTGTTTAGCAAACTTTCGCTGGTGTAAGTGTGAAAATTTTGCCATTCTGATCTCTCTCTCACGCTTGTTATCACCACATTCTCTCTATCGCACTCATGTTACTGTTATCAGCAAGCGGAAGTATGTTTTTAAAAAATATTTCAAAAACTTCAACCCGACATATTTGCAATAATCTGTGATACTATGTGAGTGTATATTTAGCTGGCATTTGCAGTTGCAACTTTTGAGATCTCTTCATTTCTTATAAACAAAAACACAGCCTTGAGTTGATTCTTGCTGCGTAATTGTGAACCAGCGAGTTGGCACGCGACTCATTAAAACCGGCTTACAACAAAACAAACTAATTGTAGAATTTAACAAAATATTTCACAGATAAGCTGTGTTGAACAAAAGCGCTTAAAGCTTTTATCAACACATTTTATTAGCAGAGTTTTTGATTTTAACTAAAACAGATTTAATTTACTTTAAACTTAAATTAAATAAAATTCAAAATATTAATTTTATAATTAGTATTTTCAAATTTTTTCATTAAGAAATAATTTAAAATATTAATTAATAACTTGACAATAAGGTAAAAGGTAAAAACTGTTACAGACGTGTTTTGTCGAAATATTTTAATATAGCTTTAAAACGTTCAATTGTCAAAACTGCTTTCGCAAAATTTTATTCGAAATGAGAAATAATCGTTTTTATAATGAAAAAAAAAAGAGAAACAAAAAATCTTGTTTTTTTTGTGCAATGGTTAACAATGATAACGATTTTGTGTGGTATTGTTTATGAATATTTAAATTAATTTGTCTTTGTCAAAATTTGTATACATATATATTATTTGGTTGCAAAATATTTTTGCATAACACGATTTATATAAAAAAGATGAACCCATTTCCATGTTAATCGATTCAATATAATCGTATTCGCCGGCATCCAATATATAAACATACTCGTATCTACTCATGTATCTTATCAATAAGAAATCATTTATTTTACTAAGGCTAAATTCAGAGTGAACGATACAAGCGATGCGATGCTATAAAGCTAGTCGAAGCTACAAAACTTTGCCTGTGTTTTTCTATGAAAAAAATCAGAAAATGTCATTCAAAATAGAAGCAATGCTATAAGTTTATGAAGTTTATTTTTGAAATGAATTGCATGAAATTTGAAACATAAAACTGAATGATTCAGCATTTTAAGTAAGAAAAAAACGCTTTGACTCTGACATAGAATAGCATAACTTATAGCATCTAATAGCAAAGCTTCAAGTATCGCTTCGCTTGTAGCGCTCACTCTCACATCAGCCTTAGGTTGCTAAAATGACTTTCACTCACATTTTTAAGTGGTACTTTGTACTAAAACAAATCATGGGTTGAAATAAGACATTTCACTGTTAAATACCATTCAACAAATTAAACTTTCTTATCGACAATCAGTTGCTTGTTGGTCTATAGAACACGGTACACGTATAAGTACGTACTTATTGGAATTTTATCACTGACGTTTGCGTCTAGTAATCGTCTGACCGACAAGACCAGTAAAGATGATTTTTTTTTTTAGTACATTTAATTTAATATATTTTATTTTGTTAATAAAAAAGGAAATGTACAATTTTTCAAGATTGTATTTTGAAGGTTATTTTTGACCAAACAGAATATGAAGTAGAATTAGAATTTCAATTATAAAATTAAACTTTTTGATACTTAGACAGCTGGGATACGAACCTACGTCCTCAACATGACAGTCTAGCACACTTCCACTGAGATATTGATAACGATAAGATAAATATAGTAAGACACATTTAAAAACTATTGCTTAGAGAAAACAGACAAGCAAGTTCATTTCATTGGTTTAATTTCATTACTTCTCAGGCTGTATTGCAGTCTCACCGATGAATTCAAGTTCAAAAACGCAATGTTTGGTTTACAGTAAGGAAAATCTACACGGTTAAAAATCTTGTCCTAAAATTTAGGCAATCCTGTACTGTAAACATATATGATGACACCGAAATTGTATTTCAATTTAAACCACGTCATATACTAATAGTAAGTTTTAGTCCCGCATAGGTTTAAAATTTACCAAAATTTTTAACAAAATACTGCTTTTATAACCTTTTAGCTATTTTGTATTAAATTTTGTGTCTAAGGTACTAAAACACAAATTTTACTCCCAATTTATTAAATTTTAGTACAGTTTTGACTAAAAAATTTCTAGTATTTTGAAAAGTAACAACTCTTATAAAAAAACGTTTAAAAAAATCCATTAGTCCAACGATTGGCTTAAAAATTATTCCAAGATTTTTAACCGTGTGTTAATATTTAACAATGAAAAATGTCATGTAACTCCACTTAATGAATTTGGCGGGTAAAGTGATATACCACATTCAAATAATGTGATATATCATATATACACGGTTAAAAATCTTGGACTTAATTTTAAATTTTTTTGGATTACATATAGGACACGACCAAAAAAAGATTATTTTTTAATCCAATGAAAAGTTTTAAATTTTTCAATCCAAAAAGGATTTATTTTTGATCCGCAAAAAGTTTAAATTTTCTTAATCCAAAAAGGAATAATTGTTAATCCATAGAAAGTTTAAAATATTATAATACAAAAAGGATTAAATTTTAGTCCAAAAAAGTTTAAAACATTGTAATCCGAAAAGGGATTACTATTTAACCCACAAAGGTTTAAACACTGTTTACTGTAATAATGTATAAAATAATATTTTGGTTCAGATTTTAATAAACAATTTGTTTAATTTTATTAAAAATAACTTTCGGATGCTTTAACAATATTTAGAATTATATTTAGCTTAAATTTCGTAGTAGTAGTAGTTTTCAATCTTATACCTGAATTGCAATGCGGCAGTGGCAGCGTCAGTGGCTGTTATTTTAGGAATACTGTTGTTCAATGCTAAAACTTACATAGCAGCAATGGCAGTAAGCAGTACTGCCGAGGTCAGCCCAATTTCTAAATTCACTGCCAACATGCAAATAATTAAACTACTTAGAAATTCGAGGTCAGCCCTATTTCTAAATTCACTGCCAACATGCAAATAATTAAACTACTTAGAAAAATTCAACATTCACTGATTTTGATGCTGACGCTGCCACTGCTAGATTGTAATTGGCAGGCAGTAAAATATGAAACAGCTGATCACTGCCGCTGCCACTGACACAGCTGCTGTCTCTGCCAATGCTACATTGTAATTCAGCTATTAAATAACATAAATTACAGTGTATAAAATATAAAAAATAATTTTTTTGTTTTTTTTAGAATCTGGTTCCTTAAGGTCTTAAAAATACGTATACGAATTTTTAGAAAAAAATATTAAATGAAAAAAAGATATAACATACATTACATTCGTATGTCGCGCATTTATTCATATATTATCGTTCATAGAAGAAAATCTAATCGCGTTTTTCTCGAAACAAGTTTTTTCGAATTGGTTTCTAAGATATCTCGAGTTCTGCTTGATCGATTTCGATGAATCTTGATTCATTGTGATCTTCATAGACTCTGTTAAGCACTCTACTTATAAAAACCGAGAAACTTTTATGTATTGTTTTTTACGGCTAAAAATCTCTGCCAAAAAGAGGGGTATTTTGTAAATATGTTTTTCAACGCATGCCATTTTTTTTGTTTTGTTTTTTTTTTTTTTATTTGCGTAGGTAGAGTGCTCAACTACAACCCTTAACTGAAGAATGCACTTTGATTTTTTTTACTTTCCGACGCCTTGAAAATGCTGTAGACGAGAAACCAACTTACAACCTTTTTTTAAACACGCCAACTTCAACGACCTCTAGAAAAGAAACAACAAATACAAAAACAAAAACAAACATTTTTTTATAAATTCGACTTTAACTGTAAATAATATTAATAAATTTGACTTAAATAATTTATTAATACTATATAAAAAAAATTAATAAAAAAGGTGTTGTTTTTAATAGCTTCACACTGTAATAGTACCTTAATACAAATTTGTAGTCCAAAAATGGTCTTAAATTTAAGCTTTTTCAGATTAAAAAAAAATTAAACTAAAATATGGAATAAAAATTAGTACTTTTAGGATTAAAAATTGCTTTAAACCAAAGATTGGATTAAAAACTAGTCCAAAATTTTTAACCGTGTACCAATTTCACATTACCCGAATAGTATTTAATAGCATATGGTATATCACATTCTTTGACTATATCACAATAGCCGAATTCGGTTTTCAAAATAATAAGGTTATTTTAGTAAAAATAAACTTTAGAAAATAAAAATATCAACTCATTTGTGGCTAAATTTATTCCAACAACAACCAATTTATCTATTTCAGCTTACAATTCTACAACAAAATTCTACAACGCAACAAAAACTATCGACTACACCGATAAAACAATTTTACAACAATGAGAGCAAAAACATCGAATTAGAGCACGCATTAAACTGCAGCATGTCTCTTTTTCTATTGCCATTATGTTCACATGTTTATTCTTGTCAAAAATTGTATATTTAACAAAATATGCAGATATATCACATTACCCGACCATATCACAATACCCGAAGTTACTCTATATGTACATTTAAGAATAATGCATTCCTTTTAAGAATTATATTTTGTGCTTTCTGCTTGATTCATGCCCAAATCTAATGGAAAACAAGTAAAGAAAGTCTAAAGACGGTCCAGTTTGGCTATGGAATACCCTAAACCTCCTTTAATACTTAAAATATATATTTAAGTAAAATATCAAACAAATAGACATAACTTCCTATCAAAATTTTTGTATTCTTTATAACTATAGAATTATACAGGTTTAACAAATGTGGTTTTAATGGTAGGTGATCGTGTTGGTAGGCATCTTAATTTTGATACAATAATCTCACATACCAAGTTTTATCTTTGTAGCTCATCAAATGTGAATCTTTTAATAGTATTTTTAATATTGTGGGTTTTATGGGAGGTGGGCGTGTTCATGGGTGGATTGCGCCCATTTTGTAAACAAATCTAAGTTTTAATACAATTATCTTACATACCAAGATTTATCTCTGTAGCTCATATACAAACCTCTTTATAGAGTTTTTACCATAGTGTGTTGTATGGTAGGTGGGCGTGTTGGTGAGCGGATGACGCCCAGTTTTTGTGCACACCTCCGTTTTGAAATAAAATTATCCCATACCACATTGTACCTCTCTGGATCAAATGTGAACCTTTTAATAGTATTTTTAATATTTTGGTTTGTATGGGAGGTGGGCATGTTGGTGGGCAAATGACGGCAATTTTTAGTAAACATCTTATTTCTAGTATAAAATGCATACCTACTTAATTTTAATCCTGTAGCTCAAATAAGTCTCTTCATAGAGTTTTCAATTTTCGGGTTGTATGGGAGGTGGGTGTGGTTATGGGTGGATCATGACAATTTTTTATGTTCATCAATTTTTTGTGTTATTTTTATAGCTTAAGGCGTTAGGCCACTCTAGAACTTTCGAAAAATCAATAATTTTTTTTTAAATGAACCCTTATGTCCTTAAAAATTATGTCTCAAAAGATGATGGCCGGGAAAAATATCTAAGTACTTGATTTTTGAATTTTAGTATATGACCGCCTGGTCGGCACTTCTACTACTAAAAACTTCAAACGCGTTTATTTCAAAACTGCATTTTTTAAATTGAATAGTTTATTTATTATTAAGATGGGACATAACATTCGCGGCAGAGAAAACACACATTTTTTTAAAAATTCATAACTCAGTCAAAAACAAACATTTTTCCAATTTTTTTTTTTATTATTGTAGAGAATTGAAGAAATTACAAGAAAAAAATTCAAAAAAATATAATTTTTATTTGACATGACCTTTTTTTAAATTTTTTTTTCAATTTTTGGTGATGTTTCAAATTTGAAAGTGTGTTTTTTCGAAAAAAATATTGACTTCAAAAATTTTTAAAAAATCGAAAAAGAATTTTAAAAAATGCTCGTGTCATACGATAGCGAATACAGTTTAAAAAAATACAAAAAAAAAAATTTCGTCAAAAATTTTGCACACGCTAGTGCCGCAACCAGTACGAAAAACGTGGCTTCAGGATAAACGCGTTCAAAGTTTGTGAACAAAGAAAAACAAGTAAAGAAAGTCTAAAGTCGGTCTAGGCCGACTATGAAATACCCTAAACCTACTTTTCAAAAACAAAAAAATTTTTATTGTAAATGGCCGTCTCCGTGGGCGGATGAATCCTATATTTTATATGCATTTAAATGTTGATGAAAAATTTATACATACCAAGTTTTATTCCTGTAACTCACAGTTCATGCCTTTATTATGCTTTCGCTATGGGAGTTGGGCGAGTGCAATGACGGATTACTCACAATTTTTGAACACACCTTAGTTTTGGTATAAAATACATACATACCAAATTTGATTTCTCTATCGCAAACATAATCTTATTTATTCAGTTTCAAACTTTTTGGGTTGTACGGGAGGTAGGCGTGTCCGTGGGAGGATGACGTCCATTTTTCAAAACAATATTTTTTTTGTTATAAAAAACATATGTGCCAAATTTTATCTCTGTAGGTTAAACAGAGATTTATTTATTGTGTTTTCAATTTTTGGGTTGTATGGGAGGTAGGCATGTCCGTGGGCGTATGATGGCCATTTTCCAAACCGTCTTTGTTTTGTTATAAAAAACACACGCGCTAAATTTTATTTTTGTAGGTTGAACAGAGGCTTATTTATTGCGTTTTCAATTTTTGGGTTGTATGGGAGGTGGGCGTGTCCGTGAGCGGATGATATCCATTTTTCGAAGACATCTTCGTGTTTGCATAAAATACATACATATCGAATTATATTGTTGTAGGTAAATTATGAGCTGAGTTATGCAGTTTGCAATTTCCGCGTTATATGGGAGGTAGGCGTGTCCGTGGGCGGATGATGTCCATTTTTCAAAACTATCTTTGTCTTGTTATAAAAACAATCGTGCCAAATTTTAGCTCTGTAGGTTAAACAAAGGCTTATTTATTGCGTTTTCAATTTTTGCGTTGTATGGGAGGTAGGCGTGTCCGTAGGCGGACTCCAAAAATATTCAATAGTGCAGATCCTTAGGTGCATGTGACCATGTGTACCAAGTTTCATCCAATTATTTCGACTCCTTCTTCTTATCCTGTGTTTACGGACAACACACAGACGGACGGACGGACGGACATATGATAATATGCAGAACAAGAATATACATACTTTTCTATACCGGACTCGCTTCATTCTATGCGTTACAAATGTTTGCACAAAGTTAATATACCCAAACCCTTCAGGTTTAGGGTATAAAAAGACGATAAATAAAAATTCGCTCTCACTAATCCGGCTGTAACTTTTGAACCCGTAGGAATTTTTCCATGAAAAATTATTGTATACAGTCACTGATATGTAGAATTAACACCCACTTTGGAATCTTGATTTATTGCGAAGTATTTCTAAAAAAAAGATTCAAAGTATTCATATTTTTCAGGCGTCTACAGGGGCCTTAAATTCAACCCTCTTTACAGCGCTTTTTAGTTTTTGGCTATATGGGAGGTAGACGTTTCCGTTGGCAGATTCCAGAAATATTCAATAGTTCAGATTCCTGGGTTCATGCCAACAAGTGTACCAAGTTTCATGCAATTATCTCAACTCCTTCTTCATATCCTGTGTTTACGGACAACACACAAACGGACAGACAGACGGAGGGACAGCAGGACGGACGAATATGGATAGCTCGACTCACTAGGTGACGCTGATCAAGAATATATTTAATTTTCTGTATCGGATTCGCTTCGTTCGAGGTGTTACAAAAGGTTGCACAAAGGTTAGGGTAAACGGTTAAGGTACAATTAGAGCTTGTTCTTGAACAAATAAAGTGTACAAATTAATTTTTTTGGATAATCTAAGAAAAATATGTTGTTGAAACCCATTTAAAATATATTTCACATAAAATTTTTTTATTCTGAATTCGGTATTGTTACAAAGGAGTGCTGTTAACCCGAACGGCAAACTTTTTCTCTCCATAAAATTCGCACCTCCGGCTTAAGGGGACTTCTATCCATTTTTGTGTAAAATGTGGTTTTTTTTTATAAAAGCTTAACGAAATGCCGATTTTGAATTTTTCACAAAATTCGAATAGAGGGTGGTCCGAAAGTTTCTGTACACACTAATATATAAAATTAATGTTTATTTGTTTGTTTGCTTGTTGTTCTTTTGTTTGTTCGTCCTTACTGTTCATTCGATTGCGATAAAACTTTGTCAACTTATTACTTGGAGTTTCGCTGAGAATATATTTCAATTTCTTCGGAAGCAATATTTTTCTGATCTGATAACTCTGAATATATCCGAAAAAAAACTGATAAATTTTAATATTGAACTTTTGTTACGTATACGCCATGGTAGCCATTTGCATATTTTATGCAAAATTGATTGTGCCAGAACTTTAAGTTTTGCCAAGTAGGTACTTTAACTAGAGGTTCCAAAATTATGAGTTGCACTTTGTAATGAAGAAATTTTGCATCATCTGTGAATATCTTCTGATGCTTTTGTCAGCCATTTGCAACTGAAGAAAGATAAAAAATACCAAAAGCTGTCAATAGAAGCTCAAGCATTAATTCAAAGTGAGCGTTATGAGCAATACAATTTTATTTTTTAAATATAAACTAACTTTTCCCATTTTATTTTCAAATTTTTTAAAAGTCTCAATTCAGAATGACAACTATTGTCAAAACTTGCAACATAATAATGTTTTATATATTTTCCCCAGCCGCGGCGAAGAATTTTTTTCAATAAAAAATTTTTCTGATCGGTCACCACCTCTCTGCAGACAATGGCAAACCTCAGAGAGTAAATAATGCCATGTAAAGCTTCTTGAGAACATGAACTTTAGCCGTTCGGAGTCGGCATAAAACATGTAGGTCCAGTTCTCGGTCAATTGTGTGCAAACATTTAATAACACACACAACACAACTGATCATAAGAAGCTCGGTCAAAGTCCTTTCAAGGGCTGAAATGGCCAATTTGTTTTTTTTTTTATATTTTGAATATGGTTATTTTGTATGAGAGCTGAGCTTAGTTTTTCTCCAATTTGAATTTGAATTTTTTTACATTGAAAAAGATTCATACACCAAATTTGATGCATTCAACTTCAATAACATGGCCATTATAGACTCTTTAGTATAATGCTTAAGGTCCTTTACCCTAGGAGGCTACCTTCTTTTTTTATCTGATTGTTATCGTTTTTGAAAGAGGCATTTTAATGGTTAGAAAGCCTTATATACCTTATTTCAAATTTTTAACTCCAAGGATGCGGACTTGTGTCTTGAGTGAAATGGATATGGTAATTTTTTATGGGAGCTACCCTTATTTTTCTTCTGATTTTTGTAATTTTTAGTCAAGAGCTTACCAACATTAACTTATTAGCCAAATTTTAAGGCCTAAAAAATGCGTCTTTTTTAAACCAAAAAACAGAAGTTTACAATTTTGTCATTTGAAAACAATTAATCTTTTATTTACAGAGCTTTGCTGAAGTTCCTTTAAAATGTTACCGTAAATTGCATCACTGAAGGGCACCAACATTAAATAAATCCAATCGCTGACAACGAATAACGTTGATAAGTTTTGAATTTGCCATGAAAATGACTGAAAATGAAAAAATCTCATCATTATTGAACCAAACTTCAACAAGTTGCAGTACATCTTCGACAGATTCTGGGGTAATAATTATCGACAATACTACAACATTTGATAGCAACAACGCAACGGCAAAAATAACAACAACAACAACATCGTCTGCAACTGATAAGGAACAAGAAAATCAGCAAAAAACAAAGAATTACACCAACACAACAGATAACAGAGAAAAAACCAATGCAACCAAGATAAATATACAAAATTTCATCAATATTTCAAAGACAGCAAACGGAAATGCTGAACAACAACACAATGGTTCACAAACAACAGCGATGCCAACATCGCCTTCAGCGAAACGCTCATCGAAAAATAACTCACCCACAGTCTCCATACGCAGCACAACAATATCGATAGTATCTATCGATGAGAATGCTATCGATTCCAGCGTCGTAGATTCGGATTCCGATTTTGAGGATGATACCGAAGGAGTGCACAGCCATTATACAGTTAAGAAGTTAGGCCAACAGACCACTTATGCGCCCAACAGTCCAGATATTCCAAATATCAATAAAGGTTTGACAGTGATAAGTCAACAAATCAGTCCCAATGGTGCAGCACCTGGTGTGGTGCCTTTGGCAAACAATCTACTCAAAGGTGTAGTTGCTACAGCTGGTGCGGGTGGAGGCAGTTTAGCACCGAACGCTGCGCAAATTGGAAGTATTGCACTTTCAAACTCCACAGACGTTACATTCGGCGACAAGCATTTCTACGAAGGTCCTGTGACGATACAGCAATTCTTAATTGACAGTCGCGAGAAATGGAAGCCGCAGGATGGCCAGGACGGCCAAGACAACCCTGTGTTTCAACCCAGTGATGAGACCAAACAAGACACATCCGTAGATTTAGGTAAGTTCATAAATTAATTGAATTTTTTTAATTATATACAAACTAGTGTAGCCTGATCTTATTATTGCTTATTTGCGCCAGAACCATGTGCTGCTTGTTTTGCTGGTTTATAATTGTTTATTTAAAGCTTTATCGAAACGAGTGTGAATTGACGCCATTCACCCGTTATTCTATACATATTTATAAGCACAAATACTGACGTATGCATTTAATTACTGTAAAAATTTATTTATTTATGCAAAAAAAATCACAAATAAAAAGTTTGTTAAGATAAGTCTGCTTGAAGCTATTTTCAACAAAATTTCATTTTTAAACACCAATCAATGATGCCACTTTTGCGCTGACAAAAAAAAAACCATACAGTAAAAATCCCATTTTTTGTACCTTTTGTATATAATAACAATTAGGTCTGAAAAATTAAATCAAAAAAGGGACCTGCTTGGAAATAATTGGCGGAAAGCTGGAAATCCTCTTAACCGTCATTAAAAAATCGCTTCGTTTCATTGCTTGCATGAATGCGAGCGTTATTCTGATGAAAAATTAGTGGCACCTCCCTATTTGCCACAATAAATTTAAGAAGACTGTAATTCATGTGTGGCTTATGATGCAAAAGCCCTTCACACCAACCGAAATGTTGTGAGAGGGTCTAAGAGGCTCCTTCTCTAAAATTGCGTTAAGAAAAATGAAGGAGGTACTTTCGTAAATCTCTCCAATAGAATTGGAAACCATCGTTCCCATCAAAATTTTATGTTTTCTCGTTCGAAAAAATATCCTTTGTAATAAATGAACTCAGGCATACAATTTTAAGACCAATAGCAATAACTTACTGTCTCAATCGGTGTATAGATGTTCTTCTGCAAATCGAATAAGCGTCTGCTTGTGTCGCGGCAAAAGATGGGGTGTTTTCATCGTTTTTGATAATTTTAAATGGTTGCAACGGTGCAGAGTGCACAAAATTGAGGTTATGTGCACGGCGACGGCTTATTTAGCGCATGACTTGGTTGAGTTGGAACTTCTTCTGAGAATTTACCTCTGTTCTAGGTCAGACAGTGCCAGTTTTCAGCCAACAGGGTTTAAAACATTATATTTATTTGGATTTCGTAAATAATTTCGAACGACGCATCGACTTTTTTTAATTTTTTTCAAAATTTCAGATATTGTTAGTTCAGACTTGTTGTATGCCAATATTTTGCATATAAACCTAGCGGCATTTTGTCTAAAACCGATTTTTATTTTAATTCAATATAAAAAAAAGCGATAATTACTTCTAGTCTCTTAAGACACTAATTTTCTTATCATTATGCAACAGCAAAAAGTATAGCAAAAGATCAATCGACAACAGAAATATTCTATGTTCTATGGTGTGATGAGAGCTCTGATTCCAAAACCGGTTTCTCGAAGACAGAGAAGCTTGAAAATACATTAGGCCGAAACATATAGAAGGCATGCATGCATCGAGGCTTTTGAGGTATGCTTTTTGAAACACATAGCAACTATGCATGAACAATAAAAACACTGAAGAAAAATGTCAAATACAAACAAAATGTCATGTCAATGCCTTGATGCTTGAGATAAGTTCAAAGATCGCCAACTATCTTATAAGCTTACGTCTTTTTGAATTAAACGTCAGATGCTTTAATGCAAGCATGTCTTCTATGTGTTTCGGCCTATTAGGTCTGTTTCCGTACGTACTTCAAGTAAAGTTGGAGTAATAGAAAGTAATTTAGTCAAATTTCTTTGATTTTTATTAAAAAGCCAAGTCAAGGCTTTATACCAAGGTTACATGATGAATTCGTTTTTTTAAAACAACTGAATGTAATTTTTTTGTTTTTGTATTTCAAACACTTTCAAAAGTGTTATTTTAGTTATTTTAACTATTTTAATAATTTTGCTAACCAATTCCATAAGTTTTATCACAACACAATGCAACAATTTAATTTTATCACTTTGACAATCAGCTGTTTGAAGCTCGATATTCGTGCTCGAAAAAATTTTTCAAGTAAAGTTCGAGTAATAGAGAGTGTTAAAAAGCGAAATTTTTTTTGTTCTTCTTCTCTCTCGTGCTGGAAAATGTGTACAGAAACGCTTTCAATTAACTTTAAGTTACTCGAAGTGAGTACGGAAACAGACCTTTTGTACACGATGAGCGCCAAACGTCACTTTAAATTTACATGTATTTCTTATAAGACGAAATTTTGGAATCTTTGCCACTACATTGTTGCGCGACATCGAATGTCGTTGTCGTCGGCTTCAATTTAATTCTAATTTGACATGCGACAAAAGGAAATTTCTTCCATTGTGTACATTTGTTATTGTTTTTTGTTTCGTGCTGGCTACTTTAGTGGTTGTTTTTGTGTTCGTTTGTTTATCTTTTAATAAATTTACAACTTCAATAGATATATATCGCACAGTAAATATAAAACAGTCACAACTCAAAATTTTTTATATCGACTTTTTGATATAAATCAATTCATAAAACACATATCTCACTATCTTTTTTATTATTTTCTCTATTAACTGGAAGAATGAAGCTTGTGTGTTTAAATGAAAATTGCTTTTCTTCTCCAGTTTCAACCAAAGAGTTTTATTTTTCGCTTCTCCTGAAAAGTTATGTTTTTTGAATTGTGGCTGTTTTGTATTTAGTGTGCGATATAATCTATTTATTATTAGCAAATTCCAAAAACACTTGCTGCTGAAGTCAGCTGTTGTCGTCTTTATTACAATCAAGTTGCTTAACATTTCTCTATAGCAGTGATGCACAGCGTTGGCAGAGCTTCCAACACAAACGCAACATTTTTGTCTAAGTATGTGTGTACAAGACAAAAATTCAACATAACAATTTGCGCATAAGATGCTTACTCCGAAGATCAAACGCAAACTGATTCAATGCTATCGTCGAAGAAGTTCGGCAGCTTCGCACACACGACTTGTCTGTGAAAGCCGAGGGCTCCCCGAAGCTCTTATGTGCACCTCTGCTCTATAGCGACAGTGTAGAGACAGGCCGTTCGTCGCTTGTTGTGTGCAATGTGTTCAAGCTATAAGAGTTCATATGGCGTACAAAAAGCTAGCATATAAAAAAAAGCTGATATAAATTTATATTAAAAGTTAATTACTTAAAGTGTCTTATGATTATGAAATGCACTTTATAAAAATCTGTGTTATATGACTTGTTCATACCCGTTATTGATTTCAATTAATCCATGAAAACTATTCATGTAATTGATGGCGGTTACCTGCTTCATCGAGAGTGCGGGAGTCAAGAGAAAAGGTTTCTTCTTGAGGTACTTGAGCAACAATTGTTTTTCACAATTACCCGGAAGAATTTCAGAATATGTCTAAGTCTGCGAATGAGGACAATAAAAGATGTTTTATTAAAACAAAATAAAACAAAAAAATTTTTAATTTTATTTTTCAACATATTACATTCTATCATTTGTGCTCTATACAACCTCGTTCAACGTTTCTCCATTTTTAATCCCTTCAAAACAAAATAATTAGCTTTGTCAAGCTCCTCAAAATAGGTACTTGTTCCTGAGGTGATTTCATCATAAGAGTCAAATCTCTTTCCGCCAAGGCATTTCTTTTGGCTTGGAAACAAGAAATAGTCAGCCGCAAAATTTATGACATTTCTCCATGGAGAGACTGCACATGTGTGCTCCCTTGCATTGCCTTGGTTCTACAGAACTTTTTCTTGGTCAAATGCGGTCGTTTTTTCTTTAAATCGCCATAAAATTGGTCCAATAAGTTGACAATATATTCGCCATTAATTATTCTTACCTTTGAAGGTAATCAATGTGGATTATACCACGTGCATCCCACACAAAAACCGGTCACCATGACTTTATTGCGCTGTTGAACAACGCCAAACACTCTTTAGAAGTTGTCACACTATTACGTTTGTGGTGGATTGTAAGCAAAGACAGGTCTCATCTTGCGGCCAGCCTTTTTCATACCCAAGTGAAAAATATCTAAATCGAAACCACTGAGCCATGTGATATGCCTATGGCTTCCACAATCTTTTCATTATCCAATCGGCAAAACACCATATCGTGAATTTTTTTCAATTGTTTTGGGGTTAGCGCCCTCAACTAGCGCCCTCATCCAGAGCATTCGATACCTCTCGTGCTTGTACGGCACAAACAAAATTGGATAGTGCAGTGTATCCATAGTATTTATCGAGTTTGACCTTGCATTAACTGTTGGTTTTTTCCCCCAAAAAATAATGCTTAATTAGCACACGAAACTCCTTTTTTTAATGTTCTCCACAATGCAAGTGTCTGCTATCAACAGCTGACAATCATACACTAAATGAAGTAGCTTGTTCAAAATTTGACAGAAGTCAACTGACACATATTTGTTGACAGAAGCATTGTTTTATTTTCAGTAAAGAGACCGGGCATTTAAAAAGTCACGGGCTTATAATGATAGAATAACAAGGTAGGCGCCATGGTATAATAACTTACAAGGTAGCATTGACAAGGTTGATTTTCTCATCTACAAGAAAATGTGTTCATGTCAAAAACAGCTGTTCGTTGTTATAAGTGTTGGCCATATTCAGCTGTATCAACTGTTGTGATAGCGACACATAGGGAGCGAAGTTATCGCTACGGGAGTGTCAGAAAAGTTGTTAAGTTGATGAAATGAAAAGCATTGTATCAAATATCAATGGCAACTTTACCGACAAATAAAAAGTTTCTATTTTTAAATGCATTTTTATGCGTAACATCATGCGCAACTGTTGAGTTTGCTGGATGTGACCAATGAAAGTTAATTGTATGTAATGGCGGATGGTGAGCGCTCTCTTCTTTGTTATATTTTTTGGCAGATGGTCTTTTCCATGATAGAATAACAAGGTAGGCGCATATTGGAGAGGAAGTGAGCTTGACATTTGAGCAGCCAGACATTTGAGCAGCCTTATAAATATGAGCCTATCTTATTATTCATATATTACTATTATTATTATTGTTATTCTACTCCTGAGTAGATAAAATCCAGATAATATTTGGTGAAAAGTTGAATATTAAAAATGTTTTATGTTAAATTTTACATTAATTTTAAATAACAAAAAAGTTACGAAAACCCCTTTTGAAAATTTTATACATTTATTTCTAAATTCTTTGTTGCAAACTGTTTTCTCTATTATTTTTATGACAAAGCAAAAAATTTAAATTTAAAAAACAAATATTAATTTTTGTCTAATGTCAGATCTCTCTCTGCTCCGACACTCAGATGGCAAAACTTAACACCTCATTTTGTTTGTATATTCTCTTAGAGAACAGCGAGATTTTTCGAGTATGTTTAAATGGAACTGTAAATTGAACTTGTTTGCATAATTTGCCTCAACTTATAGCATTCTTTAAAAATCATCAATTATACATTTGCTTATTTGTATCTATAATTAAAGATCATTATACAAAACATTTAAAAAAACATTTAACAGCTTTTTTTTTTTTTTTGATTAATTGTGCTTTCATTATAGAAGCCATTTTCAAAAACAAAGAGCACGAACTACAGTAAAGTTCTCTGTTTACAAAATATCTTGCATTAAATTTATAGTTCAAATTAACATTTTTGTCTAAACAAGCTTGTGCTCTTGTTTATTATCATAATAAAAACTAAAATCATGATGGTTAAGCACCTTAAGGCGGGGATTTTTTTTAATAATATTTAAATAAATTAATAAATAAGTGTAAATACGAACGATATAAGAAGCTGATCAGCTTTATGGGTTCAAGCAAGAAACCCTCTATAAGTAGCCTGCGTTACTTGTACTTAGTTCACATTCGACATTCAAGCAAATCACACGCTCTGTTAAAAACTCTAATTAATAAAAACAAAAATTTATAAAGATACTGCGTAATAATGTATCAATGTATTGTTTGTGGCAATTTAATCGAATTAAATAATGATCTTGTAAAATGTTCGGGTGTTTGTAAGCGCAAATATCATCGAAAGTGTACGAGTTTGTCGGAAAAGGAATTTGAAGTTTTAAACGGTTCAAATGGTTTATCTTGGAATTGTGACCTGTGCTCAGTATTATGCAACGAACATTTTAGCACGCAAGTAAATCGCTTATTTGATGAAAAGTTTGGCAAATTTTTTATCAATAATGAGAGACAATTTGAACATCTGCACAATCGCTTGAAGGACATCGAAGGAAATCGTTATATTGAATGTAATTTTATACGATATTTAAGGGATAATTTACACTAAGGGATAAAAATTAACGAATAATTGCACTAGTATATAAAAATATAGAGTAATTCAAGATTTTGCGTATTTGTGGTATATTTATTAAATAAGTATTATAGAAGTATTTATATAAATATTTAGTCAATTATTGTGCTTTTAATATTTGCATCTATATTTTCTTCATTTCTGATTTTTTTTCGAAATTATATATCCGTAACTAAAAAAAGAAAAGATAATACAAACATAATTGATAAAATTTTGCTTAAAATACTTAACAGGGGTATTCACACTTGGATAGAGTGGCAAATACCTCATATTTTGTTTTTGTAAAGTACCATTGCCCCCAAGTACCAATCTACTCTAGCTGACCCTCTGACTTGTTTGGCTAGATGATTGATTTCTTGACAAAATAAGTATATGTACTTTTTCCAAAAGTGAATTAACAAAAAGTAAAAACATCGTAAACTGACTAAAATTTAATTGTAAAATTCAAGATGGTGGGTAAAGTTGCCGCCTTATTTTTTTTTAATTTTTAAGAAATTCGTTGCTGGGGCGAACACATCGTAAATTCTTAGGGTTTCGTAGAGTTACCACCTCATAATGTATTTGTAAAATATGTATTATCTAAATCATAAGAACATTAATATTTCCGCCATATTCTGCAAGCATAGTACTCAATTCCAATTAAAAGTGCTCGCAATTATAATAAGTATTCAATCTACCCAGGTCAATGTGCATGCCCTTATCTTTTGAGTTCAATTTTATATATAAAGGGCTTGCAAGAACACATCATAAAAAATTGATATATCGGTTTAGATATAAAATTAAATCAAATAAATAACTAGGATACGCTCTCATATAAACAGCTTTGCTCTCACAAGATAAAAATAAATTATTTCAAAGCTCTAAGCATCGTCACTTCAAATTCGTCGCACTCCGTTTAAATGTGAGATGCGCTAGGCCAATTTAATATTTTCTCATTAAAGTATTGGAAAGTGCTTCGGAAGAACTTCTCGCAAAGCAATCTTATCTTCTCAAGTTCCTTCGAAACATCATAGAAGGAGATTAATTCTTGCGTTCCAAATTTAGGCCGCGTTCATAGTGGAAGCTGAAGCTGGCTAAGCTTTTTCAAGCGATATGATGACGCTTTTTCTTGCTGTTGCTGTTCATAGTGCGCGCTTTTTTTCGCGCTTTTAGATACTTTTCCTTGCTGTTGCTGTTCATAGTGCGCGCTTTTTGCATGCGCTTGGCTTATGTTTTGTTTTAATTATTTCTTGTATTTTGGAAAGTTAATGCATATTTTGAAGTGGAAAGAGTGTGGGAAGGAAGGAAAGAGTTTTTTAGTGCAAAAAACATAGTGTAACTTGTTGTTAGATTAATTTTAAAC
The DNA here is from genome assembly GCA_958299015.1 of Tetanocera ferruginea. NCBI lineage: Eukaryota > Metazoa > Arthropoda > Insecta > Diptera > Sciomyzidae > Tetanocera > Tetanocera ferruginea. The sequence continues at coordinate 110,877,457 of OY282644.1, read as the reverse complement.
AGAGAAGACAAATTTTTGCCATGCGCCGAAAGTCAGAATTGTCAAAAAATACCAAACAAAATACAAAACGAAAAAAGTTGGAAACCTATCCTCTACAAAGCAACAAATAAAATATGTTGTCTATATTCTACGCACAAAATAAAGATCAATAACATAAGATCATAACAACAAAAAATGCATTCAAAGGAAATTGAAAACGTGCAACTCACACACATACCAAGAAATGATGCAAGAATGAAGTAAGCATCTGAAGAAGAAAAAGCGTCGAAAATTAGCGATGCTTACAAAAAATTACCAACAACAAAACGTATCTAAACAACAACACGCATTGAGGCAAAGTCGGTATAGCGCACGATTCCATATTTTGCGCATCGCATATGCTGAATTTACTAACAACAAAAAGACACACCAACAACAACATGCAATGCTCGCAGCGTCTGCGATTATGTTGACATTGTTAAATAGACAAAAACAACAACACGTATCAACCGATAATGCGAAAATAAAACTAAAGCGCTGGGCATTGCTGCCGAAAAGTACAAAAACAAAATCAGTGCGGCAAAACATAAACAAGAAATAAAAAAAAACAGCCAAGAAAAGCGTTAAAAAGTATGAAAATAACCTACATCACAAAGCATACGTACGACATGAAACAAAAAATCAACACCGTGTGCCAAAGTGAGATAGAAGAAAAAAGTATCAAAAAGCCTCAAAACTGGCGTAACCTTGAATTTAAGCTGGCACTATGAACACTTCGCGCTTATTCCATATGATTGTACACAAAGCGTTTTCAGCAGCTGTAAAAAGTTTCAGCTTCAGCTTCCACTATGAACGCGGCCTTAGAGAAGAGGAGCTTCTTGTCTCAGCTTTGCTTCAGAAGTATTGACAGGGGAACAAGTTTTGGGTGGTTTTTAAAATTCGATAAAGAAAAAACTAAGAATATTTAAAAAAAATAAATAAAAAAAAATTTTGAAATTTAAAAAATTATAGGCCGGTAAAGTGGGGATAAGAAAATGAGCGTGTGTCCTTCTTGACATGATTCCAACCCTTCGGTCTGAACTGCGAAAATTAAAAACAAACATTTTTTACAAAATGGCTGATTGAAAAAAGTGACGTTTTGGCATTATTTTCTTTCAAAGTTTTGAATTTTTTAAAAATAGTTAAAACAAAATACGTACATAATAAATATGTACATAAAATAATATGTATATTAAATTATAATTTAATCGATGGGTTAACCAGTTCATTAGAACTTGAGAAATCACTTCAGACGTGCACGAAAAAACTAGTTCTTTCCCATCAAAAATGACGGGCTCGGTTTTGATAAAGAAAAACATGAAATATTGATTTCTTTTAAGCCAAATAACAATTGTTAGTTCAAAATATGTATAAAATACCTTAAAGTTAAAATGGATACTTAAGTAGGTACGATGAAAAAAGTTGAAAAATTGTTTGTTAAACTGAAAATTTCAAAATGAAAAAATATAAAGAGTTTTTGAAGTTTCAATAAATCACAAAACAAAAAAATGCGCGTTTAAATATTTAAATTTACAAAAAAGAATTTTTCTTTTTTTTTTATTGTTAAAATATCAAAAAATATCTTACATAAGAATGGCTGGTTTCTGAATTGTCGAATTTTTTAAAACCATCCAAAATATTTACTCCTGCACTAGAATGCCGCATTTACGAGTTTTATGCAAGGTTATACTCTCAAGACTCCGATAAATTACTTCGATAAATTACTTCGATAAATTACTTCGATAAATTACTTCTGGAAGGAAAACCTCTTTCAATATCATTAAGTAATGGTCTCCATTGACCGTAACAGTACAAACGTTTTCTTCAAAAAAGTAAGGTCGGCAATGAACCTTGAAGAAACGGTACACCCCACTATGACGCGAAATGGAAGCTACTATATCTTATGGAGTATCTTTGGGTTAGAATCACTCCATATTTGACAATTTTTTTGTAAACATTGCCGTTAAGGTCAAAGTAGGTCTCGACAGACAGGGAAATGCAGTCCAAGATGTTTTTGTCCTCTTGCGTCATTTGAATCATCTTCTTGTAAAAGTCCAAGCAAACCTGAAAGTCTGCTGCATTCAGTTTGTTATAAGTTCAAATTTTTGTGCATAATTGTCTGCAGTGACTATCTGCTGATACCCATTTGAGCAGATAAGCTTGAGTCGGAACTTGAGGGTCGGCTTGTATGGCAACAGCTTCTGCAGCGATTGTTTCCTGCGTTCCAACTGAGACATATTGATGGTATCTTCTTGGTATTCCATGATCTTGTGATTGACCCACGCTCTGCAAAATTATTAATCAGCCTCATTATTGTCCATCTACAAGGAGAAATGCCACCAAACGTGCTCCCTTTGATTTAGATTCGCTTTTCGTCGTTCCAATTCTCCATTTTTAATACATTTTAGGAACAATCTATAAAATATAAACAAAAATAAAGATTAATCACACAGAAAAAGGTTTTACGTCGGTTTTGTAGCAGCTTTTATCAACTACCCTGTCTGAAATTAACTTAAAAACGTTGAAATGGCAAGTGCTTTCCCATCCGGCGTGTGTTTTCAACATAGCTACTTCCGACCATCACTTGTCTTGGTCGATGGTCATATGCCGTCTTAAACAGCCTCAAAAGGGATGTCGTTCCGAAGACGATGCCACCTCTTCGCTTATTTTTTTGAACTTCTCAACATGTGATACCTGAACAGCTTGATCACTTAAATTTTACTATTGCATATCTCTCTTACTAAAGTTCCCCTCTATCCCTGTTAATAACTTTCACTATAAAGATTTTTTTGTCTGTTTACTCTGAAGCATATATAAAACACTTTTAGCGAATTAGCTAATTAAAGTTATCAGCCCTGATAAAAATTAGTTGTCAATAAATTTCAAGTAGTTGCAACTGATCTATTGTACAAAACAACTGATAAAACAATCAAAATTTATTAGCTCTTGAACCTTGATTTTATTTTTAATTATAATTTATGACATTAATTTTATATATGTTTATAATGTTATCTCAGAATGTTATGTTAAAACAGACTAAAACAAATTAAAAGTAATTTAAATCGAATATATTTAGTTAAGTCATCATAGAATAAGATGTGGTTATTCTTTAAGAAAAAACTTCATTCACTTCAGTTTAAAAACATTTTTTTACCTTTACAGATCCTACACGCAAAATCAATAACCCGCCAGCGTCGCATCCACACCAGCTTTTACTTAATCGCAAAGCAGTTATTATCACCGGAGTGATTACGCTACTGACTATACTGACTATAGTGCTACTAACTACAAGCAATATTTTCAAGACAACAACAATACAGAAAAGTAAGCAACTTGGGGATGGCGATGATTCGAGAAAAAATATTCCAATCAATTCAAACATAGGTATTAAAAAAAAAATGGTACTGTCTTCTGAAATCAAAAGTTTGATTTTAGTTAAAATAGTTTTAATGTCGGTTTTTATAGTTTTCGGGTTGTTAAAAGCAAAAAAAAAAATTTATTTTATAAATAAGTGTTTAAAAAAATATAAATATTGGCTAACATAGCGGCACCAACAAGACCAACAATTTAAAGACCAAAAGTTAAGTTGAAAGGATATTTTTAGCATTAAAATCGCTTGAATTTTATTCAGAAATGATTGCACAACTAATGCGCTTCTTTACTTTTTACAGATCCCAACGAAGACACAGAAGTGTTTAATGGCACACTACAATTTGTTAGTCGAGAAGAATGGCAGGGCAGACCACACAAGGGTGTAATGGATAAGTTAAAGCTGCCTGTACATAGAGTAATCATATCGCATACTGCTTCGGACACCTGCTATGATCGCGTGAATATTAAAATAATAATTTTTTTACGTTTTCAAATCAATACTTATAGATTTTTTTTTCAGAACTCCTGCGCCTATCGTCTGCAAGTCATACAGGCCTTTCACATGGACTCAATGCGTTGGGATGATATTGGTTATAATTTTCTCATTGGCGCTGATGGTCTTGTGTACATAGGACGTGGCTGGGACAATCAAGGCGCTCATACGAAAGGCTATAATTCCGATAGTATTGGTGTCACCTTTGTGGGTACCTTCACAACGGTTAGTCCCAACAAGAACCAACTAGCCGCTGCACAACTTCTAATTGCAGAGGGCGTACGCTTGGGTAAACTTGTGCCGGACTATCGGCTGTACGGTGCCAGGCAATTTAGCGGCACCGAAAGTCCTGGCAATGCTCTATACCAAATAATTCAAACATGGCCAAATTGGTCGGCAAAAATTTAAATGCAGACGTTTATTTGCACATAAAATAACTGAAATCTTGCCCAGTTTGTTGTGCTACTCAACTTTTAATTTTTAAAAATATCAGCAATTTTTCTTAAATTAATCAATTCACTGTCAAAATAATTAAACAATAATTTTAACTTGGAAAATATACTGCTTTCCTCAGGTAAAGTAAAACAAAAACAAATTGTTTCCTAAAGCATTTCAGCAAAACTTGCAATTATTTTGTTGTTATATCTCGCTAATTTTAATAAAATTTAGGCTATATGTATAGTTTATAATGTACATATATGTCCCTTGCTGTGTAAATTTGTATGTTAATTTTAGTTTAATGTTATGAATGTGTAATATATGTATGTATGTAAAAATTTAAGAATAAATATTTAAAATTAAAACTATAAATTTTCAGAATTTCTATTATGCAGCAGCAGAGATAGTAGCTGGCGTTGATGTCTGCGCTCTTCTTAACATTTTGAACACTTATGTATATTTAAAAATTTAAGCTTTAAGATTTTTAACAAAAAAGTTTTTAATAACCAGTGCTTATGTCTTTTTATCAGGCAACGTCAACATTGGCGGAGGCAAAGTTCTACGAATAGTTCCCAGGGATGGTTGGCTAGCGCAGCCGCCATCTAGTCAGCCGCTAGCGCTTAGATTACCCGTTTCACGTGTGATTGTCATCTCAACTCAGACCGAAGGTTGCGATACACAGGTATGTACATATTAAAAAAATAAATTTTATTTGAAATATAATATTTATAAATCTCATGACATCATATTATTTATTATTTCATTCTTTATTTGTTAAGCATGAAAACAAAAAATTTCGAGTTTCATATTCGAGTTTTATATCGAGGATCATATTCAGGTTTCTCTTCCATAAAGTAAATTTAAAAAAACCACACTAAAAATTGAGAGTTTAATAAAAATTTAATTTCGCTATAAAATTTGGAAATTATTTCGCTACCCCGGAATTGGAAAAGGCAGTTGCCGTGTTTAATATAAAGCTCGAGAACTTTTTGGCAATTTCAAATTTGTTCATCAACCGTCAATATTCATGAGTGTACAAAAAATAATGTGATGTCTTTATATTATTATTTAATCAAATGTCTTCATTGGGAGTTTTTGCAAAACTCAAATTTTTTGGGGTAATTTTCGATAATTCTTGTGCACAACTTAGCTTGGCCATGACTTGACGAATATGACCAAAACTGACAATTTCTGTTGCAACAAATCCCTCATTGGTGCTGTTGTATGACTTGGGGCCCCTACTTGTTGAAACCACTTATCGCCGGGATTCATTTCTTCAATTTCAAGCAAAAAAATCTGTAGATTTACTCCCAAAGCGCTCAGAATTGACTGTAACGGTTGGTCCTTTTCTAAAAAATATAAACCATTGACACCAATCGCTTGTAGATTTTCAGAGCCCCATATACGGCAATTTTAGACCAATTTTGACGAACATAATTTTTTTGTAAAGCCCGATACATGGACACGATAGAATTACCATTTTTGTGGCACAATTTCAACGCGTTCTTCGGTGGCAAAACGATTTCAATTGTAAAATAGCAAACCTTTAACTACACAAATCTAGTTTGGATAACATTATCTACCACTTAAGTGGACCAAATTAAAAAATTATAAAATTAAAATATATATACTAACTTGGATGCCAATCCAGAGGTTCCGGGTTCAAATCTCGGCCAGGCTGTGATCCCACGCTTTTCTTGTAATAATTTCCTCATATATCAACTGAAGTAGAAGTAGGGAAGACTTGGGAATTTGTAGTTGGTGGTAGAGATGTTTGTGAAATGAGATTGCTTAATAACTTGAATTAACAGAGATAAAGGCATAACACTTGCCTCAGACTTACATTCGCATGTTGATATACCACACATAGAACGCTCTACACTTGTTCCACTTTAATTCCCTTTCTCTCCTATCTTATCTATTTTCCCATTTCCGAACCAATGCAGACTTGACTGAATAGGTTTGACACCTGAAATACTTACTTAATTATTTAAGTGGCCATGACAACCCCTGGTCGGGTTACGGCCGACTTAATCAGCTCTCGCCAGGCGTCTCTGCTTTGCGCGCGCCGTCTTCAATCTCTTTGACCAAGCGCGGTTAGGGCTTCTTCGGCTTGGCCAATCCATCGGAGGCATGGTCTTCCTCTTCGTCGTCGACCCTCGACTTTCTCCTCAAACACCTTCTCGCTGGCTGATTCCTTTTCGATAGCGGCGAAAGCAGCAGTTACATCTCTTTCGGTTCGGCCGATAATATCGATATCATCAGCATACACAAGGAGCTGGAGCTTTGTAGAATATGGCGATGTACACCTGCCTTTCGTAGGATCCCCTCCATGATAAAATTGAAGAGATCGCATGTTAGCGGGTCGCCTTGTCTGAAACCTAGTTCGGTATTAAAGGTTTCGGAGAGGTAATTTCCTACCTTCACAGAGCTGCATGTATTGCTCAACGTCACCTGCAGAGTCTTATCAACTTTGCAGGTATACCAAACTCAGACATTGTTGCGTACAGACAATCTCGAATCGGGCTATCGAACGCAGCTTTATAATCGACAAAGATATGGTGGGTGTCGATTTGATTTTCGTGGGTTTTTCCAGGATTTGGCGTAGTGTAAAAATATGGTCTATGGTGGACTTACCAGGTCGAAAGCCATTTTGATAAGGTCCAATCAGTGTTTTGGTATGCGGCTTCAATCTTTCACACAATACGCTCGAAAGAACCTTGTATGCGATGAAAATAAGACTGATACCTCGGTAGTTGGCGCAGATTGTCGGGTCTCCTTTCTTGAGTATAGAACAACGCACACTGAGATTCCAATCGTCGGGCATGCTTTCCGCTGGCCATATTTTGCTGATGAGTTAATGCATGCACCTTATCAATTCACCGCCGCCGGTTTTAAACAATTCAGCAGCCAGGCCGTCAGCACCTGGTGCTGTGTTGTTTTTGAGTCGCTTTATAGCAACTTTAACCTCGTCATGGGTAGGTGGTGGGATTTCCACTCCATCATCGTCTATTGATGGCGTTCCACTGCATTCTTCAAGTGCGGCAACATTGGGATCGTCGCTCGTAAGTAAATTGGAAACATGCTGCTTTCATAATCTTAGTTCGCACTGTGTATCTGTAACCACATAACCATTTTCATTTCTACAAGTGGATGCTTTGGGCTTATAACCTGTTAAAATTGTTGTGCAATCTTCTTGCCCTGGTACACCTCTATTTTCTTACGCTAACGCGTCGTGACAGGAGTGTCGTACCATTGGTTCAAAGATAGTGGTCGCCGGAAACCAATGACTTCCTCAGTAGCATTGCGCATGGTGTGGGATATGTACACCCAAAGTCCGCCAGCGTCGTCGAGTATAGAGGTAGTTGTTTGAGCTTAACCCATGATATAAGGAAAGGAGGTAGCCGTGACAGTTCTTTTCGCTGCCTCCAGCGATGGGCATCTGTCAAAAACAGCTGATCAATTTTTGCAACGAAGAGAGAGAATGAATAAACAGAATGAAAACTGTGCAAATCATGGCGGACAGTAATGAAATAGCACAATACTTTGTTTCATTCCGATATGACATGTTTATTTATTTATAAAAATTCACAATTCAACTTATTAAATCACAATCTGTTGATTAGAGCACAATGTTTAATTTGTTATTTGTTCTTTTCGATTTCACTTCTTATTGCTTCGTTGACCAGCGCTAAAATAGCAACGTTGTTGGAGCTGTCAAAAATTTTAGCAACGAATGGAGGGGAAATTCAGAGGCTGAAATGATGTATTAAAAACGATTAATTAACGCTAATAATGATCATTAGTAGAGGATCTGGAACAGATTTCATCTTTTATTGCCCAAACTGTGAATAAATTCCAAAATCTAAGTAAACCATTTCAAAATAAATAATTCCTGTGATTTTTTTCTTTGACTATCTCTTGTGGAAACTTTCTTGAGAGTACATTAAAGAAAGGATTGTGGCTTCACTAGTACGTAGTGGAGAGGATTAGAGTCTATAGTGGCCAAACCTTCGATGGTTTGACCGAGGCAGCTTGCCATTCATATAGAGGCAAATTGGCCATAGAAAAGTGTTTCGTTCATAGCTTCCGTGCAAAATATATTATGGTAAGAGCACATTAACAAAAAATCGAGAAAAATCATAGAATTTGTTTGGCATACTTCAATTTAACGCACCATCGAAGGGTTGGCCACTATAGGTCCTAATCCTGTCCAGATCCTAATGCTGAAATTAATATTTTCACTGGAACTTCTATACCAAATGTTTCCCAGAAGTGACAGTCGCAACGTTATGACGGGAAAATATTTTGTAAAAGGATGGCATACTCTGACTTGACGCACCATCGAAAATTTGGCCACTATCGATCCTAATCATGTCCAAAACCTAATGATGAAGTCATTTCCTTCTATAACTTCTATAATAAATGTTTCTTTGAAATGGCAATCACATTGCTATGACAGGAAAAATTTTCTTAAAAATATGGTTTACTCTTGGCTTACGCACCATCGAAGGTTTGGCCACTATAGACTCTAATCCTCTCCACTACGTACTAGTGAAGCCATAATCCTTTCTTTAATGTACTCTTAAGAAAGTTTCCACAAGAGATAGTCATAGAAAAATATCACAGAAATTATTTATTTTGAAATGGTTTACTTAGATTTTGGAATTTATTTACAGTTTGGGCAATAAACGATGAAATCTGTTCGAACTCATCTACTAATGATCATTATTAGCGTTAATTAATCGTTTTTAATACATCATTTCAGCCTCTGAATTTCCCCTCCATTCGTTGCTAAAATTTTTGACAGCTCCAGCAACGTTGCTATTTTAGCGCTGGTGCTTCGTTGCATGAACAGCTGACTTTTTGACAGTAGCCAATCGACTCTCGTGAGAAAAAAGGCAGTTGTCAAGGCTACCTTCCTTTCATTATATCATGAGCTTAACCGAGTATTGAGCGATGTAGGCCTCGATTGTAACTTAACGATATCTAGAGAAGAGTATTCGATATGAAAACATTTTGATTTCGTGAAAGTGATTGACCGTTAATAAGTTAAAGTTGCCACATTTATAGGAAATTTATGCAATTATTGAAATATAACTTGGAAGCACTAACCACTCTATATAAAAATTCCAACTTGCACTTTTTTAAAATAATTCACTTTTTGCTCTTACAAAACATGATATATTTCTTAATTTTTATTTTAAAAAGCTTTAATTTTTTTCATTGTTTTACAGGCTATCTGCACATACAGGGTGCGTTTCACACAAACTTTCAACATCGAGTCCACTCGTTATGATGATATTATATACAATTTTCTCATTGGCGGCGATGGAAATGTCTACGAAGGACGTGGTTGGGACCATAAAGGAGCCGTTCTGAAGGGTCACAACGACAATAGCATTAGTGTAGCTTATATCGGTACTTTTAGATCACAGCCGCCGAATGCAAGACAAATGAATGTCACCCAATTGTTACTTGATGAAGGTGTTACACTTGGCAAACTAACCACTGATTATAAAATAATTGCAGCTAATAAAATCGAACCAACATCTACGTCCACCTCAGCCGATGCGCTATATGCTAGCTTTGAAGGTTGGCCACATTGGTTGGGGGACTGATGTGGTTGAAAAAAAAATTAAAGTCACAAAGTAAACTACATATTAACAGTACCTACCGAACTGCTATTTAAAAAATATTCATTGATTAGTATTAAAATTAAGAATGTTTAGTATAAGTTTATTAAAGTGTATAACAATATATTAATTAAACAGTATAATTTAGTTCTTAAGATTTTTTTTAAACAACTTAAATTAACAAAATTCAATCGACTGCAAAATGTTAAACTTCAGTATAATAAACGCTCACAGTGTACTTACAGCCTTATTCTGGTGATTGACAATTGTAAATTTATTGATTAGGCAATCTTAAATATGCTTTTTTTCGTATATGGAGTAGAAAAGTAAATAATTTTTAACGTAATTTTTGTTGTTATTTATAGCTATTTCTGATGTTGAAAATTATTATCAAATAATTACTTTTCAATTTCAATTTAGAACGAATAATTTTTGATCTTGCCAATACATTTACAACTTTCAATCATCAGAATAAGGCTATTATTTAATTCGTGTTTGTCAAATATTTGTTTTTGTCTAGCTTTTTGTGTTTAGTTAAGTTTTATTTGTTATTCTGTCCAATTTACTTTAAGTCAATTTAAAACATATTTTATTTAATACGTTTTAATTTATTGATATTGATGTGATATATGAAATTTTTGTTTATATCGTTTACTTAAGAAGAAGAGAAAATATATACAATTTTTTTAAACCAACTGAAATATATTATTTTCAATTTCATATGATTAGCCCAAATGTCTAATTTTACACTAACAAAACTGTGACTGACACAAACGTCAAACGACAAAGGTAACAACAACAATTAAAAAAACTAAAATTCGAACAGCTGACTTTGACATTTGCTCACTTCCTCTCCAATATGCGCCTACCCATGACAGAATAATAAGGTAGGCTCATATTTTTACGGTTGCTCAAATGTCTAATTTTACACTACCAAAGCTGTGAGGTGCTATAAACGTCAAGCGAAAAGGCAACAACAACAATTAGAAAACTTAAATTCGAACAGCTGAGTTTTGACATCTAGCTCACTTTCTCTCCAATATGCGCCTACCTTGTTATTCTGTCATGCGCCTACCTTGTTATTCTACTATCGTAGAGAGTAATTCAGAAAACGCAAGCACAACAACAATGACACACAGCTCTGTTGAAGTGTCTGAATCACTCTCGCATTCTACAGCAACGATGTAGCGAACAGAGCTTGGTCGTATAATATTTTATTGTTGCTTCCCATTGTTGCGTCCCATTGGGGGACAATACCGTAGTTTTGCCCATAGTACAACAAATAAGTCCCCTTTTCCACACGGCAAGTTTTATTGCCAGCAAGTTTTAAATTCTCTTTTGAACTTGCCATTTGTCATTTGCGTATTTCAACTTTCAAAATTTACATGGAATCTGATATACGACAAAGTTCCCAGTTTTTCTCACGAATTTGATGCAAAAACAGCAAAAACAAATATTTTACAATACTTCAAACCATGATATAATTACTCCAAGGTAGTATTGACGTTTCTGTTGGAGACGGACGTTTGTCAAAAAATATAACAAGAAAGAGAGCGCTCACAATCCGTCATAGCATACAATTAATTTTCACTGGTCACATTCAGCGTACCCAACAGTTGCCAACTGCAAAGTCAAAACTTAATGCACATAAATATGAAGTTGCGCATTAAAATGCGTTTAAAAATAGACAATTTTTAATTTGTCGGTAAAATTTCCATTCGATATTTAATAAACTTGACAATTTTTCTGAAACTTCAATACCAATAATAGCGCGCCCCGATGTGTTGCTGTCACAACAGTTGACACAGCTGAATGTGGCCAACGAATATAACAACGAACAGCTGTTTTTGACAAGAGTTCGTTTACTTGTAGCTGAGAGAATCAACATTTGTCAACACTACCTGGTAAAATTATTCTATCATGACTACAAACTAAAATCTTCTTACTCAACTTTCAACTTGAGAATCCTTTGAAACGAAAAATTGTATATTTTTAATAGTCGAATAATAAAAGAATTTATACGAAATTTTTTTGTCTTCAGCTAAATTATGAAACCATTTATTTATTTGTTAATGTAATTATTTGCCAGCTCATGTATTAAACCAAAGTGGCCACTTTCGCAATATAACTTAAAGAACAGTTGATCGATATGCGGCATTAACCGAAAAATACAAAAAGGTGCCTCATGCAAAAAGAGCGAATATTTTCCGAATAAGTATTAAACCAAAGTGGCCACTTTCGCAATATTAGCCCATTCACAATGACGACAACGGGCGACGGACGACAGGTCTCCACTCTGTCGTTGTAGAGAAATTTCGGGCAACTTGAATATTTTAAACGCGACAACAACAAGCTACAGCAGAAAGTGATTAGTGAAATCAGCAATATTTGTTCAGGTTATTGAATCGAATTTAAATTAAATTATTTTATTTAATAAACTCACATCAAAGTTTGCAATTAAATATATAAATTGAACACAAAAACGAGCACTCGAACAGCCGGCATGAAAAAAACACGAATGTAAACAATGGCTCGCCAAATAAGAATTAAATTGAAGCTGGCTACAGCTAGACCCCTTTTCCACTCGGCAATTTTTCTTGCCAGCAAGTTTTCAATTCTCTTTTGAACTTCCCATTTGCGTTTCCACTCAGCAAGTTTTCTTGAGCAATTCTGAATAAAACTAAAGTGAAAGAGCAGGACAAAAGAAAAATTGCCGGTACGAGCAAGTCTGTACTCATCCCCTTTCGTCACGTCCCGATGCCAACAAACTCGACTTGCCAGCAAGAAAAATTGCCGAGTGGAAAAGGGGTCCTACATTTGATATCGGGCAACAATGTCGTCGCGATTGTCTTCAAAGTTCATCCCATAAGAAATACATGTGAAAAAAAAGTGACGTTTGACACTCGTCGCTCGTTGTCGTCATTGTGGATGACCACATCTGTCCCAGCCCCAAAAATTATCGGAAAGAAAAAAGTGTATAGACCATTTCAAAGGGCTTAATTTGCACCTTCAGAATATGTAAATTTTATAATTTGCACCCTTATAGTTTTTGAAATAAATTAGATTGAAAATGGAGTATATGATGCAATTTTTAAATTGTCATATCTCGTTCAAAAATGCATTTTTCAAAGTGCACCTTGGCCCAAAAATTTGCAATTTTGTTATTCTAATTTGCACCTTCGTTAAAATAGTAGAAAATCAATCGGTTCTTCGTAAATAATGTAAAAATACGTAAGTCAATACTGCGCATGCGCTGTCCAGAAAACGGCTGCATTTACTAAAGTTTATATTGGAGGCCAAATGATCACAGTAAAACGTGTTATTGTGCTGTATTGATTTGTCACAATATTTTTTTTTTTTATCATAAGATTAATACTATTATAGTCTATACTTTGTTATCAATACAGAGATAGTATTACAAGCTATAAATAGATAAACCCCATCACAACAAAGTCCTTAGTGGAATGCGCGGCGCGCGCGTGTCACTGATGCGACGCATGCGCAGAACGAGCAATCGTTTTAAAACATTTTTTTGCATTTTCAGAAAAATTTGATGTATTTTTCGCACGTTTCTCAATGGTGCAAATTAGATGAGTTAAGTTGCAAATTATTGACGCAAGGTGCACATCGAAATATCAATTAATTACCGAGATATGAGCATTTGAATATTGCAAAATTTGACATTTTTTTTTTGCAAAAAGTACGAGGGTGCAAATTCTAAAATGCTTATATTCGGAAGGTGCAAATTGAGCCCTTTCGAATGGTATATATACTTTTTTTTTTTTGATCATTTTTGGGGCTGGGACAGAGGTGGTTTGTGGATGGGCTATATAACTTAAAGAACAGCTGATCGATATGCGGCACTAACCGAAAATTACAAAAAAGGTGCCTCATGCAAAAAGAGCGAATATTTTCCGATATACGGCAAAGGGAAATATTCGGGAATAACAGCTCTTATATTAGGTGTGTTTCCGTACACAATGTCGAGTAAAATTCGAGTAAAGCGAAATTTGATAGAATTGTCAAAAGTACGGATACAACTTCTAGCTAGTTTCAAGCACAAAAACAGCTGATTGCCTAATACAAATTAAGATTTGTCTATTCATTACATTTTTTCATTTTAAAATGTATTTATTGTTATGAATTAAATTTTACTATTTGTAAATTTATTTTCAACCGCACAACTTAAGCATAAAAGACATTAAAAATGTAAAATTGAAGTTTGCTTCTTTTTTTTCATGCTTGTTCTTATAATGCTTGAATAAATTCTTCCAGCACACTTCGAGCTAGTTTCGAGCTCGAGAGAGCGATTTTATGCTTGTTCTTCTTCTCTCTTTTGAGCTAGAAAAGTACGGAAACACTTTCTAGCAGCTTGCAAGTTACTACAATCGAGTACGGAAACACACCTATTGGTTGCGTTCAGAGTTATCGATTATTTTTTGTGACATTGCCGAAGCAGCTTTGCATGTTCAGTGTTGCAGACATTGAAATACATGTATCGATACCGAACACTCTTTCAAAGAGGCTCTATTCCGCAGCTTGAAAAAAAGCGATTCGAAATTATAGCAAGAGTGGAACGTATAACTTTCAAATACACCTAAGTCAAACTAAACGACTTCATCCAGATTCCGACTAATTCGTAACTATTTCGGACTGTAATAAAGAATTCGTTAATATTTCCTTACATGCAATTTCGATATGTTCCGATTTATTCTTTAACATCACTATACACAGCTAGGCAAATGTCGGTCTTAACGGACTATAGTTACAGTTAAATTCTGTCAGTTTCGAATTCGGCACGAATATTTCAGAATTTTGAAAGAGAAAACTCATAGAAGCAAATTCCTGTGGAAGCGCAGCGTTTGGTAACCCTCTATCGCAAAAATAGCTGCTTTTTTCGGCCTTGGTGATGGGCATGATTCGATTACCGCGGTAGCTTAATTGGTAAAACAGATATTCAAAATATTTCCTCCACATATTTTTCTCATACAATTTTTTGATCATTTTAAAAGAAGACAATTGATACAAGCCTTTTTTTTCACTGTGTATTCTTCAATCTTCAGTTATCTGCTTAAGAGATACTTACATACATTGATTATGTAGGTTATTTTGCAACAATTGGCATTTAATCACTTATATTAGGGGGTTTTCATTTTACCCGCAAGCTCTAGCATCTTCTCTTTTCAGAATTCCCCTTTCCTATTTATATTCAAAATATTGATATATGAGTAAAACGAGACACATAAGCGTTTTGGAAAAAATGGGGCCTAGAATTTTTAAAGAAACTTTTGAAATTGATTTAAATATTTTTTTACTGACTTTTATGACATGCCATTGAGTTATATGTATTTCATTAATAAAAGCATTTGTTTGTAAATACCTACAC
The DNA here is from genome assembly GCA_958299015.1 of Tetanocera ferruginea. NCBI lineage: Eukaryota > Metazoa > Arthropoda > Insecta > Diptera > Sciomyzidae > Tetanocera > Tetanocera ferruginea. The sequence continues at coordinate 110,862,114 of OY282644.1, read as the reverse complement.
TGTAGTATACCAACTAATCTATAGCAACAATAATAATCAGAAATTATCTCGTTTACTGCAATTATTCGTCAACCGGCTCTGTGTTATTAGAGCGTTGACGAGATAGAAAACATTGAGCAGCACTTGAAGAAACGAACAAGAGGCTATCAGCTCACAGTATATCAATCATTCTGGGTATTCGATGATGTGATCGCGTTCTAGACTATAAGAACTAGCTTGAAGTACATCAAAACATTTAGTATTTAATAAATTTTCAAATCAACAAGATTAAACTTTAAAATGGCAAAAAATATCAAAAACGTCGTTACCTCGTCTATAAGGGCAATAAGCCTGTTACTTATACTAGGCGTAACTAGTGCAGAGCTCAATATAATCACCAAATCACAATGGAATGGTAGGGAAGCCAGCAATGAATTGACCAACCTGGAGCATCCTATCAAAAGGATAGTTATTTGCCATACAGCCAGTGCCGACTGTGACAGCCAGGTATAAAACTTTAATATTTTTTTTATAAGTTAAGATTTAATTAACATAAACAATATAAACGGCTAGAAAAGGTTAAAATCAAAATTATCAAGTACACTGTTACGTTACAGTATTTTGTTTGTCATCGATAGACTTTCCTTATTTATAATCGGTACCAGTGTTGCCGTTGGAATCAAAATGAAATCATTTTTGGTACTTCTTTTTTCTCTTCAATATTTACTGAGTTTCCATGGCGAGTTAACTCGGTGTTTACTCGGGGTCAACTCGCTGTGGAAACGCGAGTTGAGTTGAGTTTCGTTAAATCTACGAAACTCCACGAAACTTGTAAGATTTAACTATGTTCTATCTGTCAAAGTGATTGCTGTCGTTAATATTGAAAAAATAATGAAAATTTTTAGTTTTAACAATAATATTTAAATTTCGAACGCAAGAGTTTTTTGGAGTGCCGCAGAAACTAGACAAAAAATAACAAAAATTACAAAAAAGAATTGACAAGTTCAACTCGACAAACCCAGAGTTAACTCGCCATGGAAACTCAGTAATTGATGGGCATTTTTTTGGCAAGACTTATAGTATGTTCACATGTAATACTATGTTTACATATGAAGATTAAGAGTAACGAGATTAAGCTAATCTACTTTCGTAATCTTAACTGTTTACACTTGTTTTAAAGAGATTAGCTTTGACATTTCGTTGTTTTTCTTTGTTATTTACCTTCACATTGGCTACATTCAGCATACTTCAATTTGCAAACAGTTGTGTAAACATTTTGAATATGTTTATTTTAATGTTATACATTTTTCGTTGGTTTACTGAGCTATATAGAACACAACTTGACAACTTTTCTGACGCTTCACAAAGCAACCCATTCATCAAAAATTGTCGCTCACTTGTATCGCTACCTTGACAGTTGAGTACGCAGAATGTGGCCATTGTTATTATTCGGCATTAACTTCTTTACAACGTTGCAGTATATAAGGAAAAATCGCTATTGATAGGGCTGCAAACCTATTTTGAGAAGATTACAAAGTAGATTAATTTTTAATCTCGTTCTGAGGGATTAACTTTACATCAAATTTTAAATCTCGTCAAATTTAACAATATTAGCGAGTTAAAAGGCTTAATCTCGATATGTTAACGTACTATAAGATTAAAAGGACCGAGCTTGAGTTTATCTGAATTTATAGTTTAACCATTGGCTATATTTATGAAATTTATTAATTTTTTTTATAATATTTTTATTTAAAACTAGCTTGAAAAATTTGTTACAATGATTTATAAGATTTATATGATTATATGATTTATAAGCAAAATAAAATTTTTTGCCGTAATTTTTAGTGCAAAGTTCTCTTTTCATCATCTTTAAAATTGATTTTCATTGAGCACGACAATTTTTCTTTAACATTCATTTAAGTGTTTTCAATTAAAATATATTTTAATAATTTACAAATTTTTCATATAAAAAATCATCAACATTTTTTTTAATGCAGGAAACTTGTTCGCATCGTGCATTATTAATTCAGGCATACCAAATGGAAGCACTTCATTTTGATGATATTGGTTATAATTTTCTAATCGGAAATGATGGACAAGTATATGAAGGTCGCGGTTGGGATCATCAAGGTGCTTTTGCTCGCAGCTTCAATGCGGGCAGTGTGGGCATTGCTTTTATAGGCACATTTGAAAAGAATGCTCCAACAGAATCAGCTCTACAAGCAGCACAAGCACTATTAGAAGAGGGCGTTAAACTAGAAAAACTTGATTCAGATTATAAATTATATGGTCACAAGCAGTTAATAGCGACCAATAGTCCTGGCAGCGCTCTTTACAATATTATAAAAGAGTGGCCGCATTGGAGTCAAAGCTTGAGTTCTTGAATTCGCATTATAGTATTATTAAAAGAATGAAGTATAAAATTTAAAAATATAAAAAGAAAAATCGACTTGAATGTAATATGCATTTGCTTAAAAAAAATATTTAAACATTGTTTCAACAATTATAAACGGACACACTTATGCAAAAAAAATATATATATTCGCTTAATCTGGTACGCATTGCTGTTTTGATTTTAATTGATAATTACTCAGTTTTCAGAAACAAATAATTTTTTTGAGAACTACGTGCGAAGAATTTTTATGAAAAGCACATTACAAAAGTTCTAACATTTATCAAACACAAAACCGTTTCTATTTTACCGGAGTAGTATCCTGCACAAAAATTAATCAAAATAATAAAGTCTACGATATAACTATATGTATTTCTCTCCTGACATTTTCTTGTAAGATCGATGCTTATAATATTATTATAAAAAAAAAACTCACGTGTAGCAACGTACATGTGGCAGAAGTGAAACTTCTTAAGCAGTACAAAATAAGATAGATTTTAGTGTGAAATAGAGAAAGAAAGTATCTCAAAAGAAATTCAATCAATACAAAATGGAAAAATATTTTGTTTACTCAGTATTTATGGTTTTTATCGAAAAAGTCACATAATGACTGTTATCTTTTAACTTATATTTTTTTCCGACAGAATAAAAGTTATTTTGTGCCTTATATTTTTTCGTTCAAAAATAACAGTTACTTCTTACTTTTATTTTATCGGTCAAAAATAACAGTTTTTCATGCCGTTTGTTTTTTCGGTCAAAAATATCAAGCAACTTATATTTTTTCAAAGGTCATTTTACCGACTAAAAAACTATTTATACCTGGTGTCAACAGTTCAATCTATCAAGCTCTTTTTATCTTTAAAAAAACACAACTTGCCTGATATTTTTGACCGAAAAAATAAAAGTCACAAAATAATTGTTACTTTTGACCGATAAAATAAAAGTCAAAAGTAACCTTTATTTTTCCCCGAAAAAATAAAACTCTTTTAATTTTTAAAGAATCAGTCGAAAATTTAAAAGGCACTTAATATTCGTGAGGCTGAGGACATTTGTAGCTTTAAGCTAGGATTTGATATTCAACAACAAAATTTGCAGAAGTATTGCAATAAAATTATAAGTTTATTAATGTTTTTAAAGCATTCATTACGGTTGTTATATTCCAGCAATGAAAGTATGTATTTGTCAGTATGTTGCTTTTTCTCCACTCCTCCACTCCAAATTTTTTAAAAATGTTCATATGAATTCAAAACGTTAGCCTAGCGTCACGAATAAGAGACCTTAAAATTTCACTCGCAACCAAAGAAGTTTTACTTCAAAAAAATATCGCACCAAACACAATAACAACCTTTATTTTTATTTTTTTGTATAAGTTGTAAACAAGCGAAATAAATAGACTTTAGGTTTCTGTTGGGCACAAAATCGAAAATCCAACTAAGTTTAACCTTACATATCTCTCTAAATTTATGTTTGTCATGTTGGTACAATTTCATTTCATAGTATCAACCTATTTGATTTTAAAAAATACGATTGAAAATAAAAAAAAAAACATTTTCTGATGTGTCCAATATAATAGACAAATCCATTGAAATGGTTAAGTAAATTGTTCACTATTTGCATTTTACTACTTGTAAATTTATTTTCAACTGCACAACATAACCACAATACACCTAAGAAATGTATTTTTCCACAATAACAATAACCACAATAACTTTTAAGTTTGGTATTATCGTGCGAACACACCCGTTGCAAACATATAACGAATACTATTGAAATATCGATACTTAAGAATTTTATTCGATAGCCCCCATCTCTAATTTTTAAGTTTGTGCAAAATCACGTATGCATTGTACTTTACATTTATTACCATAATGACTGCATTCAATCCGAAAAAGCGCTCAAGTAGCGAAGTAGCCTAAATTGATACTTTCTGCTGAATGGGTTTGTTGGCGAAATGTCAAATTTCCAACAAACGGATTGTTTATCTATCAAAATGAAGTGAGCATAAACCGCTCAACCGAGGTAGCATAAAATATTTTCGCTACCTAAGATGGCGACCGCTCAGGGAACAAGTTGTGTGAGCGGTTTATGCTACATACCATTCAGCCGGAAAGTTGTGTAGCAGCTACGTAGCAAATTTCCTGCTGAATGCACTGAATGTTTGATATCAACAAATGCACTACTCAAATATCCCTCACAGTGTTGCCGTTAAAATTTGATAGTACGAAATTATGATGCAAAAGAAGCTTGAATTGATGCCTAATGAAGCAACATGTTGTAACTGCTGAATGCATCCAATATGACGGAAGACGGAAGTGAAACTACCAATATTTTACATCAAAGTAGTTTAATCGTAAAATAAAAAGGATTTTTTTGATACTTTGGCTCGTCAATTTAAAAACTTTATAACAGCGTTTACTCTTTTGCACAAAAAATATTCGTACAACCATAGATCAGATTGACGCAAAACAAGGCATCTTTTTTTTGTTCATGCTTCCTTAGATCTTTACGCAAATATCCCGTAACTAAAATTGATCTTTCGTCAATCCAAAATAATCTATGTTTATGTTATTATATGCGTTTATTTTTAATAAACTCCATGTTTAATTCAATTTCATTTAAATTTCAACAATTCTCAAAATTAATCTCTGGAATATACAAAATAAATACAACAGATTAAAATTAAAAACTGACTGAAAATGTATTAATTTTAATATACATGAGCACATGTCAAAAAATTGTCTCATAATCCATAAGAACAAAAAAAAAAAAGAAAGAAAATAAAATAATTAGGAAGAAAAAAACCAAAGAACGCTAGCTAACTAAAATAAATTAAAGTTTAGAGAATAACTATTCAACAATTTATAAAGGAACTAACGAAATCAGTTCTTGTGAAAAATATATAATATACATATATATCTATATTATATGTACGTATTTATAATATATATAAGCAACATTTAATCTTGCTGCCGTGCCAAGGCTAAGTATTGCATAAGCCACGCCCTCTTTGTTAAGCCAGCTTCCGTTTCGCCCTGCTGTTTTCTCAAGGCTTGAAAACAATTATAAACAGCAACATCTGGGCGATTCTCTTCTTGCTCTCGCCGTTCCTCATCATTGGCAAGCAGTATACAGTCTTCGTCGCCATCATCTTCTATAATTTCCTCTTCTTCTATATCACAAATGCGTTCAGATTGCTGGTAAAAAGATTTATCCGTTTTACGCAAAAAATTATACAGCGCCACGCAACCGAAAGTTATTTTGCGTGCATTCTGCTCATCTATGCGCAATGGCTGCGCCAATATTGGAAAAATGTTGCTTAGCATTTGCAACGCATCCGACGCATGATGATTCACGTCGTCCATTACACAGCAATAGTCAAACTCTGGATGATTCAGTCTGCTGAACGTATAGCTAGGATCCTTGCTTGTTGGCACATAGTAAACTGAGGTCATGAGGTACGGTTTTAACGGTAATGCACCGTTTCCTACAAAATAGCAGGAACTTGGTTCTGCATCAGTTTCATTGCCGGTTGGTGTTGTTGTAGTTGCAACTGCTGCTGCAGGCAAGGGCAACTCCTGACTTTCGATGAGTTGTTTAAAGTTTGAGTGTTCAAATATTTGATCTCTAGTTTTGGCAGTTGTGCGCTCCACATCTACATACATGAAGTTATTATGATTATCTACTAGTGCAGTGAAAATTAGTGGCGGATTTGTGCTGAATTGCGTTTCCTCATTTGGTTCTCCATTTCGCGGATTTGTATAGAACTTGATTTGCTTCATGGTAACATTGCCAAGGCAGTTAGGCAGCTTATTTTTTTGCTGTAAATCGTTGCCTATCTTTGTCCATTGTTCTTCAGTCTTTGGTGTACAAATGAATTGCTCCTTGAGAAGGTCGTACATGTTGAGACAAATATCGGCTATCATCTTGAGTATCACAGGTTTGGAAGCAACAAAGCAGTAGTTGCGACACGAGTGTACCTCGCCTGAAATGATTTGTACAAAAGAACACATGATGTCATACAACGCAATAGTAAAAATACACATACAAATTTAATTGAAACTTACCAGTTGCTAGATATTTTAGTGTAATTGCCATACGTTCCTCGGCGCTGAATGTTTTCTTCTTGCGATGTGGCTCATAGCCACTGATCACGGGCGCTAGTTTAGTTACCAAATAACGGAACTGCTTTTCCGTAATATCGAAGAATGGATTAAGTGGATAGCTTTCATTGCTGCGAAATTGTATCTCTTTCTGCAGGTTTTCCTTGGTCATAAATTGTGTCTGATTCTTTTTCAGCCACTCTTTTGTCCACTCCAGGCGTCGGCGACAATTCAAAATCGCTGCCATATCCATAGGAGTTAGTTTTGGAAAATAACGTGCTGCCGCACTGTTGGTATTGTTAGCATTGGCAGCGCTGTCCTCGCGCTCCTTGAGCACACCAATGACTTTGATTTTCAAGTGTTCCATTGCAATGGAGGGCAGGCAGCTCAAATGTGCAATAATTTTCACAGCTGTTTGACGCCTGATGAAATCGATTTTCAGTTTGAAGTATTTCCTATCGTTGAACGTGCGTAGAAGACGAAAGAAATGTTTTGTGAATAATGGTGCGTGTTGTTAGAACATTTAATGGCGTAGTTAAATCAAATTTTAGTAACTTGCAGTCACCTTTTTTCACATTCAGTTTAGAACCTTTCCCCAATTTGCGTACAAATCTCGTTTGTTGGAAAAATTTTTCCAATTAGTGTTGAGGTGGTTCTTCGTTCGATAAACGAAAGTAAACGAAACAAGAACGACACACATGTTGACAGATAATTTCAGTGATGCAGATTTTATTTACGTAACATATCCCAGCATCTAGTTTTGAAATGCCATCCACATGACATGACATTAACCATGTGTCATAATCGCCATGCGATAATAGGCGTTTTCGTTTATTTCTCAAGAGTAGAGCAAACTATAAAAAAACTTAATTGTAATTTTTATACTGAGGCCGGGTTCTAAAAAAAATAAGGCTTAATCTCCATCGCTAAAGCTTAATTTGCAACTTTTAGCGATAGCTTGGACTCTGATATACTCCATCGTTTAGTTTTATGCTTAAACGTACTATTATAGTATGTCCAGAGAGACTTAATTTAACATGTTGAACAAAAAAGATTTTTCGTTTAACTCAATCGTTCACATTGTCTAAACTAACTTCAAATTTATGGATTTTTTATTTACATTTTGGAATAAATAAACAGATATGTTTTGAAACGACGAACGACGAACGAATTCGTCAGATGACGAACTTATTCTTCTTTTGTCATGAATTCCGTGATCAAGCGCTTCCCATTCTTGCACAATCGTATACTCATATGGACGCATTCGGAAAAAAGCAAAAAAGAAGTAGAATTTGCTTTATAACATTAAATTTTGTGAAAACTTTTTTCTGTCACATGTTTTTGTTCTTTAATATTCACAAATATCACTATAACATAATTCCGTAAAATGTGAGTGCCGAACGCTTGATTTTTTTTTAACATTTCATAGCATATTTTTAGGCATTTTTTGTTTTGTGATTCATTGAAACTTCAAAAACTTTTTATTTTTTTTCGTTACGAAATTTTTAGTTTTACAAAAAATGTTTAAACTTATTTCGTTGTATCTACTATAGATTCCGTTTTTATTTTTTATTTTAAAGAGTTTTATAATTATTTGGAACTAAAATCGGAACTTAAAAATGGAACTTAATTTAAAATCGAATATGTGATCATCGCTGTTTTTTAATTCAGCTTAAAGAAAATCAATTTTCATGTTTTTTTCTTTATTAAAACCGAGCCCGTCATTTTTGACGGGAAATAACTAGTATACTATAACATAATTCCGTAAAATGTGAGTGCGGAATGCTTGATTTTTTTTTAAATTTCATAGCATATTTTTAGGCATTTTTTGTTTTGTGATTTATTGAAACTTCAAAAATTTATTATTTTTTATTTCATTTTGAAATTTTCAGTTTTTCAATAAAATTTTTAAACTTATGTCGTCGTGCCTACTATAGTTTCTGTTTTTACTTAAAGATACTTTATATATTTTTGAAACTAAAAATTGTTATTTGCACAATTTAAAATCGAATATGCGACCATCGTTGATTTTAAATTCCGTCATTAAAACCAGGCCCGTCATTTTTGACGGGAAAGAACTAGTATCATATTAATTTTCTAACAAATTTATTGACATATTTTGTTAAATTTTTAGGTTTCTTAAAGATTTGGCAGTGTTCAAAAACACATAACAGCCTTTGAACTCGTTCATTAATTTGAGACCTTGTTTTTCGATTAAACTTTATAAACTCGATATGACTCCTTTAGCACTTATTAGACATAATAAGCTCATGACTTCTTTCTAATAAAACTTACGATGCTTTTGAGACTCATATTAAACATATCTAATGATTCTTTATGGTACCTTTTAAAACGCAAATTTATGAGCTCATAAAATGCTCATATGAGAGTCATGAGCTTGTTTCTCTGCCTGGAAGAGCACACAGCTCAGAGTACGAAAACTTTCTCTTATAAAAATGGGAAATTACTAATAATTCCGACCTTTAAATGCAAATAATCTTCCTGAACAAGATTTTGGTCTGAGCATATATCAGGTTACTTTTTGTTTACTTCACATGAGACAAATCAGCTGAGTATATGTGAAAGTTTAATTGAATGTGGTGAGTCTAAAGCAGTGGTCGGCACCAGTGATGATATTTGATAATTTTGGAGGGGACTTTTTTGATCTTCTGCAAGTACTTTTTCGGACGTGAAAATCAGAGTACTTTTTGTTAATCTATTTATAAATAGGCATAGCGAAAACAGTTAAGAACAATTTCCTCCCGTGTTTCTCCACCAATTTTGATAATTGTTTTATTTTTTCATGAATTAGAGTGCGAAGAAGAAGTGCACCAAATATTTTGTATCTATGATTATAAAAAGGCAAAGAAAAAATTGGTCGAATTTCGAACACAGGCGATACTAGTATGATTAAATAAGCTTTTGTTTTGTTGCTATGGCACTAGGGGTGGCACAGTGATATATGGAGATCTTTAGTAACGGGATTTTGATAACAACAAATTCGAGTTCGCGTGGGGTTAAGTTGTGCCACATCGGTGTAAAAGATTATTGAAAAGTTGAAAAATTAGACGAAAAACTCCATAACTACCCAAGTGTTGCCCGTAGATGGGTGAAATGTTCGACCAACCCCCATTAAATTTTGTTCCCCGAAATTTTTCAGAGACATACCTGCCCCAATCTCCACCCCTTAAGGTTGGAAAAAAAAATTTATATTTTTAGGAATTTTGACCCCACCGCTTCCAGGGTGCACCTAGTAGGGTAAAATATGTGCCTGGCCACCATTGGTTTTTTTTCCAACATTTTATCCCAACATAGCTGCTCTCTATTTTCAACCCTTAAAGGGGCTCTTATATATATTTTTTAAAATTTTTCTTCTAAAATCGGGTTTCAATGCTCCCAGGGTGTCTTCCAAAAGACTTTTCTTCTCCAAATATGTATCGAGCATACCTGACGTATATAAGAAATAAGAAAATTTGTAATTATAATTATCAAATTAATTTCTTTTTGTCATGGGATTGATATAAATTTCTTTCGATTTTCGGCGACGACATGAAGCAAAAAAATATTCTTTCCCAATATTACGCCTCTTTTGGTGGGGTCGTTGAAAACGTGTAGATTACGCAATATTTCTTGTGCTTGTTGGTAATCTTCGCACTCAGTTTCTGGATCAGTAGCAATCAAATCAGGTGAAAATCCGATGCTAGCGAAAAATGTTTTTATTTCAGGAACTACGTAATGGCTCAACTTTATTTTGTAATTCCTGATTCCCTTTCTCCGATGCCACTTGAAGCTTTTTTACACCTCTTTTAAGCCAACAATGTTAACTGGATGAGCACGTACTTGATTTCCGTTGCTGCCGATACCCTCGCTATCATATTCCTCTTCTTCGATGACATCAACGACATTATCTGCCACTATAACTTCTATCATCTCGTTCTGTTCATCGTCAGACGATTCGTACATCTGAAAATCCATCTGAAAATTTTTTGATCGGATAACCAAAAAAATACTGTTAAACTTCTCTTTGTGAATGTATTTTAAGAGAACTATTTTTGTCGGTCTCAATATTGAGAACAAAATCTGAAAGATGCATGACGTTTACTTTTTGTGATGGTTAGTGTTTCCGAAAGTACTTTTTTTGGACTGAAAGGAGTTGGGGACTTTCGAAAATCGAAAGGAGGTAAAAAAGTGGATATCCACTACTCTCACGTATTTTCATGCTCTTTCACTCACTCGGCAAACAACTATTGCCGAAACAGCATTGTTTTCAATGATATGCAATATTTTTGTTTCACTTTCTTTTTCAGTCTCAGTTTTAAAGTTGCCATGGCCTTGAAAATTTTTTTAAAACGACACCATACAAACCGCGCTGTAAGACGTAATTCTACGTCAAAACTGTTTGTCATCATACTTTTATCCAACGAGTAAATACGACCAAAATCGGATGAGATTTGACAAAATGAAGCACTTTGTGCGGTAGCAAACATACATGTTGCGCAGTAAATTTTATTACAGTTTTTTTGAATGTATTAATGAGAAACAGTGTTTGGAACGAAAAAAAAGTTTAAATATCCGGCATTTAGCAAATTCTCAACCAAAATTTGTTTTTTGGTTCAGTGAAAAATTTTCGAGAAAAATAGTGTCATTCCTATAACATAATAACAGTTCAATTCATAAAATTAATAATTTTTGCTTAAAAGTTAAAATTATTAATAATTTTTATAAAGTTTATTTATTTTTTCGTCGATTTCGTCGCACTGAAATTATTTAAGTACATTTATCGCATGGCATAATATATTCCATGGTAAATGCGGTATCACTAGTTTTATCGATACCATGCATCAATGTTATTTGTTAGCTTGAACACATTGCACCCAATAAGCGATAAACTGCATGTCTGCACGCTGTAGAGAAATGTTAAGCGACTTGATTATAATAAACACGACAGCAGCAAACTTCAGCAGCAAGTGTTTTAAGAATTTAATAACAATAATTGGTAAACTATATTTATTGAAGTTGTAAATATATTTGAAATAAACAAACGAACATAAAAGCAACCACTTGGGCAGCCAGCACGAGACAAAATATAATAAAAAGTGTGAGAAATTGAGAAATCTCCCTTTGTCGCATTTCAAATTAAAATTAAATAGAAGCCGACGACAACGACATTTGATGTCGCGCAATAATGTCGTCGCAAAGTCTCCTAAATTCCGTCCTATAAGAAATACATGTAAATTTAAAGTGACGTTTGACGCTCGTCGCTCATCGTGTACCATGAGTTCACGCTTCGTCTCGTGGATCCTCGATCATTTTCCATAACCAATTTTATTTCAAAAAATTTTTGACGGATGCCAACAAAATAGTCAATAAAACAGAATGTTCGAAATTTTAAGCATTTATTTTTATTATGCGTGTATTGCATTACAAATATTTTATGTTCGAGATAAATTTGTTCATATGATGTAAGTATGAAAACATTCATGCATTTTTTTTTTAAATCATGAAAACTGTGCTTAATAATGTTGTTTTAATCATTTCTTGCTTTATCATATAATTAAAATTACTTATTGAATAAAATATTTAAGCAATACCGCTGTATTTTTAAAAACGAAATGTTTACTTTAAAAGCATTTTTTAAGGCTTCAATCATATAATTTTTTTTTTATTTTATTTGTTTGAATGAAAAGTATTTTTTTTAAGATAATCAGAAACACATTTCATTAACTTATACAAGAGATAATAAATAAGTTAAAAAACAATTTAATTATACAATGACAATGTATGTTTTAAATAAAGCGCACACCTATTCAAAGCATATTCTTATTAATTAAATTATCCAAATAATTTGTGGATTTGTTTTTTTTTTTTTAATTTATGCAAAAATCTTTATAAATATCGCAAGTACGCGATTCTTATTGAAACTAATTTGAATTTATTTAAATGCTACCACAAACTCAAATTTGTTTACCTATTCAATATATAATTTATAGCTTTGTATGATTCTAAGATAAAATATTTCAAAATTGTAATTTATTTCTATTGCAACATTTTAGAGCTTGTGGAATATAAAATTCAAGATAGTGGTGAGTATTTTACATGGATTGGAATAGAACCTTAATTGTAGAACGTCTATTTATCAAACGCTTGCCTTCAGTCAGCTGAAAGAGATATAAGAATAATAATTTTTATATGAATTTCTATTAAGTAATATAACATTTTGATTTTCACCTCATGCATTTAGAAGTGTCATCCTTAGATTTACTCTTTCTGATGTTTGTCTGAAAAGAAAACATTTAATTATTCAAGTGAACATTTCAATCAAGTTTTTAAAAAATTAAAACCTTAAAATTTGTGTATTATCCCTCAAACAGTTTTAAGTCTTATATTAATTTAATTTAATTTTTGACTCCATCAATAATCCAACCGTTATCAATAAATCCATGCGTAAACTTTAATTTGCATTACAGAGAGTTCTTATGGAAATATAATGAAATTTTCTTCAATGTGAATCTTTATGACTTTTGATTCATTTTCTTCAAGTTAAACTCGCACACAATCCGTTCGTTAGAGATAAGTTGATTGTATAAAGGGTATCGATGATAACCATGATATATTTCTATCACTTTGTAGTGAACTTTTAAAAATTATTGTATTCTACTAAAAAACTTTATTTACATTTCTTGTAAAAACTAAAGTTGAGCTCTAGTGCCAGACTCACAATTTATTGAAGTGTGACCCAAAAGCACATCTTTAAATGATGAAAATCCCTCGGAAATTTTAAAAACAAAAATCAAATAATGTTTAAAGTTTAAACTAAAAGTGTTCCTACTTGAGATTAAATACCTACCGTGAGATTGATATTAAACCCCTTCAGATTTTCAATTGTTCGTGTCCCCATGGTGCCATGATGGAGATTTTTGCTTTTGTTCCGCTTCGCTTGAACTGTATTCATCCAATTCACCTCTTGGACCGCCACTTACAACAGTAGCTTCATCATGTGACCAATAACTGCCAGTCATTGTTGAGCCTGACATCGCAATCGAAGGGAATGAATCCTCCATTAACGTGCTAGATGCACAACTCGTTACGCTACCAGACATTTGAGAGTTTCCGGCACTTGTCTGATAGGTTGCCGTGGTACCCGCTGAACTTGTAGTTTGTTCAATACACATATTTAAAGAATCGATCGAACTATCTTTTGTCATTTCATCCATGGGTAAGTCTAGAACACCACCGCCACTCGAGATGGAGGTTGTGGTAATGACGCTAGTCACTGTTTGTTCTCGGCCTTCCGCATCCGTACTCGTCGTTGTGGTAGTAGTAGTTGTTGTTATACTTTCGCCCTGATTTTCCCCAGTTGTAAATTTTCGCACCAGTTCATGTTCGTCATTTTCAATAGAATCTATGCTCTCATCTCTAGTTTTTAGCTGAACTCCTTGATCGAGTGATTCAATTTCCGATTTCGAAGTGGCATCTTTGGATATGTCAAAACTGTCAATACTGCTTGTCATGCCGTCTAGACTTTTATTTATTTCCAAACTATCCACGCTTCCCCGTTCTGAGTCCAATTTTTCTAAATTACTTGTCTTGGATTTATCTGCGAGATCGCTGGATATCTCGGTTATTTTAACTGTTGAACCAGATGGATCGCATTCAGCTAACTTATTTTTAAGTGCTTCTGCAATACTCTGTCCGGGTAGCATTTGCTCAGTTCTCGTTACTGTGCGAGTGATCTTGGTCATGACAATATTTCCAGCATCACTACCATTCGATCGGCTTGATTCATCTGAGCGCGATAGCAAGAGAGCAGCTTCTTCTTTAGCTTTTATTTCTATTAAGTGTGCCTCGATACATGCATTCTCAAGCCCTTCAAACTCTTTTAGACTCGATACAGAAATATCATCGCCACCCACCGCTGTACCACTTCCACTATGTCTTACAACATATCGTCTAGTGAAGCTGCCATTGCTAGAGTCTGTTGATCCTTGGTGAGTTTTATTGCGGTTCTCCAGTGAAATGGCCTGTTCCAGCGATTCAAACTCTTGCAAGCTGCTCATGGAGATATCGTCATGCTCACCACGCGCAAAATATCTACGCCCCGCTAGCACATCGTATTCGGGCGTGCTTGAAAACGAGTCCTTAAAGCTGCTTATGCGACTGCTGCCCACTTCGAATTCGGCATCTTCCTCTTTAATGTCCTCTAAAATACCACCTGTAAGATCATAAGGATAACGAAGTTGAGCATCCGTCAGTTGCATTTCCACCCATTTTTTATTTGCTGTTGCAATATCGCTGGCGTCATCTTGCTGCTCTCCTCCACTACCACTGCCAGCTGTTGGTGGACTTTCCTCAAACTCGAAGTTCAAGTCGTCGCGATATAATTGTGAGCCTAATTTTGGATCAGCTGGTGCGGACTTAATAATCATTTTTTCAACTTCTTCATCGTGCTTGGATTCATATTTGGTGGGCTTTATTTTTATGCTCTGTCCACCTAACTCAGCTTCATTGGCTTCTTTTGCTACTTCTTCGATAATAACGAACTCATCAGAAATATCTGGCTGATCAACCATCTCGAATGAATCCGGTGAATCTGGTGCCTTGTTCTCGTCAAAGTCCGACTCCCCACCAATTTCTGTTCGCTTCAATTCAGCCAATTTTTGCAAGTACTGTTCCTGTACGCGGTTTTGGAAACTTTCTTCATCTTGGGTCTGCTGATGAAGTGGAACATCGGTTGCCTTGTGCAGTTCCTCCTGTGTTCTTACCTTGTATAGTGATTTCTCTGGAAATTTATCAACTTCCTCTTCTGTTGAAGGTGACTTTTGAATTTCTTCTGTGACAGTTATATCTGGAATATTTGAGTAATCTTGCATATTTTGCGAAGGCCGACGTTCTTCAATCATTGCAGTTTCCGCTTCAAGCTCTTCAGTAATGCTATCTTCGACTATAACTTCAGCAACTAGTTGCGATGGCGTAAAGGGTCTTTTTTCAGTTTCAAAACTGTGATCCATTTCAGCGGCGGCTTGTTTTTTCTTTTTAGATTTGCGCTCTTTTGGTGATCTAAATTGTCTGGCATATTCCGATTCATATGGATCAGTATCAGACTCACTTTCTGACTCTTTACCTTCTCCGAGTAAGGATGAATCCTTATCTGCTATGTCCTTAAGTGCATCTCCCAAAATGGCAGTACTTTCGCTTCGTTTATGTCCACGTTTTTTGGCTTCCCCCGGTGGTGTTCCGGTTGACACCTCTTGTGGGGAGTGCTCTTTGCTCTCTAACTCAAGATCAAAAGTGTCCTCCGTCTGAAAATTAAACTCATCTTGAGTAAGTGTAAAGCCGTCGATGCCCGCAGATGAACCTGCCGAACCTATGAGATCATCAAAGTTTTCCACAACCGTATCTATATTTGAAGTACTAGACATACTAACGGACAAAATACTTCCTTCGTCTAGACTAGAGGCTAATTTTGTAACGTCATCGTGAGAACGGCGATTATCACCGTGATAAAGTAGAATATCATCAGTTTTATCTATTTCCTCTGTTGGCGCATCAATAGGATAAGCCAAGCCCCAGGTTTTTTCCACTTCTTTTGGCTTAGGATACTCCTCGATTTGTGCCGTTTCCATTTTCACATCAGTTTCGATGCATTCAGCTTTGGGCTTGAAAATCATTTCTTGAGAACGTTTCATTAGCGATTGTTGCATTTGCTGTTCTGTCATGGGATATGCTGGGTGCGCTATTTCTAAGCTCTCGTCACTATCGTCATCATCATCATCGGCATGTAAATCTCTCACGCGAGCCATATCCTCGAATTCTAGAACATCAGCATCCGTTATTGATGCTACTAAAGTTTCAGAGAGCTCCGACACATCAATGCTGCCCAAATTTGCAGATGTTTCTGAGTCTAAGCTTTTCATGCTCTCGTGGGAGCTTAAAGTCTTGCCGCTGCTGCTGTCAAAAGTACTCATTGCACTCGCATATTCTGTGGACTCTCGGCAGACTGATGAAGCATCTAGAGCAGTGCGATAATCCGAAGAGTTAGCTTGTGTCAATAAATTGTCTACATCTGATGATAGTGGACGGCTTTCACTTTTTTCAAAACTTCTATAATAGCTATCACTAGAACTGGAATGATCGATTTCAGGCACAGACCAGCGGTTGGAGCTATCGGCTGACGAGTCAGTTTTAACACGATGCAAAACAACATCAAATGGTTTTAGAGTTTGTTCAGAGCTTAGTTCGTTAAATGTTGTACTTGTACCATCTTTGGATGGAGTCTGAATTTCGCTGCCTTCTGTGATCATGCTGGCTTTTTCTAATTTTTCTTGATAGTAGTCTTCCATTGAACTAAAATCTTCAGCCGTTTCCGTGGATATAAATCCGAGTGATGCATGTTCTTCTTTGGCTGCATGTTCTTCCATTGAACTATACTCTTCTCCAGTTCCACTTGAAATAAAACCTAATGAAGCGCCATCTTCTTTTGACACGTCTTGACCATAATGAGCCATTATGGCAGCTTTATTAAGCGATTCTTTAATGGTCGATTCATAAGAGCCGCTTTTTTCTTCGGTTGTTTGTCTTGCTATATGCACTGATGCACTACTTACTGATTCAGGAACTCCTATGAAGGAAGAAATGTCATCTTTTTCGGGAGAGAATAATCCATCTGAATCCTCAACGTCCAAACCTAGTGGAAATTCTTCCTTTGATTTTCTCTCAGAATCAGTTGTTTCTAATGCGGACTGCATACTTGTTATGCCACGAAACTCGAATTCCGAGGGTGATTCTTTTATGGATTTTCCATCTTTAACAACATGTTTAAGTTCATCATTGACTGCATCCAAAGATTGCTGCACCTCGTCTAAAGTTCTTTCGACTTCTTGAGCAGAAATTCTTATCATTGGCTGTTGTGGGGAGTGAACAACTTTGTTCGAAGACTTGGGAAATTCTTTTTCCAATGACTCTAATTCACTTTTATCCAAGGAAGGCACAATATCTAGTTCCATGGGCCTTACGTTTTCGGTGCTTAGCAGGTCAACAGTTGTTTCTGCTAGAACACCAGCAATAGGCGTCGTTACTGTGTCAGCTACGGGTGTTAACTCACTGACAATGCTTTCTGGCTTTACTATAGAATTTATTGGTATTTTATCTGATTCTTCCTTATCTTCCGCACTAATAGAAACCGTTGAAACATTTTGAATTTCCGATTCATGCTCCAATAAATCATTTCTAGTTTCTGAACCTTGTCTAGTTATTTTGGAGTCAAGCTCAACTTCATCTCTCGGCATTGTGGTATATTCCTTAAATGAGTCACTTCCTTCAATGTCTGCTATTTCATCTGAATCTACTGATTGTTCCTGCATTAAAGCAATATCCTTTGCATCTATTGGCACCACCAGGGGAGGTCCCTCAGCTGTTGTTTCATCTGGCTTAGTCGGAGTTGTTTTAATAATGACATTCCGACTGGATTCGCCTATGTAAAAACTTGTCGTTTTTCCATCAATGACTTCAGATTGTTCTGTATCGGCGTCATCGACAGATAACTCACTTGTTGGCTCGAATGTATCAACTGGTTCTTCGGAGTATGTTGTTGTAGATATGGGTTGATCAAATCGCTGAGATTTGATGGAATAATCTGTAGATGCATCATCCGTTTTTGATAATTCATCGGTGATATCTAAGCTCAACAAGCTTATGTTATCGCCCTGATCGACAAGGGCTGCTAAGTTTTTAAAGGAGTCCGTTTGTTTAAGTTGCGCTCGTGGCTTTGGCACTGGTGCAATGGTCACTGGCACACTTTCTTCTTTGACATCTACTACTTGTGTTGCAAATGACGTTTTGGAGTCACTTTCAGCTGGTGAGGCTGATTTACCTGTTCTTGGTTTTGGCGTTGGTATATCAACATTTTCTGTAGTCGTTGTTGTTGTTGTAGTTGTTGTTTGTACAACTGGCACCGGAGTAGATTCAGTGGATTTAACAAATTCTTCGCCTCTTTCTATAAAACAATTTAATTGAAATAAAATGCTTGTAAGAAATTGTGGGGTTGGGGTTAAAAAAATTCTATATGCCAAAACTAAAAAATAAGAACACAAATCATCCGTCTTAAGAATAAGAGGGTCTTCTTTATTATTTAGAAAGTTTTAAGTTTTAGTAAATATAATTTTATAAAATCTTTTGGAAGCATTTGTTGACAAAAATATTTTATTATCTATATCACTCAAGTTGTTGTGTAAGAGAAAACAACAAAGAGTCAAGCCTTCGTGTAGCCAGAGTTGAAACTTTTGTTTAGTACTATTTGTAGTACGTTTTAATATGTTGTGCATGAAGTAAAAAATTGCTTGTACTTGTGTTTTTTTATTGGCACTTCTTTGAAGAAACTTTTTCCTTACCAACTTTTTTCTATTTCATAAAAATAAACTCTCCAGTTTACACAAGTACAAAGTGCAAAACTTTTCTGTCAAGCCCGATATTTTTACAAAATTCTCTAAACATCTGAAACGAAAATTTATTAATGTGTAACCCTATAAAACTCTCAAATAAATGTATCAGATAGCAGACTTGTTTAGAGAAATACTCTAATTGTGTAGAGAAATATATAAGAAAAAACCCCCATTGGCACAAAAATGTTGACAGATTAAGTCAAATAATTTAAAAAATGTTCTCTGAGAGTCAATTCCATTTCTGTGAAATGGTCATTGTATTTTAAATTGACGCTCCTAAAGTTCTTTCATAAAGTAAATGAATCGAAAACACTGATAACATAAAAACAGTGTCATTTTATCACTTCACAGAACGGGAATTGGACTGATTTCTATTCTTGAGACGGATGGAAAAGTAAACAAGCCAACTAAACAAATTTATGTAATTTTAAAATTGTAATTAAATAGCCACAATAATAGATTATGTATAACAATAGTGTCACTAAAAATTGTAATATCATGCATAAGTTTAAATAGAATAACATAATGATAACAAGTTATTTTAATGTATGTATATGCAATAGAGCTCAACTTTATAATTAAATCAGCGTTTTAATTTTAGCAGCTTTATTAGAAAACTCGTCTATGCGAAATGCATCTCTATACCAAAGTAATAATATTTGTACAAATATGTGTATTAAACAAAGACAAACAAATTCAAATGCACTGTATATATTTGCTTCTTAGACTGATCCTTTTATTTAAGATACAAATTAGTGAGAACCACGAAGTTGAATTAGCAATAATTTTTAAAAGTACAATTTTAACAATTTCAAGCCATTGGATATGGCTTCATATGATCATATGATAAGTTTTAAATAAAACATCATCGCAGAATTATACTTTTGTTAATTTACATGAAAGATACGTTTTCATCATTTTAAGCTCTTTGAACTAAAACAAGAATTTCATTTAAAAAAAGTTATTATGTTATTATAGTGCTGTAAATCAATTTAAAGAAAAGCAAAAGTCTTTTGAGCATGTACATTGATTGAATAAAATTTTTACGGTGTACCTGCTGTTATATCTTGGATATCATTATCTGGCGTAGTCTGTCCAATATCTGCCAAAGTATTTGTCGTTGGTGAAACGCTATCATCCCAACTTAATTTTGAAAATTCTTCTTGTAAGTTACTAATATCATCGTCTTGCATAATTTCTGCAAATTGTTTGTCATAAGTATTGGCTTGCTCATCAATTTCTTGAGAACTAGATGAAAGTTTTTCAAATTTTCGTTCAATTCGTCGAATTTTGACTGCACCAAAATCTTCAGATACATTGTGTTCATGTTCTTTAAGAGATACCGTCGATGGAGCTATAAAACGCATTATTTTATTATTATTAAAAATGAACACGCAATGAACATCTGTATAATCCTTTACTTCTAATAGAAATAGGTTTTTTATTCATAAAACTCAAATAACAGCATTATTTGAAACAGCTTAGGGAGAATACTACTTGAAGCCTCACAATTGATAAAAGTTTTCAGAAATGATCGAGAGTGAAATGGCACAAAAGAGAAAGAGTTTATGGTGACAATATATATTGTGATTCTTACATAAAAATTTAAGCAGGACTCAAATATTGGATCCAACATAACTAAACCAAAATAAGTAGTTTAAATAGGACTGTCAGTTTTAAAAAGTTAATCAGAATTTGAACAACTAAACCTCATTTTACATAGGTTTTTGTATGGATTTTTCACTTTTATCCATAAAATGTGCTTTTTGAAAGTTCAACGTGCTTTTTGTTAAAACAAAAACAAAAAAAAGCATTGCAGATTAATCATATAAGTTGTACACTTCATTTGCTCACCTAAATCGTAGAGTACATCTGGTTTGTATAAAAGGTTCTCTATTAAAATTTTGACTGTTCATTTATAAGAGAGATAAAATTATCTTGTTTGCACCACTTATAATTGCTTGACCCATGAATACTCCTATTATATTACAAGAATTTATACACCCTTCTAAGCCAATTCAAGCACTCAGACTTTCACTTCAGAGGGATTTCACATCAAAATGTTAAGACAAGAATCAGAAGATGCTTCCGAATAGCATATTTTATTTTATAATTTATATGGAAAATTATTTTATTTTGCATGATTTCTCTTTTTACACGGATAAATTTTTCAAAAAATAATATTTTACTACGGAATACTACTTTTTCCCTAATTTTTTACTTGAATTTATAAGGTATTAAGCCGGCAACACTAAATTCAACGCCAAAATTTCTCTCGTTAATTTTCGTTAAGAGACATTATAGCAATATCGACAAGTCTTAAGTGGTTGCAAGGAATCGAAGCATTCTTTGGGCCAGCTATAATACTGATTGGAAATTTGATATACGTGCAAAAGGAAGAAATTGATTTGGAAGTCTTAATCAGTTGTGATATGTTATTTATGGTTGTGAACCAGTGCATGAAGAGGTATCTACATTTTTAAAGTCTAAAACATTTGTTAATATATTAATTTTCTGCTGTGCATGCTTCGAGTTCGAATAGTCTGTCACTCAATGAGTACACTTAATAGCGACACGTACGTTAACTACTGTTCTAAATCTGTTCTAAATAATGCAGTTGTATATATCAAATTCTATCTAACAATTGAACAGTGCTTTGGTTATATATTTTTTTGTTTTTTTTTTACAATTCCTTCTTAATGCATCATTCTCACCTTTGAATGCAGTTTCAACGACGGTTTTTGTGACAGTCGTTTTGACCTCAACGGGATGGTCAGTTGAAATTTGTTGCTGTTGCATTGTGACAATAGTATTTGTTGTGGTAGTTGTTAAAGTGTTTGTGTTTACATTAAAATGTTCATCTGTAAAGCTTAAATTATCGTCAAATGATTTTCCCGACATTGATTCAATAGTCGGCGATTTAATAACATCCAAGCCATCAACATCATCACATGTTATGGCATAATTATCGCTATCGGATGTGTTATAGTCATTTATCGGTTGCTTGTTCAAATCAAATACATCGTGTCCGTTTACATGCTGCTGATTTTGGTGTTGTTGCTGCTGTTGTTCATTGACAATGTGAATTGATTCTTCCAACACTTTATCAACTAAAATTGTCGCTTCATTACGTATTGTAGCGATAGTTTCAAAATTTATAGCAGTTTTAATTGGTTGGCTTGTTACACTTTCTCTATCGACATCATCATCATCCTCATCATCATCATCACCACCACCACCATCTGCTGCATTTCCAATGTCTGTAAAATAATTGTACATTTATGTACAAATTCGTATGAATCCATGAAAGCTTCTCGCATAAAATGACTTAGATACATACATATGAAGAGACGTAATCGTCAAGCGAAATTCGAAAAAATAACGAATGGGAAATTGTGATTTTGAAAAAGCGTGCAATCAAAAATTTGTGATATGCGCAGTGAAATATGAACGACTTGTGAAATGTGGTAAGTAAATTCATTGAAAATATATAAATATTAGCAAGTGAAAATAATTTATATAAGATATTGACATAAAAACATTTACACAAGGTACTTTTGCTGACAGTATAAAAGTGCAAATTCTCATTTAGCTTTCAAAGTTGAAATTTTTTTTTAAGACAGCATTTAATGTTTACTACACAAACGAGCTTATTTATAAATATGGGAGTTATTTCTATGCGTTTAAATCTGCATTCGTCTACACGCTGTTACAATTTGTTCTAGAAAATTATGGTAGAGTTCAATGAATGAGTTTGACGTATGAGTGAGCAGGGCTGCAAAAGCATTCAACATTTCCGAAAGTTTAAACAAATTAATGCTTTTATAATTGATTTAAACTATTCTAAATCTTTTTATAAATTGATGTAAATTAAAAAAATTGTTAGAAAAACAGCATAAAGTCATGACAAACAAATAATAACTAGAAACTTATCAAAATCGTTGCTGATTAAAATTTTTGTTGAAGAGCTGTTAGTGAAAGTGATTACCATGTGTCATGGCTTCTTCAAATAATTAACTTGTTTCTTTTCTTTTCTTCTCGCTATTTGTATGCAGCAATAAAAAACTGCAATTTACACAAGAAAAATGAAAATATTTTCAACTAGCTCCCAAATTGCATTCTCCAGAGATACGCACGTTGACACTGAACTCGCACCCATAATCTGTCGTATGCATCGAATTAAAATCCAGCTTTATGATAACTTATCTTTTCGATAGCAATACTTTTCTTTTAGTTATTATAACTATACTTTATAGCTTTGAATAACTAATAACTTTAATATTTTTTAATATATCAATATAACAAGAGACAATGTTTTTCATGCGATCTACTTCTACATCAACTTCAACCGAACAAAGAATTACATATATTCTTTGTTATAATAAACAGTCCGCAGTCTACTCAAAAATGTAAATGTTAAGAAAAATCAACAAATGTCTGCATTGGAAGCTATTTACGTTAACTATTTTTATATAAGATCAAGGTTTAATTTTTTCAGTGTGAAAGGTAGGCGAGATAAGAAAGGTGGCGTGTCACTTCAACTTTGATGCTTTATCTCAGTAAATAAATACACCAATAAATGATATTTGGCACAAGGATGGGTAGATTCTGTGCCATTCAAAATATGAGTAGGACTAGGCAAGAGGTGTGATATTTCCGAAAAACGATACTAGAAGTGGAATTCACAAACAGGTAAACAACGATTTTCGATGTAGGTTTTGAAAACTGTAATTTTCTATTGAAATTGCACGCACAATGACCTATATCGACACGTAGTATCGATCATTAACTTTTAGGGAATTCCTCTACAGTTTGAGCAAACGATACTTTAGAGATGACACTATGAGAAGTTTCTATCATAGAGACAGAAGGGGTTTATATAATAAAATGAACTTTAAGTTATAGATAATGCGGATATGGTAATGCGGATATGCATAGAGATATATCTCTACTGAAATCCACTAACAGCACATACGCAAATAAAAGTAAATACAACTATTAGCATAATGCAGATTGTTCTCTTTTACTTGAGATCATATTCCACCCATGTTATATATATTTCTCAATAACTTAAGTGCCTAGAAATTGAACGTCCTGTTGAAAGTCATCTGATATACTATAATAAAACTGAATGTACTGTCTATCTATATTTAACCTTAAATTTGGATTATATATTGATTTTTTCATGTGTTTAATATGCTGTTACATGATGTACTACAGTTTAATGAAAGTGAGTTAAATTGAATAAAAATGTTTTATACATAATGATACACAGAAGCTTTAAATACCTTTTTTGAGCCGACATTTCTCTTTTTAAAATAACTCAATAATAAAAGAAAATTTGTCTATCCTAACATATCAAAATTTTAATGAATATGACCGTCCAAAGTGGCGTTTACACGGAGGGTTCACAGCTCCGTATAATTTTTTACCACCCAGTAACAAAAACCTACATATATGCCACTACTTGTACACATCATGATATTTGCTTATATAAAACAACGATTTAACCATTAAGTTTTGCTCAATAAATGCATATACATTAAAATAACAATTGCTTAACATTTGCAGTATTAATATTATAAGTATAACTGCAGATAAGAATTAATTAAATTACTTTTTTGCCCATATATACTAATTTTAAATCATAAAATAAAATTGAAACTGTTGTTATTTTTGTTTTTGTTATTTTTTAAGCAAAAATTATATAAAATTTAAAAATTATAATATAACTGGTGAAAATGACATGAAAATGAACTGAATTTAAATAGCAATTGCGTGTGAATGCCAAGTTTCAAATGAATCGAAAGTATTTATAGACTGACCTTGACTTTGAATTGGCTGGGCAACTAAGACGGATCCTTTTTCATGTTGTGGCTGCAAGTTATCTTTTATAGTCTCTTGTAAAGCTTCTGCAAATAATTTAAGAAATAATTAATTTAATAAAATATAGATTAGCAGAAAAAATATAAAAAACTAAATAATATTTTTCAGGAATATTCCATAACTAATTCATTAAAATTATTTACAATTAATACACATGTAATAACGAATAAAACAAATTAAAATAAATATTAAAAAAATATAATTCACATTGATCTAAATCTTTAACAGACTATTTGATTGGTATTAATATAAACTTTGGAATTTGAAGAAACAATGCATTTTTGAAAAAGCAAGCGATTATTAGCGATAGTTGTATTAAATACTGTTTTGCCTGTAATGTACTTTTTTAACTAGCGGGTCAAATTTACAAAAGTTTGAAAATACATTTAAAATATTTGTTCTCCCCTTTTTCCGACAATAAAGAATCATAGATAAAAAACAGTCTTGTACCGCAGTTCCAGTACATGATACTGATTACAAGGTAGCCCTGACAGCTCACGACCGTCGACCATAGGTTGCCAAAATCAGCTAATCATGCAACGAAGCAAAGAGGGAAACAAAATAAACATTGTGCTCATAAGTTCAATTTTGTATTTTGATGTATAATAAACTAGGAAACCGTTACAAATTCAAATATTGCGTTATTTGTTATTAAATGATTGTGGGGATCACCGAATTTCTCCAGGCCAGGTGAGTCTTAGAGGCAAAACGGAATGGTACTACAATTTATGTGGAACACCAATGAATGTACTTCCAAGCTGAGTGCAGCAACGTATTTCTTTAACATTTCGCCGGCTATGTTAGGTTTGAAAAATGTGTTGCATCTGCACAATCATTCTTTGGTTATAGGCTGCAAATACCAGATATCGTTATCGGCGAAGCTCTTCTGCTGTGTATCCAAAGTTATATCCACGGTGATATTTTTATTTACATTGCAATCAGTAGCTGCTCTAGGTGACTGCTTAGGTATCTGCATAATCTAGGTGAATATGGCAGATGCCGAGCTTGTATCCATCCTACAGCAAATCACGACTTTTATCAAGACGTGCTTAAGACAATGTAGTCTAATCAGATGACTCATATATTTAATAAGTATCTTGGACATTATTACTTCCAGTTCATAAATTTACTTTAATTTTGTCTTTTTCCCGTTAAAATATAAAAATTTACTTGTGTGCGCAATCTTTGTTCTGTTTTTATCTTTCCCTGTCTTCATTACATAAACAACCTATGGTCGATAACAGAACTGTCACTGCTATTTTGCAATTATTGTATCATATTTCCAGTAGAGTTCACTCTCGTGTGAAAAACACTTAACTTTAACTTTAGCCCGTATGATACTTCATTTTTTTGTTTTTCATGAAAAATTGATACTTCAATTTTTCTAACTGAAAACAAGTGGCGCGTGTTCAAGACAATAAATGTATTAAACAATTATAATATATATATGCGAGAATGGGATAGACACATACTCACTGCCAAGAGCTAATTTTGACAATTCAGCATCATTGTTAGTCGGCGCTGTTTTTTTTTTTTGTCAGCAGCTAATTGCATTAAAGATCATTGACAGTAAATTTTTGACCATTAACTTGACGAGCGACGAATTGAGAGAAACGTCAATAACAATGCATTGGAAATGCGATTCGGCACTCATTCTTCTAAATTAATTTTCAATACATTACATTGGAAAAAAAACAATGAAGTATTATACGGGCTTGAGCCATTTACCACAGTGTCAAATTAACGATTATTAAAGATATGGTTATAAGTATGGTACAAAGAAATGGCACAAAGAAATGTTAAACGCACGATAGAGTAGAACATTTTTCTACTTATCTCGTTAGATCGTACTTTGGTCGTATTTTATCTCTTCTTCTTGTTTTACGATATAAAGTACGACCAACGATTGAGGTCGAACTTAGATTTGCACCATAAGAACACGTTGATCTCTACTCGAGCTGTCAACGCACGACAGACCTAACGCAGTATTGCGATTTAGATATAAGCTGCAAGACGTAGAGCGCGACTGCCGAAGCTGTCAAAGCAAAACTGTGCCAGCTGAAGATGTAAAAATTTGTGGTTTGTATCGGTTGTTATTTCTTTTGGTAGCCAGTTGGTTTTGGCAGTTACGGCTATGAAAAAGAGAGCACTGCTAGATTGCAGATACCTTATTTTGTGTACCATGGTTCTAAGCACTTAACACTCTTCTCAAACTGCTTATCGAATGAGTAATCAAATAATTTGACAAGTGTTAACAGATATATAATTATATGAAATTTGAACGATGTACACACTCTAAATTGTTTCTAAAATCGTTTAAATGAAAATCAGAATTTTTTTTTTGTTTTTTGGTTTCATCAACGATTTGACAATTTAAAGATTTATCAACCGGTTTAGAACCCAAGAGTAATTTTATGAAGCTCCAACAAACAATAAAAGGCTAACTATAATAGCCACATGCTGGCAGACTGAATTGTCAAAATGAAAGCGAGCTCATATAAATATATGAGTATACCCATAATTGGAATAGCCACAGTTTCGTTAAGTTTCGTTGACTTTCATTGGCTTATTGCAGAGCGATTCCAATCGCTCACAGCATAGGCAAGTGTCAAAAACAAATTGAAAATAAAAATTTCATACAGTTCAAGCAAAGCAACAAGGGTTGTTTTTGTTAATTTATTTTTTTTATATCATTTTATATATTTTTTTTCAAAAAAACTGACAAATAAACACAGACAAAACAAAATAATTTTGTGACACTTCTCAAAGCCAACGTCGGGCAATTATGGGCATTCTTCAATTTTGACAACAGCCGGCTGGCTTTCCGTTCAGTTCTTGACATAAGCGTATGCCAGCATGTGGCTATTATAGTTAGCCCTTAATGGTCAAGTCAGCAAAATTTAGTAAACACTTAAAAAAATAACTATCAATAGGGCATCTTAAAAGTTAAGACTGAAGTATTTCAGTAAGACTGAAATACTAAAATACAAAAGCCACTTCGGTACTTGATTCAGCTGCAAAAACGGGTATCTGTCAAAATCAACTGTTCAACGGAATTAAAAAATGTTATAACCTGAGGTATACAGTGTAGAAAATATCTGATAGGTCGTAAGAAAAAGACGCCGAAGCTAAAAAGAGGGCTCAAAAACAGTAGTGGTGAACCTGGTCAAATTTGACTGCGTGATCATGGAACATAAAATAAACATAGCTTGGCCTGAATTGTTTATATTTTTCAGAAGAAACTTTGGTTATGTCCTTTTAGAAAAAAAAAAAATAATTGTTTCAAATTTCAAATTTCAAATTCGCAAAAAGATATAACTGTGAAATAACAAAATTTGAAGTTCAAACACATAACACTCAGCTTAACCATAACGATATGTTTTTGAATTTGTCATTGCAATTTTTTGAAATTCCAAGCAAGTAGAGAAATTCTGGTTCTGAAGAGAAAAGCAGCTAACAAAAGTGTTTAATTTGAAACAATATCAGAGAAAGAGAATTATTCTTAAAATTTGTTTAATATTGCGGTATGAGTGTTAAATCAGTTCACATGCTCAAAATCTAGTAAAAATATTGGTAAAACCAGTTTGTTAAAAACATAAAATTTTGTAAAATCTTAAGATTACTGCGCTGTTGTTAGTTCTATTACTACGTAATAATATCTTTCCTTCCAGAGATAGAATTAAAATAATCCTTATACTATTCTACTTTATAAAATCTGATAGTTCATTAACTGTTCTTCCATAGAAATGACACGAGAAAAAACAACGTTTATCCCTTATCTTTTTGTGTGTGGCATCCCATGTTTCGTCGATAATTTCGAAGTCCTTTGTTATCACTAACAATAACATTAAGTTAATTAAAAACATATTTTAAGCTTCAAAGCCGAAACCTGTTGAATTGATTGTAAGTACTTATTACTCAGTTTTGTATCCCTGAAAATGGCAAAAGAAAGCGGTTCACTTTCAAAATAAAATGGGATGCATACAGCGTGTTCAATTTATGGTAGCGTTATCGAGGTATTCGAAATTTTTGCTGAATGAAATGGACTGCTACATGAAATGTCAGAATGGTGCTTAAGTTGATAAAGTTTTGTTTCTGAATGTGGTCATTGTCAACGTATAAACATATGCTAATTTTTTAAGCCAACAACACAGTTCGTAGAATCGTAGAAGCACGACCTGTGTTGCAAAGACCTGTCTACGCTGAATGCGACCTCAACGCCACCCACCCGTAAAGTGTTAAACCACACTTTTTTGACTAAAGATTTGCATATCATGACAAGAATTTCACGCTAGATGGCGTTTTTGAAAATTCAATGCATGCAAGAAGCATACGCTACCTGGTCTTCGCTATCTAAACATACGATAAGAAAGAAAAGAACCGAGCTCGTCAAGTTCGTCAGAAGCTTCCAGGGATGGCTATTCCACCGCACAGTACAGACTTTTAATCGGCCGATTTCTTATGGCGTCTTATCTAAGTGCGCATATCTACCGATTAAACGAAACCCAACTAAAAAATCAAGTGGAAATCTGACCTCCCATTCGATTTTTAGTTGGGTTTCGTTTACCATAAGACATCGGCTGATTAAAAGTCTGATGTGTGCGGTGTGCGGTACCTCTAAAACTATCTTTAATGGTTTTTTTTTTGTAAAAATGGCTGTTTTATGTTCAGGATTTAAGAATTTTATTAATTTACCAGATGTTTTATAAATTTACATAATTTTCTTGTGTAAATTGTGCCAACACACATTGGGTAAACTGCTGGCCAAAACCTCAAATTGAATCTTTTTAAAAAGGCATTACTTTTATTTATTTTAAAGTATTAACACTGTAGGTAGAAAAACGCCAATTTTTTGTTTGAAAGCAATGCACCGTTAGTAGGTGTGTTGATGAACTTGACATTTGTTTATCATACGGAATTTATTTTCACTGAGTAAACAAGTGAAAGCAAAAGTTAAAGTTGAAATTATTTGTTTTCTATTCGATAGAAATAAATCTATGAATATAATCGAAAGTACTGATGGTAAGTGAATAAGTTTATGTAAAAACATATATAGAGAAGACATTTGATGACGGCGATTTCGTATTCGCTCAAAAATTTGTAAGATGCAGCTAAGAGGACGGCACATAATGGAAAATGAAATGTTTATACAAAGTGTTGGAGCAACATTGCTTGTAAACATTTTGAAGTTGCAAATATATTTCCAAACCTGTTTGTTTGGTAGCTCTCATCTACATTTGAGTTGCTGCTGACAGAGAACTTCTTTCCCTTTTCTCTTGTCAATTTGTTTCCTCCCCTATGACCAATGCTTTATTTTGTTTGTTGGTTTTGTTGTTGTTCTTAACTATGGTCATTGTTGTTGTTCTTATTAGCTGCCGTATACAATACACTTACTGATTTCTGTTTGAATGTGTTCGTGCGTGCTATAGCTGAAATGGAAAAGTTATAATTTTTGATATTTTAGCATTTTGCCGATCTCATAGAAGTTGCTGTGGAAAAAACGCTGTAACTTCTATGTTTGCACTCGGATTAGGATATATCATAGGACAAAAATAAAAAGAATTGATCGTATATTAACACTTCATCAAAAATATATTTAAAAAAAATTAGAAAAATTAGAAATTATTTTATTATAAAAATAAGTATAATATATATAAATAAAATTAAAATTAAAATTAATATTAATATTAAAATTAAAATTAAAATTAAAATTAAAATAAAAATTAAAATTAAAATTAAAATTAAAATTAAAATTAAAATTAAAATTAAAATTAAAATTAAAATTAAAATTAAAATTAAAATTAAAATTAAAATTAAAATTAAAATTAAAATTAAAATTAAAATTAAAATTAAAATTAAAATTAAAATTAAAATTAAAATTAAAATTAAAATTAAAATTAAAATTAAAATTAAAATTAAAATTAAAATTAAAATTAAAATTAAAATTAAAATTAAAATTAAAATTAAAATTAAAATTAAAATTAAAATTAAAATTAAAATTAAAATTAAAATTAAAATTAAAATTAAAATTAAAATTAAAATTAAAATTAAAATTAAAATTAAAATTAAAATTAAAATTAAAATTAAAATTAAAATTAAAATTAAAATTAAAATTAAAATTAAAATTAAAATTAAAATTAAAATTAAAATTAAAATTAAAATTAAAATTAAAATTAAAATTAAAATTAAAATTAAAATTAAAATTAAAATTAAAATTAAAATTAAAATTAAAATTAAAATTAAAATTAAAATTAAAATTAAAATTAAAATTAAAATTAAAATTAAAATTAAAATTAAAATTAAAATAAAATTAAAATTAAAATTAAAATTAAAATTAAAATTAAAATTAAAATTAAAATTAAAATTAAAATTAAAATTAAAATTAAAATTAAAATTAAAATTAAAATTAAAATTAAAATTAAAATTAAAATTAAAATTAAAATTAAAATTAAAATTAAAATTAAAATTAAAATTAAAATTAAAATTAAAATTAAAATTAAAATTAAAATTAAAATTAAAATTAAATTAAAATTAAAATTAAAATTAAAATTAAAATTAAAATTAAAATTAAAATTAAAATTAAAATTAAAATTAAAATTAAAATTAAAATTAAAATTAAAATTAAAATTAAAATTAAAATTAAAATTAAAATTAAAATTAAAATTAAAATTAAAATTAAAATTAAAATTAAAATTAAAATTAAAATTAAAATTAAAATTAAAATTAAAATTAAAATTAAAATTAAAATTAAAATTAAAATTAAAATTAAAATTAAAATTAAAATTAAAATTAAAATTAAAATTAAAATTAAAATTAAAATTAAAATTAAAATTAAAATTAAAATTAAAATTAAAATTAAAATTAAAATTAAAATTAAAATTAAAATTAAAATTAAAATTAAAATTAAAATTAAAATTAAAATTAAAATTAAAATTAAAATTAAAATTAAAATTAAAATTAAAATTAAAATTAAAATTAAAATTAAAATTAAAATTAAAATTAAAATTAAAATTAAAATTAAAATTAAAATTAAAATTAAAATTAAAATTAAAATTAAAATTAAAATTAAAATTAAAATTAAAATTAAAATTAAAATTAAAATTAAAATTAAAATTAAAATTAAAATTAAAATTAAAATTAAAATTAAAATTAAAATTAAAATTAAAATTAAAATTAAAATTAAAATTAAAATTAAAATTAAAATTAAAATTAAAATTAAAATTAAAATTAAAATTAAAATTAAAATTAAAATTAAAATTAAAATTAAAATTAAAATTAAAATTAAAATTAAAATTAAAATTAAAATTAAAATTAAATTAAAATTAAAATTAAAATTAAAATTAAAATTAAAATTAAAATTAAAATTAAAATTAAAATTAAAATTAAAATTAAAATTAAAATTAAAATTAAAATTAAAATTAAAATTAAAATTAAAATTAAAATTAAAATTAAAATTAAAATTAAAATTAAAATTAAAATTAAAATTAAAATTAAAATTAAAATTAAAATTAAAATTAAAATTAAAAAATTAAAATTAAAATTAAAATTAAAATTAAAATTAAAATTAAAATTAAAATTAAAATTAAAATTAAAATTAAAATTAAAATTAAAATTAAAATTAAAATTAAAATTAAAATTAAAATTAAAATTAAAATTAAAATTAAAATTAAAATTAAAATTAAAATTAAAATTAAAATTAAAATTAAAATTAAAATTAAAATTAAAATTAAAATTAAAATTAAAATTAAAATTAAAATTAAAATTAAAATTAAAATTAAAATTAAAATTAAAATTAAAATTAAAATTAAAATTAAAATTAAAATTAAAATTAAAATTAAAATTAAAATTAAAATTAAAATTAAAATTAAAATTAAAATTAAAATTAAAATTAAAATTAAAATTAAAATTAAAATTAAAATTAAAATTAAAATTAAAATTAAAATTAAAATTAAAATTAAAATTAAAATTAAAATTAAAATTAAAATTAAAATTAAAATTAAAATTAAAATTAAAATTAAAATTAAAATTAAAATTAAATTAAAATTAAAATTAAAATTAAAATTAAAATTAAAATTAAAATTAAAATTAAAATTAAAATTAAAATTAAAATTAAAATTAAAATTAAAATTAAAATTAAAATTAAAATTAAAATTAAAATTAAAATTAAAATTAAAATTAAAATTAAAATTAAAATTAAAATTAAAATTAAAATTAAAATTAAAATTAAAATTAAAATTAAAATTAAAATTAAAATTAAAATTAAAATTAAAATTAAAATTAAAATTAAAATTAAAATTAAAATTAAAATTAAAATTAAAATTAAAATTAAAATTAAAATTAAAATTAAATTAAAATTAAAATTAAAATTAAAATTAAAATTAAAATTAAAATTAAAATTAAAATTAAAATTAAAATTAAAATTAAAATTAAAATTAAAATTAAAATTAAAATTAAAATTAAAATTAAAATTAAAATTAAAATTAAAATTAAATTAAAATTAAAATTAAAATTAAAATTAAAATTAAAATTAAAATTAAAATTAAAATTAAAATTAAAATTAAAATTAAAATTAAAATTAAAATTAAAATTAAAATTAAAATTAAAATTAAAATTAAAATTAAAATTAAAATTAAAATTAAAATTAAAATTAAAATTAAAATTAAAATTAAAATTAAAATTAAAATTAAAATTAAAATTAAAATTAAAATTAAAATTAAAATTAAAATTAAAATTAAAATTAAAATTAAAATTAAAATTAAAATTAAAATTAAAATTAAAATTAAAATTAAAATTAAAATTAAAATATAAAATATAAAATATAAAATATAAAATATAAAATATAAAATATAAAATATAAAATATAAAATATAAAATATAAAATATAAAATATAAAATATAAAATATAAAATATAAAATATAAAATATAAAATATAAAATATAAAATATAAAATATAAAATATAAAATATAAAATATAAAATATAAAATATAAAATATAAAATATAAAATATAAAATATAAAATATAAAATATAAAATATAAAATATAAAATATAAAATATAAAATATAAAATATAAAATATAAAATATAAAATATAAAATATAAAATATAAAATATAAAATATAAAATATAAAATATAAAATATAAAATATAAAATATAAAATATAAAATATAAAATATAAAATATAAAATATAAAATATAAAATATAAAATATAAAATATAAAATATAAAATATAAAATATAAAATATAAAATATAAAATATAAAATATAAAATATAAAATATAAAATATAAAATATAAAATATAAAATATAAAATATAAAATATAAAATATAAAATATAAAATATAAAATATAAAATATAAAATATAAAATATAAAATATAAAATATAAAATATAAAATATAAAATATAAAATATAAAATATAAAATATAAAATATAAAATATAAAATATAAAATATAAAATATAAAATATAAAATATAAAATATAAAATATAAAATATAAAATATAAAATATAAAATATAAAATATAAAATATAAAATATAAAATATAAAATATAAAATATAAAATATAAAATATAAAATATAAAATATAAAATATAAAATATAAAATATAAAATATAAAATATAAAATATAAAATATAAAATATAAAATATAAAATATAAAATATAAAATATAAAATATAAAATATAAAATATAAAATATAAAATATAAAATATAAAATATAAAATATAAAATATAAAATATAAAATATAAAATATAAAATATAAAATATAAAATATAAAATATAAAATATAAAATATAAAATATAAAATATAAAATATAAAATATAAAATATAAAATATAAAATATAAAATATAAAATATAAAATATAAAATATAAAATATAAAATATAAAATATAAAATATAAAATATAAAATATAAAATATAAAATATAAAATATAAAATATAAAATATAAAATATAAAATATAAAATATAAAATATAAAATATAAAATATAAAATATAAAATATAAAATATAAAATATAAAATATAAAATATAAAATATAAAATATAAAATATAAAATATAAAATATAAAATATAAAATATAAAATATAAAATATAAAATATAAAATATAAAATATAAAATATAAAATATAAAATATAAAATATAAAATATAAAATATAAAATATAAAATATAAAATATAAAATATAAAATATAAAATATAAAATATAAAATATAAAATATAAAATATAAAATATAAAATATAAAATATAAAATATAAAATATAAAATATAAAATTTTTAAATATAAATTAATTTTAATTTTAATTTTAATTTTAATTTTAATTTTAATTTTAATTTTAATTTTAATTTTAATTTTAATTTTAATTTTAATTTTAATTTTAATTTTAATTTTAATTTTAATTTTAATTTTAATTTTAATTTTAATTTTAATTTTAATTTTAATTTTAATTTTAATTTTAATTTTAATTTTAATTTTAATTTTAATTTTAATTTTAATTTTAATTTTAATTTTAATTTTAATTTTAATTTTAATTTTAATTTTAATTTTAATTTTAATTTTAATTTTAATTTTAATTTTAATTTTAATTTTAATTTTAATTTTAATTTTAATTTTAATTTTAATTTTAATTTTAATTTTAATTTTAATTTTAATTTTAATTTTAATTTTAATTTTAATTTTAATTTTAATTTTAATTTTAATTTTAATTTTAATTTTAATTTTAATTTTAATTTTAATTTTAATTTTAATTTTAATTTTAATTTTAATTTTAATTTTAATTTTAATTTTAATTTTAATTTTAATTTTAATTTTAATTTTAATTTTAATTTTAATTTTAATTTTAATTTTAATTTTAATTTTAATTTTAATTTTAATTTTAATTTTAATTTTAATTTTAATTTTAATTTTAATTTTAATTTTAATTTTAATTTTAATTTTAATTTTAATTTTAATTTTAATTTTAATTTTAATTTTAATTTTAATTTTAATTTTAATTTTAATTTTAATTTTAATTTTAATTTTAATTTTAATTTTAATTTTAATTTTAATTTTAATTTTAATTTTAATTTTAATTTTAATTTTAATTTTAATTTTAATTTTAATTTTAATTTTAATTTTAATTTTAATTTTAATTTTAATTTTAATTTTAATTTTAATTTTAATTTTAATTTTAATTTTAATTTTAATTTTAATTTTAATTTTAATTTTAATTTTAATTTTAATTTTAATTTTAATTTTAATTTTAATTTTAATTTTAATTTTAATTTTAATTTTAATTTTAATTTTAATTTTAATTTTAATTTTAATTTTAATTTTAATTTTAATTTTAATTTTAATTTTAATTTTAATTTTAATTTTAATTTTAATTTTAATTTTAATTTTAATTTTAATTTTAATTTTAATTTTAATTTTAATTTTAATTTTAATTTTAATTTTAATTTTAATTTTAATTTTAATTTTAATTTTAATTTTAATTTTAATTTTAATTTTAATTTTAATTTTAATTTTAATTTTAATTTTAATTTTAATTTTAATTTTAATTTTAATTTTAATTTTAATTTTAATTTTAATTTTAATTTTAATTTTAATTTTAATTTTAATTTTAATTTTAATTTTAATTTTAATTTTAATTTTAATTTTAATTTTAATTTTAATTTTAATTTTAATTTTAATTTTAATTTTAATTTTAATTTTAATTTTAATTTTAATTTTAATTTTAATTTTAATTTTAATTTTAATTTTAATTTTAATTTTAATTTTAATTTTAATTTTAATTTTAATTTTAATTTTAATTTTAATTTTAATTTTAATTTTAATTTTAATTTTAATTTTAATTTTAATTTTAATTTTAATTTTAATTTTAATTTTAATTTTAATTTTAATTTTAATTTTAATTTTAATTTTAATTTTAATTTTAATTTTAATTTTAATTTTAATTTTAATTTTAATTTTAATTTTAATTTTAATTTTAATTTTAATTTTAATTTTAATTTTAATTTTAATTTTAATTTTAATTTTAATTTTAATTTTAATTTTAATTTTAATTTTAATTTTAATTTTAATTTTAATTTTAATTTTAATTTTAATTTTAATTTTAATTTTAATTTTAATTTTAATTTTAATTTTAATTTTAATTTTAATTTTAATTTTAATTTTAATTTTAATTTTAATTTTAATTTTAATTTTAATTTTAATTTTAATTTTAATTTTAATTTTAATTTTAATTTTAATTTTAATTTTAATTTTAATTTTAATTTTAATTTTAATTTTAATTTTAATTTTAATTTTAATTTTAATTTTAATTTTAATTTTAATTTTAATTTTAATTTTAATTTTAATTTTAATTTTAATTTTAATTTTAATTTTAATTTTAATTTTAATTTTAATTTTAATTTTAATTTTAATTTTAATTTTAATTTTAATTTTAATTTTAATTTTAATTTTAATTTTAATTTTAATTTTAATTTTAATTTTAATTTTAATTTTAATTTTAATTTTAATTTTAATTTTAATTTTAATTTTAATTTTAATTTTAATTTTAATTTTAATTTTAATTTTAATTTTAATTTTAATTTTAATTTTAATTTTAATTTTAATTTTAATTTTAATTTTAATTTTAATTTTAATTTTAATTTTAATTTTAATTTTAATTTTAATTTTAATTTTAATTTTAATTTTAATTTTAATTTTAATTTTAATTTTAATTTTAATTTTAATTTTAATTTTAATTTTAATTTTAATTTTAATTTTAATTTTAATTTTAATTTTAATTTTAATTTTAATTTTAATTTTAATTTTAATTTTAATTTTAATTTTAATTTTAATTTTAATTTTAATTTTAATTTTAATTTTAATTTTAATTTTAATTTTAATTTTAATTTTAATTTTAATTTTAATTTTAATTTTAATTTTAATTTTAATTTTAATTTTAATTTTAATTTTAATTTTAATTTTAATTTTAATTTTAATTTTAATTTTAATTTTAATTTTAATTTTAATTTTAATTTTAATTTTAATTTTAATTTTAATTTTAATTTTAATTTTAATTTTAATTTTAATTTTAATTTTAATTTTAATTTTAATTTTAATTTTAATTTTAATTTTAATTTTAATTTTAATTTTAATTTTAATTTTAATTTTAATTTTAATTTTAATTTTAATTTTAATTTTAATTTTAATTTTAATTTTAATTTTAATTTTAATTTTAATTTTAATTTTAATTTTAATTTTAATTTTAATTTTAATTTTAATTTTAATTTTAATTTTAATTTTAATTTTAATTTTAATTTTAATTTTAATTTTAATTTTAATTTTAATTTTAATTTTAATTTTAATTTTAATTTTAATTTTAATTTTAATTTTAATTTTAATTTTAATTTTAATTTTAATTTTAATTTTAATTTTAATTTTAATTTTAATTTTAATTTTAATTTTAATTTTAATTTTAATTTTAATTTTAATTTTAATTTTAATTTTAATTTTAATTTTAATTTTAATTTTAATTTTAATTTTAATTTTAATTTTAATTTTAATTTTAATTTTAATTTTAATTTTAATTTTAATTTTAATTTTAATTTTAATTTTAATTTTAATTTTAATTTTAATTTTAATTTTAATTTTAATTTTAATTTTAATTTTAATTTTAATTTTAATTTTAATTTTAATTTTAATTTTAATTTTAATTTTAATTTTAATTTTAATTTTTATTTTAATTTTAATTTTAATTTTAATTTTAATATTAATATTAATTTTAATTTTAATTTTATTTATATATATATTATACTTATTTTTATAATAAAATAATTTCTAATTTTTCTAATTTTTTTTAAATATATTTTTGATGAAGTGTTAATATACGATCAATTCTTTTTATTTTTGTCCTATGATATATCCTAATCCGAGTGCAAACATAGAAGTTACAGCGTTTTTTCCACAGCAACTTCTATGAGATCGGCAAAATGCTAAAATATCAAAAATTATAACTTTTCCATTTCAGCTATAGCACGCACGAACACATTCAAACAGAAATCAGTAAGTGTATTGTATACGGCAGCTAATAAGAACAACAACAATGACCATAGTTAAGAACAACAACAAAACCAACAAACAAAATAAAGCATTGGTCATAGGGGAGGAAACAAATTGACAAGAGAAAAGGGAAAGAAGTTCTCTGTCAGCAGCAACTCAAATGTAGATGAGAGCTACCAAACAAACAGGTTTGGAAATATATTTGCAACTTCAAAATGTTTACAAGCAATGTTGCTCCAACACTTTGTATAAACATTTCATTTTCCATTATGTGCCGTCCTCTTAGCTGCATCTTACAAATTTTTGAGCGAATACGAAATCGCCGTCATCAAATGTCTTCTCTATATATGTTTTTGGTTTATGTTAAAAAATATTAATGCACTGCATTCAGAAAAGTGAAATATTTAGTACTTTCAATTAACCTCAAAATGGAGGAAAAAATTTATATATTTTGATTTTGATAAGTAATTAAAAATCCCATAGAAATGCAGAACGTGTGAGTAGAATTTCTTGTTAAAGCAGTAAATTCTACGTAAAAAGAACCCAATATTATTTGTTTCTTAGGCAAGGCAAAAGAAAGTGCTTTAGT
The DNA here is from genome assembly GCA_958299015.1 of Tetanocera ferruginea. Lineage (NCBI taxonomy): Eukaryota > Metazoa > Arthropoda > Insecta > Diptera > Sciomyzidae > Tetanocera > Tetanocera ferruginea. The sequence goes on along the minus strand of OY282644.1, from coordinate 110,822,697 downwards.
AGTTTTTTATTGGAAATGGTAAATCGAAATGAAATTGTAAAGAAGGAAAAGGAGGTTATTTGAAAAAAGTCAGCCAATATGTCTCAAATTTAAACCGCTATTTTTGATTCTTAATCATCTCGAATGTCGATTTTCGAACAATTTATAATTTTTTCTACCATATTGGATCCGCCATTTTGAATTTTAAATATTTGACATCAGAGTCTGTTGTGACCCTTGAAATTCCAATCAGAAACCTTGAAATTCCCCGTATACTAATGTTCATCCCTTAACATTATGCCGTGATGCCTTATAGTTTAGGCCAAAATTTGTGGTCTGTGGACCCATAGACGGACGCTTATGCAAATACAGTGAATGAAATTTCAGCTTAAGGCATTTACATTTGAATCATGACTATATAAGGAATTTTGTAAATAGCTGTTCATTAGATGAGTTTTTTTGCAATTTTATTTCTGATTCATGCACTAGGGGGTAAATATGAAAAAGGGTATTAAGAAGATAAGAAATGTGAAATTTCGAGTTCAATATCTCTTAAACCGAGTGCGCTCAAAGCAAAAAACCATTTTTACTGTATGTTTTTATCGAATTTTTTATAATTAATTTTTAAATATATTAAATTTATGTGAATACCAACAAAACACACCGATTCTAACATAAAATTAATTGCTGAATCGAATGTCATGGTTAGTATTTGCAAAAGTCTAGTTTTTTAATCTCCTGTTCTCTGTCAAAGTTCAAAAATTTTTTTTTTTAAATTTTAGTTTTTAACCGATGCAACGAACTTGATGATACTTGTTAATGTAAAAATAAATACCATAGACTGATGCACAATTTTATGGAGATAGTCTGCAAAAAAATAAAATTTGTAAAAATTTCTTATTCAACTAGAATTATCAACTTTACCAATTCGTATATTTGTCAGAAAATTAACAATTTAATACAGATTCCTCATAACAAAGGTTTGTTACATAACAAATAATACTGAAAACAATTTAAATAACATTCAAATTGTTTCTTACGGTCTTCTGGTACTAGCCGCCGAGCAATTACATTTACAATAACTACTTGCTTACTTTTACTACTTAGGTACATCCTTTTTCATTTACTAAAAAAAACAACAAAAATCTGTATTTTTCGGTCAATAATAAAATTGACCGTGCAGGTTATAAGGAACTTGCTCAAATTGTGCTACTTTTTCTCGGCGAAACTACAAAAATTTTAAAGGGCCAACCACAACAAATTAAAGCTTCAAGTGTGGTCTCTAGAGCGCGGTTCATAGCAAAGGCAATTTTCATTAAAAATTTATTTATTTCGGGATCAATTCGAACTTTCTGGTAAATTTAAAAATATGTTCATAAAACTGAGGATAATGTATTTTTTATATTAATTTACACCAAAAAACGATACCAATTTAATTGAAAATCTTGTAAACTATCACATCGTGAATGAAATCATGGCAAATGAACTTCTGCGTGTATTTGGACGTCACCTGTGGTATCCGTCGGAAACGCTGGTTGGCTTAGCATTCTACGACAGGTCAATTAATTAATAGAGAACAGAGTTATAAAAGAGAATTTTATAACTTTAAACACCAATAACTTTTTTGACGCATTATTTTTCGCAACACAAAACGAGACCTTTCGTATGGATTTTCTCAAAAACGATCCGAGTCGGTGGGTCAACTTCACGAATTATTTGCGCGCCGAAAAAGTAGTCAACAACATGCAGATTGGTAATGACGCTGCAGAGAGAGCAATTGGTTAATGTCTGGATTTAATGGTAAAATTACTAATAAGGAAAAAGAAAATCCAATGGTTTTACAAGTTCTGACAACATCAAAAAATGTTTCCTTATTTAACAACCACAAAGAAATTTTTTTAATAATGTGTTTCGATAATAAAACTCTCTTAAAAACCTCGTTTTTATGAACTTTGTTTAATATGTGTTCATAAATAATTCAAGTTATTTTATAAAATACGTTTGTTTTGATGAAAAAAAACCTTTATGGAATTTCTCCATAAAACTGTGCATCAGTCTATGGTACTTATTTTCACATTAATAAGTGTCACCAAGTACATTGCATTGGTTAAAATCAAAAATTAAAAAAAAATAAATAAATTTTTAACTTTGACAGAGTGAAGAAGATTAATAAACTTAAGTTTTGCAAATAATGATCATGGCACTGGATTTAGCAATTTATTTTATGATCTGTGTGTTTTGTTGGAATTCACATAAATTTAATATATTTAAAAATTAATTATAAAAAATTCGATAAAAACATACAGTAAAAATGGTTTTTTGCTTTGAGCGAACTCGGTTTAAGAGATATTGAACTCAAAATTTCACATTTCTTATCTACTTTAAACCCTTATTCATATTTTGCCCCTAGTGCACGAATCATAAGAACTTTTGCATTTCAGTACAAAAAAAAACTCATCTACTGTTCATACATATATCAATGCATTAAAGCTCAATACGTTGTTGAGCTTGTTTGTGCAAAATTACGGTAAAGAAGCATTTTAGCCTAAATTAGCCACATATATTAAGACCATTGTCTAAGAATGGTCTGAATCAAATCATTACTTACAACTGTTATTGTGTTTTCTGTAATTTATTTTTTTTTATTTTTGTATTAAGTTATATGCTGTAGCTATACTTTTTAAAGTTTGTGTGTTTCATTTAATTTCCTCCTCTAGCCGCAGACTCATCTGATTCCAAATACTCAATATCTGTGTGTACATCCCGACACTGCATACCTTTTATATGCAATTTTTCTGCCTCCACATCGAAACTATTGCCAGATTTCTCATGAACAAAAGTAGAACTTTCATTGAGCATTTCGTTGAGTTCTCTTGAGCTACAACTGCTTTCTTTTGCTGAATCGAGTACATCATCTGTATCAGAAGGTAACTGCATATCTTCGCTATCGGTTAATTCCTGATGTACAAACTGTTGTTGCTTGGTTATATCAATTTTAATGTTACTCTTCACTTTGTTCATGTTTTTTTCCAAGCCATCACGTTCTATTAAATATACAATATTTGCACTGTTTACATTGTAATCTGTTAAGCCTAAAATATTTGGATTTTCTTGTGGTGCATCGATGTCTGAAACATCGGATATGCCATCATCTGTTATATCTTCTTGATCGGTGACTTTTTCAGCATTATTGCCAGTTTCTATTTGATATTGTTGACGATTATTGCTGCCAGCTGCTATAAGCTTTTTACCGCAGTCATTCGTACTGCCCATCTCCTCAACATCGGTGGAACCACCATCGTCTTCATTTGGTTTTATGTCCAAAAATTTTGACTTACCTTTGCTAAGGGTTCTAGTTTTGAGTTTCTTTCGCCTATTTGTTCCGGCAAGAAATATTTCTTCGACGTCTGTAACTGATTCAGCGTTTGACTTAAGCTCTGATCTTTTTGTGGCAACGGGTTTCAAAGTATCACTTGATACTATAAATTCACTTTCTATATAGCTACTGCTTGGTAGAGCAGCCGAGGTATGAACATTTTTTGTATCCCAATCTTCAGCGCACGAAAAATCTTCAGAGTCGGTAAAGTTTTCATCTGCTTGATATTTATAAATTCCGAAACGAAATTCATTTTCCATTGGCATGACTTGGGTTATAGTATCACCATTTCGATCTTCTTTAAGAACAACAATTTCTCGTTGAGCTGGTGGTAACAGTTCGAAATCTACTGTTTTTCTTACAATATCTGCTGGCATAGCAGTTAAGTCGTCAAAACATACATCTTCTGTTTCGGTAAGGCAAGTGCCATCGTCGCCTGGTGCTAAAATAACTGCACGTGGAATAGGTTTTGCATCGTCCTCATCTTCATCAAAGCTATCTTCTTCAGCTGCAGAATCGTCTAATCTTTCAATATCTGTCAGAACTTCTTCATTGCAGGAAGCAACGACTAGAAATGCTTTTTGGCTATTTCGCGATGAAATGGATAATTTTCTGGTTTGCTCATCAAGCGGAAAAAACATGACATCGATTGCCGGCACACACAAGATATTTGCACCCTCGTCGTCGTCAGATGATGAGCCAGAGTATTGTATTTGGCACACTTCTTCATCACCAGATAATTCTAATAATTCATCTTCGGACGCACCATTTGCACCATCATCAGCATCGGATAGACCTGGTACTGCTTCGCTTATATCACTTAGCACAGATATATCGAAAAATTCATCGGAGTTATTATCGAAATCAGGTTTCTTATTTTTTCGCGTAGCATCTGTTATACTTGTTTTGCCCTGATCTCCCAGAGCTTCATCTAGATCGACACACACTGATTTCTGCATAGGCTCCTCGAATTCTGAATCAGTGTTATAATCTTCACAATCTGTCAAATAATCCATCATGTTGTTAAGATTTTGTGCTTGCAAAAAATTCCCTGGCATTATTTGTATATGTTCTTTGGTCTCATTGTTGGTCCAGGCTTGCTCTTGCAGACCATTACAAAGAAATTCTTGCAGAGACATTTTCAACTCGGGATATATTTTACTCTTTTCCTCTTCATCGGCATCAGAGTCATTGTAATCTTCAATATCGGTGGCATCATTGTCAGCACTAGAAGTTCCTTTTGGTAAAGCAAGTTTGGCAAAAGAACTTTTTTGTGATCGTGAGCGATCGCTGGCAGCTTGACTGTCTAGATCTTCAACATCTGTTAAAGCATCCTTATTTCGATCATAGTCCATGTCGTTCTCACTGGAACTATAATCGGAGGATTCAGAACTATTATGGCTAGTTATGGATATTTTCGGAAGTTGATCAGACATCTTTGGTTGAAATACTTAGATAAGATCTATTGTTTGAGATATTCTAAACATTGAGGGATAATGGAGATTACTTAGAAATAGGGTACATTCATTACTAAACATTTAAAGATATTGTGTATCGAAGCTCTTATAAGTACTTAGAGGAAAATAGTAATATATAATAAAAGTATGTTACTCAATCCTAATTACCTTGCACAGTTACAGCATTCAATTCAGCCAATGGAGAGTTACTATCTGATTTAACTAACATATTGCCAGCTACAAATTGTTGCTGCAGTCTAGGATCCATTGAGAAACCAGTGGCTTGTTGCATTCGTAATGTCTCTGCAAACAAAGCTAGAGGACTTCTTGTCGGCTTAGGTGAACTTGGACTTGCTGCATAAAGACGGTCCTGTTCAGCACCGTACATTGGTAAAGCCACTGAGTCTGAAAGACTTGAATCGGTGGTATCGATGAAGCTAACATCGAAATCAGCACCACATCTTTGCTCGTGTGATGTAGAACGCAACATCATCGAATCATGATCATCAGGTTGCTTGTATATAACTTCAAATGATTTTCCGGGTCCTAGTGTTTTAGTAAAAACTTCGCTAGTCATCACTATGCGGCTACCCGATGAAGATGTGGAAGCATTTGTGCTATCGCTTGACTTGGTTGAACGTGTCACTTCAGAGTCATCATCTATGAGGACCGTACTTGTTGCTGCGGTCATTGCAACAGGTTCTTTTCGCATGGTAATTGTTGAAATTCGTGTAGCAGTTGGAGCTGCTGGTTTCTTCTCGGCTAACTTCAGATTAACTTTTTCCTTATCTATTTTCTTTGTTATACTTGAACTTCGTACTGTTTTTCGTGTGCTGTTCGAAGAACCGCTTGCACTGGTGCTTCCACTAGCTGTTGCACTAGATTCGTTAATAGAATCTTTGATTTTCTTTTGTATTTTTACATCGCTAGCTTTTTGTAGTTTCAAGAGCTCTTTGGAAATATTTACTTTATTGGTTCCTACACTTCTATTTGATACTAATTTTTTATTATCTACAACAGTTTTACTGGTACTCAATGTTTCTTTTACAGTTTTACTATTTTTAGCAGCTTGGCGTGTTGTGGAAGACACACTTGTTGCAACCTTAGAACGTTGTACTACTCTTATTTTAGTATTTGATTCTTTTGTACTATCTTCTGTTTTAGAAGAATCAGCAGAAATTTGACTTTTATATTTTCTCGCTGACGATGGGTAAAGTTCGTCTCTAAGATCATTTACTTTAAGTTTTGGGCTATCTTTAGAGTGTATGTTTTTGTTTGTAGCATTCTTTTTTTCAGTTTTTAAGTTTTTGGGAAGTTCGGTTTTCTTGGTTCGTGTGAGCTGCTTATTATCAATGCTATCTTCACTAGATGTCTTCTTAAAGGTTCTTGTGGTTGTTGTGTACTTTCTTTTAATTTGTGGGACTGGCGATGTTGTTCCTATAAAGGCACTTGGGGTTTCTGTGTCTGACTTCAAATTGATACCAACTTGTCCAATTCGCATACTGTGGGAAAGTGTTGGTTGCATGTAGTGATGAGTTTTTGTTGGTAGTGGAGTTATAGTACGCTTTCGTTCAAATTCTTCAACTTTCTTCTCCTTCTTCACAATTGGGGACTTGGAAGATCGTGTTTCTTTCAATTCATTAGCAGATTTATTTGTACGTCTTGATTTTTGCGCATAAACGCTAGTAACATTAGAATAATCAGCTTTAGTTCTTGTTGTAGGGCTTAAGGTTCTTAGTATTGTATTTGTTGGCACTTGAGTTACATCAGTCCTTAGTCTAGGTTTTGGACTTATGACTCGTGCTAATTCCTGAGATGAACCTATATTCTTTTTTTCCGATCGAAGCAATACATTTGGTGTTGGACTTAATAAACGTACAAGAGGTTTTTCGTCTCTTGTGCGTCTTTGTTGGGTAGTTGTTGTCTTTTTATCTGAATGCATTATAGGCTCTTTAGGTTTTGCACTTATTGAGCTTTTTGGATTGTCCCTAATTGACTTTTTAGTAATATTTGTTTTAACGGTTGTATGTTTTGTTCTTTGAGTTTGTGTCACAGATATATCTTCGACATTTTTTGAAAAACTAGATGGGGAGGACTTTTCTAATTTATTGGCAGGTATTACAGTCTTTTTAGTTTTAACAGTAGTTAACGACGGCTTATGATATACTGGGTCACTTCTAACTTTTAATTCTTCACTATCTTTTAGTTCTACTTTTTGAGCAAAACTTCTTTTTGGTAAAATTTTTTTGCTTGCAAAATCTACTGTTTCTTTTCGTTTTTGTTCTTTACTACTTTTCATTTCTACAAAATAGGCTATGGGATTCGTGCGTTTTCCCTCTTTTTTATTTCTTTGTGGTAATACATCAATACTATCAACGCTGATCTCAGAATCGTAGTCTTCTTCTGTGTTTTCTTGTTTATAAGCCAAAACAGAATTCATAGCTGGGTGATGCTTTTGGAAAAATTTGTCTTTATCACTTGACTTTTCTATATAAATCGATTGAGTCATATTTTCAGAATTTTGATTTTCTAAACTTGAAGTTAATGAATCGGGAGTATTAACGGCAGATAAACACCTAGCGTCACTGATTTTAGTCAACCCAAAATCAAGAATCTTGGTAAAAGAATTTTTATTAATCGGTGCTTCAGAAATAAGAGATTTGACAAATGGGTCCTGTTCTACCTGAAATACAACCTGACACTTCGACTTTTCCAAAAATAAATCATATGAAAGAAATTTACCATCAAAGACCTTATCTTCAAATAATTCTGATCTATCACAAGTTTCTTTGGTTGGAAGAATTGAGCCATCTGTATCATTTGGTTTTTCTGCAAGTGGATCAAGAGACGTCAATGTCTCAGAAATTGGAGCTTCTTTTAGTGATTTCGGTTTTTCAGAAAGAATTTCTGAAGAGAATATCTTGCCATCAACTAGTTTTTCTTCTGGTGATTTCACTTTATCATTAGGTTGCTCAGTTGGGAGTAAGTTGTCATTAACAAGTATCGGTTTAGCCAAAAGAACTTTTGAAGACAATTTCTTGTCATCAATTAGTTTGTCTTCTGGTGCTTTTGGTTTTTCCAAAAGAATTTCTGAAGGGAATTTCTTGTCGTCAGCAGGTTTGTCTTCAGTTGATTTGAGCTTATTAATAGATTGTTCAGTTGGGAGTATTTTGTCGTCTGAAAGTTTCGGTTTAACCAAAGCTATTACTGAAGGCAATTTCTTGTCATCAGTTAGTTTGTCTTCTGGTGATTTTAAATATTCCCAAGGAGTTTCTTTAGGCAATTTCTTGTCTTTAATTAGTGTGAATTCTGGTGATTTTGGTTTTTCCAAAGGAATTTCTGAAGGGAATTTCTTGTCATCAATAAGTTTGTCTTCTGGTGATTTTGGTTTTTCCAAAGGAATTTCTGAAGGGAGTTTCTTATCAGTAGGCTTGTCTTCAGGTGATTTAAGTTTATCAATAGATTGTTCATTTGGGAGTATTTTGTCGTCTGCAAGTTTCGGTTTAACCAAAGCTATTTCTGTAGGCAATTTCTTGTCATCAATTATTTTGTCTTCTGGTGATTTTGGTTTTTTCAAATAAATTTCTGAAGGCAATTTCTTGTCTTCAATTTGTGTGACTTCTGGTGATTTTGGTTTTTCCAAAGGAATTTCTGAAGGGAATTTCTTGTCATCAATTAATTTGTCTTCTGGTGATTTTGGTTTTTCAAAAGGAAATTCTGAAGGGAATTTCTTGTCATCAGTAGGCTTTTTTTTGTCGTCTGCAAGTTTCGGTTTAACCATAGCTATTTCTGTAGGCAATTTCTTGTCATCAATTAATTTGTCGTCTAGTGATTTTGGTTTTTGCAAAGGAATTTCTGAAGGGAATTTCTTGTCATCAGTAGGCTTGTCTTCAGGTGATTTAAGTTTATCAATAGGTTGTACAGTTGGGAGTATTTTGTCGTCTGCAAATTTCGGTTTAAGCAAAGCTATTTCTGTAGACAATTTCTTGTCATCAATTCGTTTGTCTTCTGGTGATTTTGGCTTTTCCAAAGGAATTTCTGAAGAGAATTTCTTGTCATCAATTAGTTTGTCTTCTGGTGATTTTGGTTTTTCCAAAGCTATTTCTGTAGGCAATTTCTTGTCTTCAATTTGTGTGTCTTCTGGTGATTTTGGTTTTTCCAAAAGAATTTCTGAAGGGAATTTCTTGTCATCAGTAGGCTTGTCTTCAGGTGATTTAAGTTTATCGTCTGCAAGTTTCGGTTTTACCAAAGCTATTTCTGTAGGCAATTTCTTGTCTTCAATTAGTGTGTCTTCTGGTGACTTAGGTTTTTCCAAAGAAATTTCTGAAGGGAATTTCTTGTCATCAATAAATTTGTCTTCTGGTGATTTTGAATTTTCAAAAGGAATTTCTGAAGTGAATTTTTTGTCATCAGTAGGCTTGTCTTTGTCGTCTGCAAGTTTCGGTGTAACCAAAGCTATTTCTGAAGGCAATTTCTTGTCATCAACAAGTTTGTCTTCTGGTGATTTTGGTTTTTGCAAAGGAATTTCTGAAGGGAATTTCTTGTCAGCAGTAGGCTTGTCTTCAGGTGATTTTAGTTTATCAATAGATTGTTCAGTTCGGAGTATTTTGTCGTCTGCAAGTTTCGGTTTAACCAAAGCTATTTCTGTAGGCAATTTCTTGTCATCAATTATTTTGTCTTCTGGTGATTTCGGTTTTTCCAAAGGAATTTCCGTAGGCAATTTCTTGTCCTCAATTAGAGTGTCTTCTGGTGATTTTCGTTTTTTTAAAGGAATTCCTGAAGGGAATTTCTTGTCATCAGTAGGCTTGTCTTCAGGTGATTTAAGTTTATCGTCTGCAAGTTTCGGATTTGCCAAAGCTATTTCTGTAGGCAATTTCTTGTCTTCAATTAGTTCGTCTTCTGGTGATTTTGGTTTTTCCAAAGGAATTTCTGAAGGGAATTTCTTGTCATCAATAAGTGTGTCTTCTGGTGATTTTGGTTTTTCCAAAGCTATTTCTGTAGGCAATTTCTTGTCTTCAATTTGTGTGTCTTCTGGTGATTTTGGTTTTTCCAAAAGAATTTCTGAAGGGAATTTCTTGTCATCAGTAGGCTTGTCTTCAGGTGATTTAAGTTTATCGTCTGCAAGTTTCGGTTTTACCAAAGCTATTTCTGTAGGCAATTTCTTGTCTTCAATTAGTGTGTCTTCTGGTGACTTAGGTTTTTCCAAAGAAATTTCTGAAGGGAATTTCTTGTCATCAATAAATTTGTCTTCTGGTGATTTTGAATTTTCAAAAGGAATTTCTGAAGTGAATTTTTTGTCATCAGTAGCCTTGTCTTTGTCGTCTGCAAGTTTCGGTGTAACCAAAGCTATTTCTGAAGGCAATTTCTTGTCATCAACAAGTTTGTCTTCTGGTGATTTTGGTTTTTGCAAAGGAATTTCTGAAGGGAATTTCTTGTCAGCAGTAGGCTTGTCTTCAGGTGATTTTAGTTTATCAATAGATTGTTCAGTTCGGAGTATTTTGTCGTCTGCAAGTTTCGGTTTAACCAAAGCTATTTCTGTAGGCAATTTCTTGTCATCAATTATTTTGTCTTCTGGTGATTTCGGTTTTTCCAAAGGAATTTCCGTAGGCAATTTCTTGTCCTCAATTAGAGTGTCTTCTGGTGATTTTCGTTTTTTTAAAGGAATTCCTGAAGGGAATTTCTTGTCATCAGTAGGCTTGTCTTCAGGTGATTTAAGTTTATCGTCTGCAAGTTTCGGATTTGCCAAAGCTATTTCTGTAGGCAATTTCTTGTCTTCAATTAGTTCGTCTTCTGGTGATTTTGGTTTTTCCAAAGGAATTTCTGAAGGGAATTTCTTGTCATCAATAAGTGTGTCTTCTGGTGATTTTGGTTTTTCCAAAGCTATTTCTGTAGGCAATTTCTTGTCATCAATTAGTTTGTCTTCTGGTGATTTTGGTTTTTCCAAAGGAATTTCTGTAAGCAATTTATTGTCTTCAATAAGTGTGTCTTCTGGTGATTTTGGTTTTTCCAAAGGAATTTCTGAAGGAAATTTCTTGTCACCAATAAGTTTGTCTTCAGGTGATTTAAGTTTATCAATAGACTGTTCAGTTGGGAGTATTTTGTCGTCTGCAAAATTCGTTTTAACCAAAACTATTTCTGTAGGCAATTTCTTGTTATCAATTAGTTTGTCTTCTGGTGATTTTGGTTTTTCCAAAGGAATTTCTGAAGGGAATTTCTTGTCATCAATACGTTTGTCTTCAGGTGATTTCAGTTTATCAATAGGTTGTACAGTTGGGAGTATTTTGTCGTCTGCAAAATTCGTTTTAACCAAATCTATTTCTGTAGACAATTTCTTGTCCTCAATTAGTGTGTCTTCTGGTGATTTTGGTTTTTCCAAAAGACTTTCTGAAGGGCATTTCTTGTCATCAGTAGGCGTGTCTTCAGGTGATTTAAGTTTATCGTCTGCAAGTTTCGGATTTGCCAAAGCTATTTCTGTAGGCAATTTCTTGTCTTCAATTAGTGTGTCTTCTGGTGATTTTGGTTTTTCCAAAGGAATTTCTGAAGGGAATTTCTTGTCATCAATAAGTTTGTCGTCAGGTGATTTAAGTTTATCAATAGACTGTTCAGTTGGGAGTATTTTGTCTTCTGCAAGTTTCGGATTTGCCAAAGCTATTTCTGTAGGCAATTTCTTGTCATCAATTAATTTGTCTTCTGGTGATTTTGGTTTTTCCAAAGGAATTTCTGAAGGGAATTTCTTGTCATCAGTAGGCTTGTCTTTGTCGTCTGCAAGTTTCGGTATAACCACAGCTATTTTTGTAGGCAATTTCTTGTCATCAATTATTTTGTCTTCTGGTGATTTTGGTTTTACCAAAGGAATTTCCGTAGGCAATTTCTTGTCTTCAATTTGTGTGTCTTTTGGTGATTTTGGTTTTTCCAAAAGAATTTCTGAAGGGAATTTCTTGTTATCAGTAGGTTTGTCGGCAGGTGATTTAAGTTTATCGTCTGCAAGTTTCGGTTTAACCAAAGCTAGTTCTGTAGGCAATGTCCTGTCTTCAATTAGTTCGTCTTCTGGTAATTTTGGTTGTTCCAAAGGAATTTCTGAAGGGAATTGCTTGTCGTCAATAAGTTTGTCTTCTGGTGATTTTGGTTTTTCCAAAGGAATTTCTGAAGGGAATTTCTCGTCTGCAATAAGTGTGTCTTCTTGTGATTTTGGTGATATAAGGTTATCGTCTGCAAGTTTCGGTTTAACCAAAGCTATTTCTGTAGGCAATTTCTTGTCATCAACTAGTTTGTCTTCTGGAGATTTTGGTTGTTCCAAAGGAATTTCTGAAGGGAATTTCTTGTCATCAGTAGGTTTGTCGTCAGGTGATTTAAGTTTATCAATAAGTTGTTCAGTTGGGAGTATTTTGTCGTCTGCAAGTTTTGGTTTAACGAAAGCTATTTCTGTTGGCAAATTTTTGTCTTCAATTGGTTTGTCTACTGGTGATTTTGGTTTTTCCAAAAGAATTTCTGAAGGGAATTTCTTGTCATCAGAAGGCTTGTCTTCAGGTGATTTAAGTTTATCGTCTACAAGTTTCGGTTTAACCAAAAATATGTCTTTAGGCAATTTTTTGTCTTCATTTAGTTCGTCTTCTGGAGATTTTGGATGTTCCAAAGGAATTTCTGAAGGGAATTTCTTGTCATCAGTAGTTTTGTCTTCAAGTGATTTAAGTTTATCAATAGGTTGTTCAGATGGGAGTATTTTGTTGTCTGCAAGTTTCGGGTTAACCAAAGCTATTTCTGTAGGCAAATTCTTGTCTTCAATTGGTTTATCTACTGGTGATTTTGGTTTTTCCAAAGGAATTTCTGAAGTTAATTTCTTGTCATCAGAAGGCTTGTCTTCAGGTGATTTTAGTTTATCGTCTGCAAGTTTAGGTTTAACCATAACTATTTCTTTAGGCAATTTCTTTTCTTCAATTAGTTCGTCTTCTGGTGATTTTGGTTTTTCCAAAGGAACTTCTGAAGGGAATTTCTTGTCATCAGAAGGCTTGTTTTCAGGTGATTTAAAATTATCGTCTGCAAGTTTCGGTTTAACCAAAGTTATTTCTGTAGGCAATTTTTTGTCATCAATTAGTTCGTCTTCTTGTGATTTTGGTTTTTCGAAAGGAATTTCTGAAGGGAAATTCTTGTCTTCGGAAGGCTTGTCTTCATGTGATTTAAGTTTATTGTCTGTAAGTTTCGGTTTAACCAAAGCTATTTCTGTAGGCAATTTCTTGTCATCAATTAGTTCGTCTTCTGGTGATTTTGGTTTTTCCAAAGGAATTTCTGAAGGGAATTTCTTGTCATCAGTAGGCTTGTCTTCAGGTGATTTAAGGTTATCGTCTGCAAGTTTCGGTTTAACCAAATTTATTTCTGTAGGCAATTTCTTGTTATCAATTAGTTTGTCTTCTGGAGACTTTGGTTGTTCCAAAGGAATTTCTAAAGGGAATTTCTTGTCATGAGTAGGTTTGTCGTCAGGTGATTTAAGTTTATCAATAGGTTGATCAGTTGGGAGTATTTTGTCGTCTGCAAGTTTTGGTTTAACCAAAGCTATTTCTGTAGGCAAATTCTTGTCTTCAATTAGTTCGTCTTCTGGTGATTTTGGTTTTTCCAAAGGAATTTCTGAAGGGAATTTCATGTCATCAGAAGGCTTGTCTTCAGGTGATTTAAGTTTATCGTCTGCAAGTTTCGGGCTAACCAAAGCTATTTCTGTAGGCAATTTCTTGTCTTTAATAAGTTTGTCTTCTGGTGATTTTGGTTTTTCCAAAGGAACTTCTGAAGGGAATTTCATGTCATCAGAAGGCTTGTCTTCAGGTGATTTAAGTTTATCGTCTGCAAGTTTCGGGCTAACCAAAGCTATTTCTGTAGGCAATTTCTTGTCTTTAATAAGTTTGTCTACTGGTGATTTTGGTTTTTCCACAGGAATTTCTGAAGGGAATTTCTGGTCATCAGAAGGCTTGTCTTCAGGTGATTTAAGTTTATCGTCTGCAAGTTTCGGTTTAACCATAACTATTTCTTTAGGCAATTTCTTGTCTTCAATTAGTTCGTCTTCTGGTGATTTTGGTTTTTCCAAAGGAACTTCTGAAGGGAATTTCATGTCATCAGAAGGCTTGTCTTCAGGTGATTTAAGTTTATCGTCTGCAAGTTTCGGGCTAACCAAAGCTATTTCTGTAGGCAATTTCTTGTCTTTAATAAGTTTGTCTACTGGTGATTTTGGTTTTTCCACAGGAATTTCTGAAGGGAATTTCTGGTCATCAGAAGGCTTGTCTTCAGGTGATTTAAGTTTATCGTCTGCAAGTTTCGGTTTAACCATAACTATTTCTTTAGGCAATTTCTTGTCTTCAATTAGTTCGTCTTCTGGTGATTTTGGTTTTTCCAAAGGAACTTCTGAAGGGAATTTCATGTCATCAGAAGGCTTGTCTTCAGGTGATTTAAGTTTATCGTCTGCAAGTTTCGGGCTAACCAAAGCTATTTCTGTAGGCAATTTCTTGTCTTTAATAAGTTTGTCTTCTGGTGATTTTGGTTTTTCCACAGGAATTTCTGAAGGTAATTTCTTGTCATCAGTAGGCTTGTCTTCAGGTGATTTAAGTTTATCAATTGGTTGTTCAGTTGGGCGTAGTTGGTCGTCTGCAAGTTTCTTTTTGACGACAGCTATTTCTTTAGGCAATTTCTTGTCATCAATTAGTTTGTCTTCTGGTGATTTAAGTTTTTCCAAAGGAATTTCTGAAGGAAATTTCTTGTCATCAGAAGGCTTGTCTTCAGGTGATTTAAGTTTATCGTCTTCAAGTTTCGGTTTAACCAAAGCTGTTTCTTGAGGCAATTTCTTGTCTTCAATTAGTTCGTCTTCTGGTGATTTTGGTTGTTCCAAAGGAATTTCGGAATGGAATTTCTTGTCGTCAATAAGATTGTCTGCTGGTGATTTTGGTTTTTCTAAAGGAATTTCCGTTAGCAATTTCTTGTCTTCAATTAGTGTGTCTTCTGTTGATTGTGGTTTTTCCAAAGGAATTTCTGAAGGGAATTTCTTGTCATCAATAGGTTTGTCTTCAGGTGATTTAAGTTTATCAATAGATTGTTCAGTTGGGAGTATTTTGTCGTCTGCTAGTTTTGGTTTAACCACAGCTATTTCTGTAGGCAATTTCTTGTCATCAAGTATTTTGTCTTCTGGTGATTTTGGTTTTTCCAAAGGAATTTCTGAAGGGAATTTCTTGTCATCAGTAGTCTTTTCTTCAGGTGATTTAAGTTTATCGTCTTCAAGTTTCGGTTTAACCAAAGCTGTTTCTGTAGGCAATTTCTTGTCTTCAATTAGTTCGTCTTCTGGTGATTTTGGTTGTTCCAAAGGAATTTCGGAATGGAATTTCTTGTCGTCAATAAGTTTGTCTTCTAGTGATTTTGGTTTTTCTAAAGGAATTTCCGTTAGCAATTTCTTGTCTTCAATTAGTGTGTCTTCTGTTGATTGTGGTTTTTCCAAAGGAATTTCTGAAGGGAATTTCTTGTCATCAATAGGTTTGTCTTCAGGTGATTTAAGTTTATCAATAGATTGTTCAGTTGGGAGTATTTTGTCGTCTGCTAGTTTTGGTTTAACCACAGCTATTTCTGTAGGCAATTTCTTGTCATCAATTATTTTGTCTTCTGGTGATTTTGGTTTTTCCAAAGGAATTTCTGAAAGGAATTTCTTGTCATCAGTAGTCTTTTCTTCAGGTGATTTAAGTTTATCGTCTTTAAGTTTCGGTTTAACCAAAGCTGTTTCTGTAGGCAATTTCCTGTCTTCAATTAGTTCGTCTTCTGGTGATTTTGGTTTTTCTGAAAGGAATTTCTTGTCATCAATAAGTTTGTCTTCTGGTGATTTTGGTTTTTCCAAAGGAATTTCTGAAGGGGGTTTTTTATCATCAGTAGGCTTGTCTTCAGGTGATTTTAGTTTATCAATAGATTGTTTAGTTGGGAGTATTTTGTCGTCTGCAAGTTTCGGTTTAACAAAAGTTATTTCTGTAGGCAATTTCTTGCCCTCAATTAGCTTGTGTTCTGGTGATTTTGGGTTTCCCAAAGGAATTTCTGAAGGTAATTTCTCTTCATCAATAAGTTTGTCTTCCGGTGATTTAAGTTTATCAATAGATTGTTCAGTTGGGAGTATTTTGTCGTCTGCTAGTTTTGGTTTAACCACAGCTATTTCTGTAGGCAATTTCTTGTCATCAATTATTTTGTCTTCTGGTGATTTTGGTTTTTCCAAAGGAATTTCTGAAGGGAATTTCTTGTCATCAATAAGTTTGTCTTCTGGTGATTTTGGTTTTTCCAAAGGAATTTCTGAAGGGAGTTTCTTATCATCAGTAGGCTTGTCTTCAGGTGATTTAAGTTTATCAATAGGTTGTTCAGTTGGCAGTATTTTGTTGTCTGCAAGTTTCGGGTTAACCAAAGCTATTTCTGTAGGCAATTTCTTGTCTTCAATTAGTTCGTCTTCTTGTGATTTTTGTTTTTCCAAAGGAACTTCTGAAGGGAATTTCTTGTCATCAGAAGGCTTTTCTTCAGGTGATTTAAGTTTATCGTCTGCAAGTTTAGGTTTAACCAAAGCTATTTCTGTAGGCAATTTCTTGTCATCAATTAGTTCGTCTACTGGTGATTTTGGTTGTTCCAAAGGAATTTCGGAATGGAATTTCTTGTCGTCAAAAAGTTTGTCTTCTGGTGATTTTGGTTTTTCCAAAGGAATTTCCGTTAGCAATTTCTTGTCTTCAATTAGTGTGTCTTCTGTTGATTGTGGTTTTTCCAAAGGAATTTCTGAAGGGAATTTCTTGTCATCAGTAGGTTTGTCTTCAGGTGATTTAAGTTTATCAATAGATTGTTCAGTTGGGAGTATTTTGTCGTCTGCTAGTTTTGGTTTAACCACAGCTATTTCTGTAGGCAATTTCTTGTCATCAAGTATTTTGTCTTCTGGTGATTTTGGTTTTTCCAAAGGAATTTCTGAAGGGAATTTCTTGTCATCAGTAGTCTTTTCTTCAGGTGATTTAAGTTTATCGTCTTCAAGTTTCGGTTTAACCAAAGCTGTTTCTGTAGGCAATTTCTTGTCTTCAATTAGTTCGTCTTCTGGTGATTTTGGTTGTTCCAAAGGAATTTCGGAATGGAATTTCTTGTCGTCAAAAAGTTTGTCTTCTGGTGATTTTGGTTTTTCCAAAGGAATTTCCGTTAGCAATTTCTTGTCTTCAATTAGTGTGTCTTCTGTTGATTGTGGTTTTTCCAAAGGAATTTCTGAAGGGAATTTCTTGTCATCAGTAGGTTTGTCTTCAGGTGATTTTAGTTTATCAATAGATTGTTTAGTTGGGAGTATTTTGTCGTCTGCAAGTTTCGGTTTAACAAAAGTTATTTCTGTAGGCAATTTCTTGCCCTCAATTAGCTTGTGTTCTGGTGATTTTGGTTTTTCCAAAGGAATTTCTGAAGGTAATTTCTCTTCATCAATAAGTTTGTCTTCTGGTGATTTAAGTTTTTCAATAGATTGTTCAGTTGGGAGTATTTTGTCGTCTGCTAGTTTTGGTTTAACCACAGCTATTTCTGTAGGCAATTTCTTGTCATCAATTATTTTGTCTTCTGGTGATTTTTGTTTTTCCAAAGGAATTTCTGAAGGGAATTTCTTGTCATCAATAAGTTTGTCTTCTGGTGATTTTGGTTTTTCCAAAGGAATTTCTGAAGGGAGTTTCTTATCATCAGTAGGCTTGTCTTCAGGTGATTTAAGTTTATCAATAGGTTGTTCAGTTGGCAGTATTTTGTTGTCTGCAAGTTTCGGGTTAACCAAAGCTATTTCTGTAGGCAATTTCTTGTCTTCAATTAGTTCGTCTTCTTGTGATTTTTGTTTTTCCAAAGGAACTTCTGAAGGGAATTTCTTGTCATCAGAAGGCTTGTCTTCAGGTGATTTAAGTTTATCGTCTGCAAGTTTAGGTTTAACCAAAGCTATTTCTGTAGGCAATTTCTTGTCATCAATTAGTTCGTCTTCTGGTGATTTTGGTTGTTCCAAAGGAATTTCGGAATGGAATTTCTTGTCGTCAATAAGTTTGTCTTCTGGTGATTTTGGTTTTTCTAAAGGAATTTCCGTTAGCAATTTCTTGTCTTCAATTAGTGTGTCTTCTGTTGATTGTGGTTTTTCCAAAGGAATTTCTGAAGGGAATTTCTTGTCATCAGTAGGTTTGTCTTCAGGTGATTTAAGTTTATCAATAGATTGTTCAGTTGGGAGTATTTTGTCGTCTGCTAGTTTTGGTTTAACCAAAGCTATTTCTGTAGGCAATTTCTTGTCATCAAGTATTTTGTCTTCTGGTGATTTTGGTTTTTCCAAAGGAATTTCTGAAAGGAATTTCTTGTCATCAGTAGTCTTTTCTTCAGGTGATTTAAGTTTATCGTCTTTAAGTTTCGGTCTAACCAAAGCTGTTTCTGTAGGCAATTTCCTGTCTTCAATTAGTTCGTCTTCTGGTGATTTTGGTTTTTCTGAAAGGAATTTCTTGTCATCAAGTATTTTGTCTTCTGGTGATTTTGGTTTTTCCAAAGGAATTTCTGAAGGGAATTTCTTGTCATCAGTAGTCTTTTCTTCAGGTGATTTAAGTTTATCGTCTTCAAGTTTCAGTTTAACCAAAGCCGTTTCTGTAGGCAATTTCTTGTCTTCAATTAGTTCGGCTTCTGGTGATTTTGGTTGTTCCAAAGGAATTTCGGAATGGAATTTCTTGTCGTCAATAGGTTTGTCTTCTGGTGATTTTGGTTTTTCTAAAGGAATTTCCGTTAGCAATTTCTTGTCTTCAATTAGTGTGTCTTCTGTTGATTGTGGTTTTTCCAAAGGAATTTCTGAAGGGAATTTCTTGTCATCAATAGGTTTGTCTTCAGGTGATTTAAGTTTATCAATAGATTGTTCAGTTGGGAGTATTTTGTCGTCTGCTAGTTTTGGTTTAACCACAGCTATTTCTGTAGGCAATTTCTTGTCATCAATTATTTTGTCTTCTGGTGATTTTGGTTTTTCCAAAGGAATTTCTGAAAGGAATTTCTTGTCATCAGTAGTCTTTTCTTCAGGTGATTTAAGTTTATCGTCTTTAAGTTTCGGTTTAACCAAAGCTGTTTCTGTAGGCAATTTCCTGTCTTCAATTATTTCGTCTTCTGGTGATTTTGGTTTTTCTGAAAGGAGTTTCTTGGCATCAATAAGTTTGTCTTCTGGTGATTTTGGTTTTTCCAAAGGAATTTCTGAAGGGAGTTTCTTATCATCAGTAGGCTTGTCTTCAGGTGATTTTAGTTTATCAATAGATTGTTTAGTTGGGAGTATTTTGTCGTCTGCAAGTTTCGGTTTAACAAAAGTTATTTCTGTAGGCAATTTCTTGCCCTCAATTAGCTTGTGTTCTGGTGATTTTGGTTTTTCCAAAGGAATTTCTGAAGGTAATTTCTCTTCATCAATAACTTTGTCTTCTGGTGATTTAAGTTTATCAATAGATTGTTCAGCTGGGAGTATTTTGTCGTCTGCTAGTTTTGGTTTAACCACAGCTATTTCTGTAGGCAATTTCTTGTCATCAATTATTTTGTCTTCTGGTGATTTTGGTTTTTCCAAAGGAATTTCTGAAGGGAATTTCTTGTCATCAATAAGTTTGTCTTTTGGTGATTTTGGTTTTTCCAAAGGAATTTCTGAAAGGAGTTTCTTATCATCAGTAGGCTTGTCTTCAGGTGATTTAAGTTTATCAATAGGTTCTTCAGTTGGCAGTATTTTGTTGTCTGCAAGTTTCGGGTTAACCATAGCTATTTCTGTAGGCAATTTCTTGTCTTCAATTAGTTCGTCTTCTTGTGATTTTTGTTTTTCCAAAGGAACTTCTGAAGGGAATTTCTTGTCATCAGAAGGCTTGTCTTCAGGTGATTTAAGTTTATCGTCTGCAAGTTTAGGTTTAACCAAAGCTATTTCTGTAGGCAATTTCTTGTCTTCAATTAGTTCGTCTTCTGGTGATTTTGGTTTTTCGAAAGGAATTTCTGAAGGGAAATTCTTGTCATCGGAAGGCTTGTCTTCAGGTGATTTAAGTTTATTGTCTGTAAGTTTCGGTTTAACCAAAGCTATTTCTGTAGGCAATTTCTTGTCATCAATTAGTTCGTCTTCTGGTGATTTTGGTTTTTCCAAAGGAATTTCTGAAGGGAATTTCTTGTCATCAGTAGGCTTTTCTTCAGGTGATTTAAGGTTATCGTCTGCAAGTTTCGGTTTAACCAAAACTATTTCTGTAGGCAATTTCTTGTCATCAATTAGTTTGTCTTCTGGAGATTTTGGTTGTTCCAAAGGAATTTCTAAAGGGAATTTCTTGTCATCAGTAGTTTTGTCGTCAGGTGATTTTAGTTTATCAATAGATTGTTTAGTTGGGAGTATTTTGTCGTCTGCAAGTTTCGGTTTAACAAAAGTTATTTCTGTAGGCAATTTCTTGCCCTCAATTAGCTTGTGTTCTGGTGATTTTGGTTTTTCCAAAGGAATTTCTGAAGGTAATTTCTCTTCATCAATAAGTTTGTCTTCTGGTGATTTAAGTTTATCAATAGATTGTTCAGTTGGGAGTATTTTGTCGTCTGCTAGTTTTGGTTTAACCACAGCTATTTCTGTAGGCAATTTCTTGTCATCAATTATTTTGTCTTTTGGTGATTTTGGTTTTTCCAAAGGAATTTCTGAAGGGAATTTCTTGTCATCAATAAGTTTGTCTTCTGGTGATTTTGGTTTTTCCAAAGGAATTTCTGAAGGGAGTTTCTTATCATCAGTAGGCTTGTCTTCAGGTGATTTAAGTTTATCAATAGGTTGTTCAGTTGGCAGTATTTTGTTGTCTGCAAGTTTCGGGTTAACCAAAGCTATTTCTGTAGGCAATTTCTTGTCTTCAATTAGTTCGTCTTCTTGTGATTTTTGTTTTTCCAAAGGCACTTCTGAAGGGAATTTCTTGTCATCAGAAGGCTTGTCTTCAGGTGATTTAAGTTTATCGTCTGCAAATTTAGGTTTAACCAAAGCTATTTCTGTAGGCAATTTCTTGTCATCAATTAGTTCGTCTTCTGGTGATTTTGGTTGTTCCAAAGGAATTTCGGAATGGAATTTCTTGTCGTCAATAAGTTTGTCTTCTGGTGATTTTGGTTTTTCTAAAGGAATTTCCGTTAGCAATTTCTTGTCTTCAATTAGTGTGTCTTCTGTTGATTGTGGTTTTTCCAAAGGAATTTCTGAAGGGAATTTCTTGTCATCAGTAGGTTTGTCTTCAGGTGATTTAAGTTTATCAATAGATTGTTCAGTTGGGAGTATTTTGTCGTCTGCTAGTTTTGGTTTAACCAAAGCTATTTCTGTAGGCAATTTCTTGTCATCAAGTATTTTGTCTTCTGGTGATTTTGGTTTTTCCAAAGGAATTTCTGAAAGGAATTTCTTGTCATCAGTAGTCTTTTCTTCAGGTGATTTAAGTTTATCGTCTTTAAGTTTCGGTCTAACCAAAGCTGTTTCTGTAGGCAATTTCCTGTCTTCAATTAGTTCGTCTTCTGGTGATTTTGGTTTTTCTGAAAGGAATTTCTTGTCATCAAGTATTTTGTCTTCTGGTGATTTTGGTTTTTCCAAAGGAATTTCTGAAGGGAATTTCTTGTCATCAGTAGTCTTTTCTTCAGGTGATTTAAGTTTATCGTCTTCAAGTTTCAGTTTAACCAAAGCCGTTTCTGTAGGCAATTTCTTGTCTTCAATTAGTTCGGCTTCTGGTGATTTTGGTTGTTCCAAAGGAATTTCGGAATGGAATTTCTTGTCGTCAATAGGTTTGTCTTCTGGTGATTTTGGTTTTTCTAAAGGAATTTCCGTTAGCAATTTCTTGTCTTCAATTAGTGTGTCTTCTGTTGATTGTGGTTTTTCCAAAGGAATTTCTGAAGGGAATTTCTTGTCATCAATAGGTTTGTCTTCAGGTGATTTAAGTTTATCAATAGATTGTTCAGTTGGGAGTATTTTGTCGTCTGCTAGTTTTGGTTTAACCACAGCTATTTCTGTAGGCAATTTCTTGTCATCAATTATTTTGTCTTCTGGTGATTTTGGTTTTTCCAAAGGAATTTCTGAAAGGAATTTCTTGTCATCAGTAGTCTTTTCTTCAGGTGATTTAAGTTTATCGTCTTTAAGTTTCGGTTTAACCAAAGCTGTTTCTGTAGGCAATTTCCTGTCTTCAATTATTTCGTCTTCTGGTGATTTTGGTTTTTCTGAAAGGAGTTTCTTGGCATCAATAAGTTTGTCTTCTGGTGATTTTGGTTTTTCCAAAGGAATTTCTGAAGGGAGTTTCTTATCATCAGTAGGCTTGTCTTCAGGTGATTTTAGTTTATCAATAGATTGTTTAGTTGGGAGTATTTTGTCGTCTGCAAGTTTCGGTTTAACAAAAGTTATTTCTGTAGGCAATTTCTTGCCCTCAATTAGCTTGTGTTCTGGTGATTTTGGTTTTTCCAAAGGAATTTCTGAAGGTAATTTCTCTTCATCAATAACTTTGTCTTCTGGTGATTTAAGTTTATCAATAGATTGTTCAGCTGGGAGTATTTTGTCGTCTGCTAGTTTTGGTTTAACCACAGCTATTTCTGTAGGCAATTTCTTGTCATCAATTATTTTGTCTTCTGGTGATTTTGGTTTTTCCAAAGGAATTTCTGAAGGGAATTTCTTGTCATCAATAAGTTTGTCTTTTGGTGATTTTGGTTTTTCCAAAGGAATTTCTGAAAGGAGTTTCTTATCATCAGTAGGCTTGTCTTCAGGTGATTTAAGTTTATCAATAGGTTCTTCAGTTGGCAGTATTTTGTTGTCTGCAAGTTTCGGGTTAACCATAGCTATTTCTGTAGGCAATTTCTTGTCTTCAATTAGTTCGTCTTCTTGTGATTTTTGTTTTTCCAAAGGAACTTCTGAAGGGAATTTCTTGTCATCAGAAGGCTTGTCTTCAGGTGATTTAAGTTTATCGTCTGCAAGTTTAGGTTTAACCAAAGCTATTTCTGTAGGCAATTTCTTGTCTTCAATTAGTTCGTCTTCTGGTGATTTTGGTTTTTCGAAAGGAATTTCTGAAGGGAAATTCTTGTCATCGGAAGGCTTGTCTTCAGGTGATTTAAGTTTATTGTCTGTAAGTTTCGGTTTAACCAAAGCTATTTCTGTAGGCAATTTCTTGTCATCAATTAGTTCGTCTTCTGGTGATTTTGGTTTTTCCAAAGGAATTTCTGAAGGGAATTTCTTGTCATCAGTAGGCTTTTCTTCAGGTGATTTAAGGTTATCGTCTGCAAGTTTCGGTTTAACCAAAACTATTTCTGTAGGCAATTTCTTGTCATCAATTAGTTTGTCTTCTGGAGATTTTGGTTGTTCCAAAGGAATTTCTAAAGGGAATTTCTTGTCATCAGTAGTTTTGTCGTCAGGTGATTTTAGTTTATCAATAGATTGTTTAGTTGGGAGTATTTTGTCGTCTGCAAGTTTCGGTTTAACAAAAGTTATTTCTGTAGGCAATTTCTTGCCCTCAATTAGCTTGTGTTCTGGTGATTTTGGTTTTTCCAAAGGAATTTCTGAAGGTAATTTCTCTTCATCAATAAGTTTGTCTTCTGGTGATTTAAGTTTATCAATAGATTGTTCAGTTGGGAGTATTTTGTCGTCTGCTAGTTTTGGTTTAACCACAGCTATTTCTGTAGGCAATTTCTTGTCATCAATTATTTTGTCTTTTGGTGATTTTGGTTTTTCCAAAGGAATTTCTGAAGGGAATTTCTTGTCATCAATAAGTTTGTCTTCTGGTGATTTTGGTTTTTCCAAAGGAATTTCTGAAGGGAGTTTCTTATCATCAGTAGGCTTGTCTTCAGGTGATTTAAGTTTATCAATAGGTTGTTCAGTTGGCAGTATTTTGTTGTCTGCAAGTTTCGGGTTAACCAAAGCTATTTCTGTAGGCAATTTCTTGTCTTCAATTAGTTCGTCTTCTTGTGATTTTTGTTTTTCCAAAGGCACTTCTGAAGGGAATTTCTTGTCATCAGAAGGCTTGTCTTCAGGTGATTTAAGTTTATCGTCTGCAAATTTAGGTTTAACCAAAGCTATTTCTGTAGGCAATTTCTTGTCATCAATTAGTTCGTCTTCTGGTGATTTTGGTTGTTCCAAAGGAATTTCGGAATGGAATTTCTTGTCGTCAATAAGTTTGTCTTCTGGTGATTTTGGTTTTTCTAAAGGAATTTCCGTTAGCAATTTCTTGTCTTCAATTAGTGTGTCTTCTGTTGATTGTGGTTTTTCCAAAGGAATTTCTGAAGGGAATTTCTTGTCATCAGTAGGTTTGTCTTCAGGTGATTTAAGTTTATCAATAGATTGTTCAGTTGGGAGTATTTTGTCGTCTGCTAGTTTTGGTTTAACCACAGCTATTTCTGTAGGCAATTTCTTGTCATCAAGTATTTTGTCTTCTGGTGATTTTGGTTTTTCCAAAGGAATTTCTGAAGGGAATTTCTTGTCATCAGTAGTCTTTTCTTCAGGTGATTTAAGTTTATCGTCTTCAAGTTTCGGTTTAACCAAAGCTGTTTCTGTAGGCAATTTCTTGTCTTCAATTAGTTCGTCTTCTGGTGATTTTGGTTGTTCCAAATGAATTTCGGAATGGAATTTCTTGTCGTCAATAAGTTTGTCTTCTAGTGATTTTGGTTTTTCTAAAGGAATTTCCGTTAGCAATTTCTTGTCTTCAATTAGTGTGTCTTCTGTTGATTGTGGTTTTTCCAAAGGAATTTCTGAAGGGAGTTTCTTGTCATCAATAGGTTTGTCTTCAGGTGATTTAAGTTTATCAATAGATTGTTCAGTTGGGAGTATTTTGTCGTCTGCTAGTTTTGGTTTAACCACAGCTATTTCTGTAGGCAATTTCTTGTCATCAATTATTTTGTCTTCTGGTGATTTTGGTTTTTCCAAAGGAATTTCTGAAAGGAATTTCTTGTCATCAGTAGTCTTTTCTTCAGGTGATTTAAGTTTATCGTCTTTAAGTTTCGGTTTAACCAAAGCTGTTTCTGTAGGCAATTTCCTGTCTTCAATTAGTTCGTCTTCTGGTGATTTTGGTTTTTCTGAAAGGAATTTCTTGTCATCAATAAGTTTGTCTTCTGGTGATTTTGGTTTTTCCAAAGGAATTTCTGAAGGGAGTTTTTTATCATCAGTAGGCTTGTCTTCAGGTAATTTTAGTTTATCAATAGATTGTTTAGTTGGGAGTATTTTGTCGTCTGCAAGTTTCGGTTTAACAAAAGTTATTTCTGTAGGCAATTTCTTGCCCTCAATTAGCTTGTGTTCTGGTGATTTTGGTTTTTCCAAAGGAATTTCTGAAGGTAATTTCTCTTCATCAATAACTTTGTCTTCTGGTGATTTAAGTTTATCAATAGATTGTTCAGTTGGGAGTATTTTGTCGTCTGCTAGTTTTGGTTTAACCACAGCTATTTCTGTAGGCAATTTCTTGTCATAAATTATTTTGTCTTCTGGTGATTTTGGTTTTTCCAAAGCAATTTCTGAAGGGAATTTCTTGTCATCAATAAGTTTGTCTTCTGGTGATTTTGGTTTTTCCAAAGGAATTTCTGAAGGGAGTTTCTTATCATCAGTAGGCTTGTCTTCAGGTGATTTAAGTTTATCAATAGGTTGTTCAGTTGGCAGTATTTTGTTGTCTGCAAGTTTCGGGTTAACCAAAGCTATTTCTGTAGGCAATTTCTTGTCTTCAATTAGTTCGTCTTCTTGTGATTTTTGTTTTTTCAAAAGAACTTCTGAAGGGAATTTCTTGTCATCAGAAGGCTTGTCTTCAGGTGATTTAAGTTTATCGTCTGCAAGTTTAGGTTTAACCAAAGCTATTTCTGTAGGCAATTTCTTGTCTTCAATTAGTTCGTCTTCTGGTGATTTTGGTTTTTCGAAAGGAATTTCTGAAGGGAAATTCTTGTCATCGGAAGGCTTGTCTTCAGGTGATTTAAGTTTATTGTCTGTAAGTTTCGGTTTAACCAAAGCTATTTCTGTAGGCAATTTCTTGTCATCAATTAGTTCGTCTTCTGGTGATTTTGGTTTTTCCAAAGGAATTTCTGAAGGGAATTTCTTGTCATCAGTAGGCTTGTCTTCAGGTGATTTAAGGTTATCGTCTGCAAGTTTCGGTTTAACCAAAGCTATTTCTGTAGGCAAATTCTTGTCTTCAATTGGTTTGTCTACTGGTGATTTTAGTTTTTCCAAAGGAATTTCTGAAGGGAATTTCTTGTCATCAGAAGTCTTGTCTTCAGGTGATTTAAGTTTATCCTCTGCAAGTTTCGGTTTAACCATAACTATTTCTTTAGGCAATTTCTTGTCTTCAATTAGTTCGTCTTCTGGTGATTTTTGTTTTTCCAAAGGAACTTCTGAAGGGAATTTCTTGTCATCAGAAGGCTTGTCTTCAGGTGATTTAAGTTTATCGTCTGCAAGTTTCGGGTTAACCAAAGCTATTTCTGTAGGCAATTTCTTGTCTTTAATAAGTTTGTCTTCTGGTGATTTTGGTTTTTCCAAAGGAATTTCTGAAGGTAATTTCTTGTCATCAGTAGGCTTGTCTTCAGGTGATTTAAGTTTATCAATAGGTTGTTCAGTTGGGAGTATTTGGTCGTCTAAAAGTTTCTTTTTGACGACAGCTATTTCTTTAGGCAATTTCTTGTCATCAATTTGTTTGTCTTCTGGTGATTTAAGTTTTTCCAAAGGAATTTCTGAAGGAAATTTCTTGTCATCAGAAGGCTTGTCTTCAGGTGATTTAAGTTTATCAATAGATTGTTCAGTTGGGAGTATTTTGTCATCTGCTAGTTTTGGTTTAACCACAGCTATTTCTGTAGGCAATTTCTTGTCATCAATTATTTTGTCTTCTGGTGATTTTGGTTTTTCCAAAGGAATTTCTGAAGGGAATTTCTTGTCATCAGTAGTCTTTTCTTCAGGTGATTTAAGTTTATCGTCTTCAAGTTTCGGTTTAACCAAAGCTGTTTCTGTAGGCAATTTCTTGTCTTCAATTAGTTCGTCTTCTGGTGATTTTGGTTGTTCCAAAGGAATTTCGGAATGGAATTTCTTGTCGTCAATAGGTTTGTCTTCTGGTGATTTTGGTTTTTCTAAAGGAATTTCCGTTAGCAATTTCTTGTCTTCAATTAGTGTGTCTTCTGTTGATTGTGGTTTTTCCAAAGGAATTTCTGAAGGGAATTTCTTGTCATCAGAAGGCTTGTCGTCATTTAATTTAAGTTTATCGTCTGCAAGTTTCGGTTTGACCAAAGCTATTTCTGTAGGCAATTTCTTGTCTTCAATTAGTTCGTCTTCTGGTGATTTTGGTTTTTCTGAAAGGAATTTCTTGTCATCAATAAGTTTGTCTTCTGGTGATTTTGGTTTTTCCAAAGGAATTTCTGAAGGAAGTTTCTTATCATCAGTAGGCTTGTCTTCAAGTGATTTTGGTTTATCAATAGATTGTTCAGTTGGGAGTATTTTGTCGTCTGCAAGTTTCGGTTTAACAAAAGGTATTTCTGTAGGCAATTTCTTGTCCTCAATTAGCTTGTGTTCTGGTGATTTTGGTTTTTCCAAAGGAATTTCTGAAGGGAATTTATCTTCATCAATAAGTTTGTCTTCTGGTGATTTTAAGTTTTCCAAAGGAATTTCTGAAGGGAATTTCTTGTCATCGGAAGGCTTGTCTTCAGGTGATTTAAGTTTATCAATAGATTGTTCAGTTGGGAGTATTTTGTCGTCTGCAAGTTTCGGTTTAACAAAAGGTATTTCTGTAGGCAATTTCTTGTCCTCAATTAGCTTGTGTTCTGGTGATTTTGGTTTTTCCAAAGGAATTTCTAAAGGGAATTTCTCTTCTTCAATAAGTTTGTCTTCTGGTGATTTTGGTTTTTCAAATTGAATTTCTGAAGGGAATTTCTTGTCATCAGAAAGCTTGTCTTCAGGTGATTTAAGTTTATCGTCTGCAAGTTTCGGTTTAACTAAAGCTATTTCTGTAGGTAATTTCTTGTCTTCAATTAGTTCGTCTTCTGGTGATTTTGGTTGTTCCAAAGGAATTTCGGAATGGAATTTTTTGTCGTCAATAAGTTTGTCTTCTGGTGATTTTGGTTTTTCTAAAGAAATTTCCGTTAGCAATTTTTTGTCTTCAATTAGTATGTCTTCTGGTGATTGTGGTTTTTCCAAAGGAATTTCTGAAAGGAAATTCTTGTCAGCAGAAGAATTGTCTTCAAGTGATTTTAGTTTATCGTCTGCACGTAGCGGTTTAACCAAAGCTATTTCTGTAGGGAGTATCTTGTCTTCAATTAGTTTGCCTTCTGGTGATTTTGGTTTTTCCAAAGGAATTTCTGAAGGGAAATTCTTGTCATCGGAAGGCTTGTCTTCAGGTGATTTAAGGTTATTGTCTGTAAGTTTCGGTTTAACTAAAGCTATTTCTGTAGGCAATTTCTTGTCTTTAATTAGTTCGTCTTCTGGTGATTTTGGTTGTTCCAAAGGAATTTCGGAATGGAATTTCTTGTCGTCAATAAGTTTGTCTTCTGGTGATTTTGGTTTTTCTAAAGAAATTTCCGTTAGCAATTTTTTGTCTTCAATTAGTGTGTCTTCTGGTGATTGTGGTTTTTCCAAAGGAATTTCTGAAAGGAAATTCTTGTCAGCAGAAGAATTGTCTTCAAGTGATTTAAGTTTATCGTCTGCACGTAGCGGTTTAACCAAAGCTATTTCTGTAGGCAATTTCTTGTCCTCAATTAGTGTGTCTTCTGGTGATTTTTGTTTTTCCAAAGGAATTTCTGAAGGGAATTTCTTGTCATCAGTAGGCTTGTCTTCAGGTGATTTAAGTTTATCGTCTACAAGTTTCGGATTTGCCAAAGCTATTTCTGTAGGCAATTTCTTGTCATCAATTAATTTGTCTTCTGGTGATTTTGGTTTTTCCAAAGGAATTTCTGAAGGGAATTTCTTGTCATCAGTAGGCTTGTCTTTGTCGTCTGCAAGTTTCGGTATAACCACAGCTATTTCTGTAGGCAATTTCTTGTCATCAATTATTTTGTCTTCTGGTGATTTTGGTTTTTCCAAAGGAATTTCCGTAGGCAATTTCTTGTCTTCAATTTGTGTGTCTTCTGGTGATTTTGGTTTTTCCAAAAGAATTTCTGAAGGGAATTTCTTGTCATCAGTAGGCTTATCTTCAGGTGATTTAAGTTTATCGTCTGCAAGTTTCGGGTTAACCAAAGCTATTTCTGTAGGCAATTTCTTGTCTTTAATAAGTTTGTCTTCTGGTGATTTTGGTTTTTCCAAAGGAATTTCTGAGGAGAATTTCTTGTCATCAGTAGGCTTGTCTTCAGGTGATTTAAGTTTATCAATAGGTTGTTCAGTTGGGAGTATTTTGTCATCTGCAAGTTTCTGTTTGACCACAGCTATTTCTTTAGGCAATTTCTTGTCATCAATTAGTTTGTCTTCTGGTGATTTTAGTTTTTCCAAAGGAATTTCTGAAGGGAATTTCTTATAATCAGAAGGCTTGTCTTCAGGTGATTTTAATTTATCATCTGCAAGTTTCGGTTTAACCAAAGCTATTTCTGTAGGCAATTTCTTGTCTTCAATTAGTTCGTCTTCTGGTGATTTTGGTTTTTCTGAAAGGAATTTCGTGTCATCAATAAGTTTGTCTTCTGGTGATTTTAGTTTTTCCAAAGGAATTTCTGAAGGGAATTTCTTATAATCAGAAGGCTTGTCTTCAGGTGATTTAAGTTTATCGTCTACAAGTTTCGGATTTGCCAAAGCTATTTCCGTAGGCAATTTCTTGTCTTCAATTTGTGTGTCTTCTGGTGATTTTGGTTTTTCCAAAAGAATTTCTGAAGGGAATTTCTTGTCATCAGTAGGCTTGTCTTCAGGTGATTTAAGTTTATCGTCTGCAAGTTTCGGGTTAACCAAAGCTATTTCTGTAGGCAATTTCTTGTCTTTAATAAGTTTGTCTTCTGGTGATTTTGGTTTTTCCAAAGGAATTTCTGAGGAGAATTTCTTGTCATCAGTAGGCTTGTCTTCAGGTGATTTAAGTTTTTCAATAGGTTGTTCAGTTGGGAGTATTTTGTCATCTGCAAGTTTCTGTTTGACCACAGCTATTTCTGTAGGCAATTTCTTGTCATCAATTAGTTTGTCTTCTGGTGATTTTAGTTTTTCCAAAGGAATTTCTGAAGGGAATTTCTTATAATCAGAAGGCTTGTCTTCAGGTGATTTAAGTTTATCGTCTACAAGTTTCGGATTTGCCAAAGCTATTTCTGTAGGCAATTTCTTGTCATCAATTAATTTGTCTTCTGGTGAGTTTGGTTTTTCCAAAGGAATTTCTGAAGGGAATTTCTTGTCATCAGTAGGCTTGTCTTTGTCGTCTGCAAGTTTCGGTATAACCACAGCTATTTCTGTAGGCAATTTCTTGTCATCAATTATTTTGTCTTCTGGTGATTTTGGTTTTTCCAAAGGAATTTCCGTAGGCAAGTTCTTGTCTTCAATTTGTGTGTCTTCTGGTGATTTTGGTTTTTCCAAAAGAATTTCTGAAGGGAATTTCTTGTCATCAGTAGGCTTGTCTTCAGGTGATTTAAGTTTATCGTCTGCAAGTTTCGGGTTAACCAAAGCTATTTCTGTAGGCAATTTCTTGTCTTTAATAAGTTTGTCTTCTGGTGATTTTGGTTTTTCCAAAGGAATTTCTGAGGAGAATTTCTTGTCATCAGTAGGCTTGTCTTCAGGTGATTTAAGTTTATCAATAGGTTGTTCAGTTGGGAGTATTTTGTCATCTGCAAGTTTCAGTTTGACCACAGCTATTTCTTTAGGCAATTTCTTGTCATCAATTAGTTTGTCTTCTGGTGATTTTAGTTTTTCCAAAGGAATTTCTGAAGGGAATTTCTTATAATCAGAAGGCTTGTCTTCAGGTGATTTTAATTTATCGTCTGCAAGTTTCGGGTTAACCAAAGCTATTTCTGTAGGCAATTTCTTGTCTTTAATAAGTTTGTCTTCTGGTGATTTTGGTTTTTCCAAAGGAATTTCTGAGGAGAATTTCTTATCATCAGTAGGCTTGTCTTCAGGTGATTTTAGTTTATCAATAGATTGTTCAGTTGGGAGTATTTTGTCGTCTTCAAGTTTCTGCTTGACAACAGCTATTTCTGTAGGCAATTTATTGTCATCAATTAGCTTGTCTTCTGTTGATTTTAGTTTTTCCAAAGGAATTTCTGAAGGGAAGTTCTTGTCATCAAAAAGTTTGTCTTCTGGTGTTTTTGGTTTTTCCAAAGAAATTTCTGAAGGGAATTTCTTGTCATCAGAAGGCTTGTCTTCAGGTGATTTAAGTTTATCAATAGGGTGTTCAGTTGGGAGTATTTTGTCGTCTGCAAGTTTCGGTGTAACCAAAGCTATTTCTGTAGGCAATTTCTTAACTTCAATTATTTCGTCTTCTGGTGATTTTAGTTTTTCCAAAGGAATTTCTGAAGGGAATTTCTTGTCATCAGAAGGCTTGTCTTCAGGTGATTTAAGTTTATCATCTGCAAGTTTCTGTTTAACTAAAGCTATTTCTGTAGGCAATTTCTTGTCTTCAATTAGTTCGTCTTCTGGTGATTTTGGTTGTTCCAAAGGAATTTCGGAATGGAATTTCTTGTCGTCAATAAGTTTGTCTTCTGGTGATTTTGGGTTTTCTAAAGAAATTTCCGTTAGCAATTTCTTGTCTTCAATTAGTGTGTCTTCTGGTGATTGTGGTTTTTCCAAAGGAATTTCTGAAAAGAATTTCTTGTCAGCAGAAGAATTGTTTTCAAGTGATTTTAGTTTATCGTCTGCAAGTATCGGTTTAACCAAAGCTATTTCTGTAGGGAGTTTCTTGTCTTCAATTAGTTTGCCTTCTGGTGATTTTGGTTTTTCCAAAGGAATTTCTGAAGGGAATTTCTTGTCATCAGAAAACTTTTCTTCAGTTGATTTAAGTTTATCGTCTTCAAGTTTCGGTTTAACCAAAGCTATTTCTGTAGGCAATTTCTTGTCTACAATTAGTTCGTCTTCTGGTGATTTTGGTTTTTTTGAAGGGAATTTCGTGTCATCAATAAGTTTGTCTTCTTGTGATTTTGGTCTTTCC
This sequence comes from Tetanocera ferruginea, assembly GCA_958299015.1. NCBI lineage: Eukaryota > Metazoa > Arthropoda > Insecta > Diptera > Sciomyzidae > Tetanocera > Tetanocera ferruginea. The sequence goes on along the minus strand of OY282644.1, from coordinate 110,790,904 downwards.
AAAGGAATTTCCGAAGGGAGTTTCTTATCATCAGTAGGCTTGTCTTCAGGTGATTTTAGTTTATCAATAGATTGTTCAGTTGGGAGTATTTTGTCGTCTGCAAGTTTCGGTTTAACCACAGCTATTTCTGTAGGCAATTTCTTGTCATCAATTAGCTTGTGTTCTGGTGATTTTGGTTTTTCCAAAGGAATTTCGGAAGGGAAATTCTTGTCATCAATAAGTTTGTCTTCTGGTGATTTTAAGTTTTCCAAAGGAATTTCTGAAGGGAATTTCTTGTCATCGGAAGACTTGTCTTCAGGTGATTTAAGTTTATCAATAGGTTGTTCAGTTGGGAGTATTTTGTCGTCTGCAAGTTTCGGTATAACCAAAGCTATTTCTGTAGGCAATTTCTTGTCTTCAATTATTTCGTCTTCTGGTGATTTTAGTTTTTCCAAAGGAATTTCTGAAGGGAATTTCTTGTCATCAGAAGGCTTGTCTTCAGGTGATTTATCATCTGCAAGTTTCTGTTTAACTAAAGCTATTTCTGTAGGCAATTTCTTGTCTTCAATTAGTTCGTCTTCTGGTGATTTTGGTTGTTCCAAAGGAATTTCGGAATGGAATTTCTTGTCGTCAATAAGTTTGTCTTCTGGTGATTTTGGGTTTTTTAAAGAAATTTCCGTTAGCAATTTCTTGTCTTCAATTAGTGTGTCTTCTGGTGATTGTGGTTTTTCCAAAGGAATTTCTGAAAAGAATTTCTTGTCAGCAGAAGAATTGTTTTCAAGTGATTTAAGTTTATCGTCTGCAAGTATCGGTTTAACCAAAGCTATTTCTGTAGGGAGTTTCTTGTCTTCAATTAGTTTGCCTTCTGGTGATTTTGGTTTTTCCAAAGGAATTTCTGAAGGAAAATTCTTGTCATCGGAAGGCTTGTCTTCAGGTGATTTAAGTTTATTGTCTGTAAGTTTCGATTTAACCAAAGCTATTTCTGTAGACAATTTCTTGTCTTTAATAAGTTTGTCTTCTGGTGATTTTTGTTTTTCCAAAGGAATTTCTGAAGAGAATTTCTTGTCATCAGTAGGCTTTTCTTCAGGTGATTTAAGTTTATCAATAGGTTGTTCAGTTGGGAGTATTTTGTCGTCTGCAAGTTTCTGTTTGACCACAGCTATTTCTTTAGGCAATTTCTTGTCATCAATTAGTTTGTCTTCTGGTGATTTTAGTTTTTCCAAAGGAATTTCTGAAGGGAATTTCTTGTCATCAGAAGGCTTGTCTGATTTAAGTTTATCGTCTGCAAGTTTCGGTTTAACCAAAGCTATTTCTGTAGGCAATTTCTTGTCTTCAAATAGTTCGTCTTCTGGTGATTTTGGTTGTTCCAAAGGAATTTCGGAATGGAATTTCTTGTCGTTAATAAGTTTGTCTTCTGGTGATTTTGGTTTTTCTAAAGGAATTTCCGTTAGCAATTTCTTGTCTTCAATTAGTGTGTCTTCTGGTGATTGTGGTTTTTCCAAAGGAATTTCTGAAGGGAATTTCTTGTCATCAGAAGGCTTGTCGTCATTTAATTTAAGTTTATCGTCTGCAAGTTTCGGTTTGACCAAAGCTATTTCTGTAGGCAATTTCTTGTCTTCAATTAGTTCGTCTTCTGGTGATTTTGGTTTTTCTGAAAGGAATTTCTTGTCATCAATAAGTTTGTCTTCTGGTGATTTTGGTTTTTCCAAAGGAATTTCTGAAGGAAGTTTCTTATCATCAGTAGGCTTGTCTTCAAGTGATTTTGGTTTATCAATAGATTGTTCAGTTGGGAGTATTTTGTCGTCTGCAAGTTTCGGTTTAACAAAAGCTATTTCTGTAGGCAATTTCTTGTCTTCAATTAGTTCGTCTTCTGGTGAGTTTGGTTTTTCCAAAGGAATTTCTGAAGGGAATTTCTTGTCATCAGTAGGCTTGTCTTTGTCGTCTGCAAGTTTCGGTATAACCACAGCTATTTCTGTAGGCAATTTCTTGTCATCAATTATTTTGTCTTCTGGTGATTTTGGTTTTTCTAAAGGAATTTCCGTTAGCAATTTCTTGTCTTCAGTTAGTGTGTCTTCTGGTGATTGAGGTTTTTCCAACAAAATTTCTGAAGGGAATTTCTTGTCATCAGTAGGCTTGTCTTCAGGTGATTTAAGTTTATCAATAGATTGTTCAGTTGGGAGAATTATGTTGTCTGCAAGTTTCGGTTTAACCACAGCTATTTCTGAAGGCAATTTCTTGTCATCAATAAGTTTGTCTTCTGGTGATTTTGATTTTTCCAAAAGAATTTCCGAAAGGAATTTCTTGTCATCAATAAGTTTGTCTTCTGTTGATTTTGGTTTTTCCAAAGGAATTTCTGAAGGGAATTTCTGGTCATCAGAAGGCATGTCTTCAGGTGATTTAAGTTTATCGTCTGCAAGTTTCGCTTTGACCAAAGCTATTTCTGTAGGCAATTTCTTTTCTTCAATTAGTTCGTCTTCTGGTGATTTTGGTTTTTCCAATGGAATTTCGGAATGGAATTTCTTGTCATTAATAAGTTTGTCTTCTGGTGATTTTGGTTTTTCCAAAGGAAATTCTGAAGGGAATTTCTGGTCATCAGTAGGCTTGTCTTCAGGTGATTTAAGTTTATCAATAGATTGTTCAGTTGGGAGTATTTTGTTGTCTGCAAGTTTCGGTTTAACCACAGCAATATCTGTAGGCAAATTCTTGTCATCAAGTAGATTGTCTTCTGGTGATTTTTGTTTTTCCAAAAGAATTTCTGAAGGGAATTTCTTGTCATCAGAAGGCTTGTCTTCAGGTGATTTTAGTTTATCGTCTGCAAGGTTCGGTTTAAGCAAAGCTATTTCTGTAGGCAATTTCTTGTCTTCAATTAGTTCGTCTTCTGGTGATTTTGGTTGTTCCCAACGAATTTCGGAAGGGAATTTCTTGTCGTCAATAAGTTTGTCTTCTTGTAATTTTGGTTTTTTCAAAAGAATTTCCGTAGGCAAATTCTTGTTTTCAATTAGTGTGTCTTCTGGTGATTTTGGTTTTTCCAAAAGAATTTCTGAAGGAAATTTCTTGTCATCAGAAGGCTTGTATTCAGGTGCTTTAAATTTATCAATAGGTTGTTCAGTTGGGAGTATTTTGTCGTCTGCAAGTTTCTGCTTGACAACAGCTATTTCTGTAGGCAATTTGTTGTCTTCAATTAGTTCGTCTTCTGGTGATTTTAGTTTTTCTAAAGGAATTTCTGAAGGGAATTTCTTGTCATCAAAAAGTTTTTCTTCTGGTGTTTTTGGTTTTTCCAAAGGAATTTCTGAATTGAATTTCTTGTCATCAGAAGGCTTGTCTTCAGGTGATTTAAGTTTATCGTCTGCAAGTTTCGGTTTTAGCAAAGCTATTTCTTTAGGCAATTTCTTGTCTTCAATTAGTTCGTCTTCTGGTGATTTTGGTTGTTCCAAAGGAAAGTCGGAAGGGAATGTCTTGTCGTCAAATAGTTTGTCTTCTTGTAATTTTGGTTTTTCCATAGGAATTTCCGTAGGCAACTTCTTGTCTTCAATTAAATCGTCTTCTGGTGATTTTGGTTTTTCCAAAGGAATTTCTGAAGAAAATTTCTTGTCATCAGAAGGCTTGTCTTCAGGTGATTTTATTTTATCAATAGGTTGTTCAGTTGGGAGTTTTTTGTCTTCTGGTGATTTTGGTTTTTCCAAAAGAATTCCCGAAGGGAATTTCTTGTCACCAATAAGTTTTTCTTCTGGTGTTTTTGGTTTTTCCAAAAGAATTTCCGAAGGGAATTTCTTGTCATCAGTAGGCTTGTCTTCAAGTGATTTAAGTTTATCAATAGGTTTTTCAGTTGGGAGTATTTTGTCGTCTGCATGTTTCGGTTTAAAAACAGCTATTTCTGTAGGCAATTTCTTGATATCAATAACATTGTCTTCTGGTGATTTTGGTTTTTCCAAAAGAATTTCCGAAAGGAATTTCTTGTCATCAATAAGTTTGTCTTCTGGTGATTTTGGTTTTCCCAGAGGAAGTACTGAAGGCAATTTCTTGTCATCAATAAGTTTGTCTTCTGGTGATTTTGGTTTTTCCAAAGGAATTTCTGAAGGGAATTTCTTGTCATCAGAAGGCTTGTCTTCAGGTGATTTAAGTTTATCGTCTGCAAGTTTCGCTTTAACCAAAGCTATTTCTTTAGGCAATTTCTTGTCTTCAATTAGTTCGTCTTCTTGTGATTTTGGTTGTTCCAAAGGAAATTCGGAAGGGAATGTCTTGTCGTCAAATAGTTTGTCTTCTTGTAATTTTGGTTTTTCCATAGGAATTTCCGTAGGCAACTTCTTGTCTTCAATTAAATCGTCTTCTGGTGATTTTGGTTTTTCCAAAGGAATTTCTGAAGAAAATTTCTTGTCATCAGAAGGCTTGTCTTCAGGTGATTTTAGTTTATCAATAGGTTGTTCAGTTGGGAATTTTTTGTCTTCTGGTGATTTTGGTTTTTCCAAAAGAATTTCCGAAGGGAATTTCTTGTCACCAATAAGTTTTTCTTCTGGTGTTTTTGGTTTTTCCAAAAGAATTTCCGAAGGGAATTTCTTGTCATCAGTAGGCTTGTCTTCAAGTGATTTAAGTTTAGCAATAGGTTTTTCAGTTGGGAGTATTTTGTCGTCTGCATGTTTCGGTTTAACAACAGCTATTTCTGTAGGCAATTTCTTGATATCAATAACATTGTCTTCTGGTGATTTTGGTTTTTCCAAAAGAATTTCCGAAAGGAATTTCTTGTCATCAATAAGTTTGTCTTCTGGTGATTTTGGTTTTCCCAGAGGAAGTACTGAAGGCAATTTCTTGTCATCAATAAGTTTGTCTTCTGGTGATTTTGGTTTTTCCAAAGGAATTTCTGAAGGGAATTTCTTGTCATCAGAAGGCTTTTCTTCAGGTGATTTAAGTTTATCGTCTGCAAGTTTCGCTTTAACCAAAGCTATTTCTTTAGGCAATTTCTTGTCTTCAATTAGTTCGTCTTCTTGTGATTTTGGTTGTTCCAAAGGAAATTCGGAAGGGAATGTCTTGTCGTCAAATAGTTTGTCTTCTTGTAATTTTGGTTTTTCCATAGGAATTTCCGTAGGCAACTTCTTGTCTTCAATTAAATCGTCTTCTGGTGATTTTGGTTTTTCCAAAGGAATTTCTGAAGAAAATTTCTTGTCATCAGAAGGCTTGTCTTCAGGTGATTTTAGTTTATCAATAGGTTGTTCAGTTGGGAGTTTTTTGTCTTCTGGTGATTTTGGTTTTTCCAAAAGAATTTCCGAAGATAATTTCTTGTCACCAATAAGTTTTTCTTCTGGTGTTTTTGGTTTTTCCAAAAGAATTTCCGAAGGGAATTTCTTGTCATCAGTAGGCTTGTCTTCAAGTGATTTAAGTTTAGCAATAGGTTTTTCAGTTGGGAGTATTTTGTCGTCTGCATGTTTCGGTTTAACAACAGCTATTTCTGTAGGCAATTTCTTGATATCAATAACATTGTCTTCTGGTGATTTTGGTTTTTCCAAAAGAATTTCCGAAAGGCATTTCTTGTCATCAATAAGTTTGTCTTCTGGTGATTTTGGTTTTTCCAATGGAATTTCTGAAGGGAATTTCTTGTCATCAGAAGGCTTGTCTTCAGGTGATTTAAGTTTATAGTCTTCAAGTTTCGGTTTAACCAAAGCTTTTTCTGTAGGCATATTCTTGTCTTCAATTGGTTTGGCTTCTGGTGATTTTGGTTTTTCCAAAGGAATTTCTGAAGGGAATTTCTTGTCATCAGAAGGCTTGTCTTCAGGTGATTTAAGTTTATCGTCTGCAAGTTTCGGTTTAACCACAGCTATTTCTGTAGGTAGTTTCTTGTCATCACTTAGTCCGTCTTCTGGTGATTTTGGTTTTTCCAATGGAATTTCTGAAGGTAATTTCTTGTCATCAGTAGGTTTGTCTTCAAGTGATTTAAGTTTAACAATAGATTGTTCAGTTGGGAGTATTTTGTCGTCTTCAAGTTTCTGATTGACAACAGCTATTTCTGTAGGCAATTTATTGTCATCAATTAGCTTGTCTTCTGTTGATTTTAGTTTTTCCAAAGGAATTTCTGAAGGTAATTTCTTGTCATCAGTAGGTTTGTCTTCAAGTGATTTAAGTTTAACAATAGATTGTTCAGTTGGGAGTATTTTGTCGTCTTCAAGTTTCTGATTGACAACAGCTATTTCTGTAGGCAATTTATTGTCATCAATTAGCTTGTCTTCTGTTGATTTTAGTTTTTCCAAAGGAATTTCTGAAGGGAAGTTCTTGTCATCAAAAAGTTTGTCTTCTGGTGTTTTTGGTTTTTCCAAAGAAATTTCTGAAGGGAATTTCTTGTCATCAGAATGCTTGTCTTCAGGTGATTTAAGTTTATCAATAGGGTGTTCAGTTGGGAGTATTTTGTCGTCTGCAAGTTTCGGTTTGACCAAAGCTATTTCTGTAGGCAAATTCTTGTCATCAAAAAGTTTGTCTTCTGGTGTTTTTGGTTTTTCCAAAGAAATTTCTGAAGGGAATTTCTTGTCATCAGAAGGCTTGTCTTCAGGTGATTTAAGTTTATCAATAGGGTGTTCAGTTGGGAGTATTTTGTCGTCTGCAAGTTTCGGTTTGACCAAAGCTATTTCTGTAGGCAAATTCTTGTCTTCAATTGGTTTGTCTACTGGTGATTTTGGTTTTTCCAAAGGAATTTCTGAAGGGAATTTCTTGTCATCAGTAGGTTTGTCTTCAGGTGATTTAAGTTTATCAATAGGGTGTTCAGTTGGGAGTATTTTGTCGTCTGCAAGTTTCGGTTTGACCAAAGCTTTTTCTGTAGGCAATTTTTTTTCATCAATTAGTTTGTCTTCTGGTGATTTTGGTTTTTCCAAAAGAATTTCCGAAAGGAATTTCTTGTCATCAATAAGTTTGTCTTCTGGTGATTTTGGTTTTCCCAGAGGAATTACTGAAGGCAATTTCTTGTCATCAATTAGTTTGTCTTCTGGTGATTTTGGTTTTTCTAAAGGAATTTCTGAAGGGAATTTCTTGGCATCAGAAGGCTTGTCTTCAGGTGATTTAAGTGTATCGTCTGCAAGTTTCGGTTTAACCAAAGCTATTTCTGTAGGCAATTTCTTGTCTTCAATAAGTTCGTCTTCTGGTGATTTTGGTTGTCCCAAAGGAAATTCGGAAGGAAATTTCTTGTCGTCAATAAGTTTGTCTTCTGGTGATTTTGGTTTTTCAAATAGAATTTCTGAAGGGAATTTCTTGTCATCAATAAGTTTGTTTTCTGGTGATTTTGGTTTTTTCAAAGGAATTTCTGAAGGGAATTTCTTGTCATCAATAGGCTCGTCTTCAGGTGATTTAAATTTTTCAATAGATTCTTCAGTCTGAAGAATTTTGTCGTCTGCAAGTTTCGGTTTAACCAAAGCTATTTCTGTAGGCAATATCTTGTCATCAATTAGTTTGTCTTCTGCAGATTTTGGTTGTTCCAAAGGAATTTCTGAAGGAAATTTCTTGTCATCAGTAGGCTTATCTTCAGGTGATTTAAGTTTATCAATAGGTTTTTCAGTTGGGACTTTTTTGTCGTCTTCAAAATTCGGTTTAACCAAAGCTATTTCTGTAGGCAATTTCTTGTCATCAATTTCTTCGTCTTCTGGTGATTTTGGTTGTTCCAAAGGAATTTCTGAAGGGAATTTATTGTCGTCAATAAGTTTGTCTGCTGGTGATTTTGGTTTTTCCAAAGGAATTTCCGTAGGCAATTTCTGGTCTTCAATTAGTGTGTCTTTTTGTAGTTTTGGTTTTTCCAAAGGAATTTCTGAAGGGAATTTCTGGTCATTAAAAGGCTTGTCTTCAGGTGATTTGAGTTTATTAATAGGTTGTTCAGTTGGGAGTATTTTGTCGTCTGCAATTTTCGGTTTAACCAAAGCTATTTCTGTAGGCAATTTCTTGTCATCAATAAGTTTGTCTTCTGGTGATTTTGGTTTTTCCAAAGGAATTTCTGAAGGGAATTTCTTGTCATCAGTAGGGATGTCTTGAGGTGATTTAACGTTATCGTCTGCAAGTTTCAGTTTAACCAAAGCTATTTCTGTAGCCAACTTCTTGTCATCAATAAGTTTGTCTTCTGGTGATTTTGGTTTTTCCAAAGGAATTTCTTTAGTGAATTTCTTGTCATCGGTAGGCTTGTCTTCAGGTGATTTAAGTTTATCGTCTGCAAGTTTCGGTATAACCACAGCTATTTCTGTAGGCAATTTCTTGTCATCAATTATTTTGTCTTCTGGTAATTTTGGATTTTCCAAAGGAATTTCTGTAGGCAATTTCTTGTCTTCAAAAAGCTTTTTTTCTGGTAATTTTGGTTTTTCTAGAGGAATTTCTGAAGTGAATTTCTTGTCATCAGTAAGCTTGTCTTCTGGTGATTTAAGTTTATCTATAGACTGTTCAGTTGGGAGTATTTTGTTGTCTGCAAATTTCGGTTTTAACAAAATTATTTCTGTAGGCAATTTCTTGTCTTCAATTAGTGTGTCTTCTGGTGATTTAAGTTTTTCGAAAGATTTTTCTGAATGGAATTTCTTGTCATCAGTAGGCTTGTCTTCAGGTGATTTAAGTTTATCAATAGGTTGTTCAGTTGGGAGTATTTTGTCGTATGCAAGTTTCGGTTTGACCAAAACTATTTCTGAAAACAATTTCTTGTCATCACTTAGTTTTTCTTCTGGTGATTTTGGTTTTTCCAAAGGAATTTCTGAAGGGAATTTCTCGTCATCAGTAGGCTTGTCTTCAGGTGATTTAAGTTTATCAGTAGGTTGTTCAGTTGGGAGTATTTTGTCGTCTGCAAGTTGTGGTTTAACCGAATCTATTTCTGTAGGCATTCTTTTGTCATCAATTAGTTTGTCTTCTGGTGATTTTGGTTTTTCCAAAGGAATTATTGTAAGCAATTTCTTGTCTTCAATTAGTTTTTCTTCTGGTGATTTTGGTTTTTCCAAAGGAATTTCTGAAGGGAATTTCTTGTCTTCAGTAGGCTTGTCTGCAGGTGTTTTTAGTTTATCAATATGTTGTTCAGTTGGGAGTATTTTGTCGTCTGCATGTTTCGGTTTGACCAAAGCTATTTCTGTAGGCAATTTCTTGTCTTCAATTAGTGTGTCTTCTGGTGATTTTGGTTTTTCGAAAGATTTTTCTGAAGGGAATTTCTTGTCATCAGTAGGCTTGTCTACAGGTGATTTAAGTTTATCAATAGGTTGTTTAGTTGGGAGTATTTTGTCGTATGCATGTTTCGGTTTGACCAAAACTATTTCTGAAAACAATTTCTTGTCATCACTTAGATTTTCTTCTGGTGATTTTGGTTTTTCCAAAGGAATTTCTGTAGGCAATTTCTTGTCTGCAATTAGTGTGTCTTCTGCTGATTTTGGTTTTTCCAAAGGAATTTCTGAAGGGAATTTCTTGTCATCAGTAGGCTCTGCTTCAGGTGTTTTTAGTTTATCAATATGTATTTCAGTTGGGAGTATTTTGTCGTCTGCAAGTTTCGGTTTGACCAAAGCTATTTCTGTTGCCAATTTCTTGTCTTCAAAGAGTTTGTCTTCTGGTGATTTTGGTTTTTCCAAAGGAATTTCTGAAGGGAATTTCTTGTCATCAGCAGGCTTGTCTTCAGGTGATTTAAGTTTATCAATAGATTTTTCAGTTGGGAGTTTTTCGTCGTATGCAAGTTTCGCTTTAACCAAAGCTTTTTCTGTAGGCAATTTCTTGTCTTCAAAAAGTTTGTCTTCTGGTGATTTTGGTTTTTCCAAAAGAATTTCTGAAGGGAATGTCTTGTCATCAATAAGATTGTCTTCTGGTGATTTTGGTTTTTCCAAAGGAATTTCTGTAGGCAATTTTTTGTCTACATTTAGTGTATCTTCTGGTGATTTTGGTTTTTCCAAAGGAATTTCTGAAGAGAATTTCTTGTCTTCAGAAGGCTTGTCTTCAGGTGTTTTTAGTTTATCAATATGTATTTCAGTTGGGAGTATTTTGTCTTCTGCAAGTTTCGGTTTGACCAAAGCTATTTCTGTAGGCAATTTCTTGTCTTCAATTAGTTCGTCTTCTGGTGATTTTGGTTTTTCGAAAGATTTTTCTGAAGGGAATTTCTTGTCATCAGTAGGCTTGTCTTCAGGTGATTTAAGTTTATCAATAGGTTGTTCAGTTGGGAGTATTTTGTCGAATGCAAGTTTCGGTTTGACCAAAACTATTTCTGAAAACAATTTATTGTCATCAATTAGTTTGTCTTCTGGTGATTTTGGTTTTTCCAAAGAAATTTCTGAAGGGAATGTCTTGTCATCAATTAGTTTGTCTTCAGATGATTTTGGTTTTTCCAAAAGAATTTTTGAAGAGATTTTCTTGTCATCTTGAGGTGATTTTAGTTTATCAAAAGGTGATTTTAGTTTATCAAAAGGTTGTTCAGTTGGGACTTTTTTGTCGTCTGCAATTTTCGGTATTACCAAAGTTATTTCTGTAGGCAATTTCTTGTCATCGATAAGTTTGTTTTGTGGTGATTTTGGTTTTTCCAAAGGAATTTCCGAATTGAATTTCTTGTCATCAATAAGTTTGCCTTCTGGTGATTTTGGTTTTTCCAAAGGAATTTCTGTAGGCAATTTCTTGTCTTCAATAAGTGTGTCTTCTGCTGATTTTAGTTTTTCTAAAGGAATTTCTGAAAGGAATTTGTTGTCATCAATTACTTTTTCTTCTGGTGATTTTGGTTTTTCCAAAGGAATTTCTGAAGGGAATGTCTTAACGTCAATATGTTTGTCTTCTGGTGATTTTGATTTTTCCAAAGGATTTTCTGAAGGGAATTTCTTGTTTTCAATAAATTTGCCTTCTGGTGATTTTGGTTTTTCCAAAGGAATTTCTTGAGGTAATTCCTTGTCATCAGTAAGTGTGTCTTCTGGTGATTTTAGTTTTTCCAAAGGAATTTCTGAAGGGAATTTCTTGTCATCAATTGCTTTGCCTTCTGGTGATTTTGGTTTTTTCAAAGGACTTTCTGAAGGGAATTTTTTGTCATCAATAAGTTTGTCTTTTGGTGATTTTGGTTTTTCCAAAGGAATTTCTGAAGGGAATTTCTTGTCATCAATAAGTTTGTCTTCTGGTGATTTTGGTTTTTCCAAAGGAATTTCTATAGGGAATTTCTTGTCATCAATAAGTTTGCCTTCTGGTGATTTTGGTTTTTCCAAAGGAATTTCTGAAGGAAATTTCTTGTCATCAATAAGTTTGTCTTCTGGTGATTTTGATTTTTCCAAAGGAATTTCTGTAGGCATTTTCTTGTCTTCAATAATTGTGTCTGCTGTTGATTTTGTTTTTTCCAAAGGAATTTCTGTAGGCAATATCTGGTCATCAGTAGGCTTGTCTTCAGGTGATTTAAGTTTATCAATAGATTGTTCAGTTGGTAGTATTTTGTTGTCTGCAGGTTTCGTTTTAACCAAAGCTATTTCTGTAGGCGATTTCTTGTCATCAATTAGTTTGTCTTCTGGTGATTTTGATTTTTCCAAAGGAATTTCTGATGCAAATTTCTTGTCGTCAACAAGTTTGCCTTCTGGTGATTTTGGATTTTCCAAAGGAATATCTGAAGGGAATTTCTTGTCATCTATAAGATTGTCTTTTGGTGATTTTGGTTTTTCCAAATGAATTGCTGTTGGCAAAATCTTGTCTTCAATAAGTGTGTCTTCTGGTGATTTTGGTTTTTCCAAAGGAATTTCTGAAGGGAATTTGTTGTCATTAATAAGTTTGTCATCTGGTGATTTAAGTTTATCAATAAGTTGTTCAGTTGGGAGTATTTTGTCGTCTGCAAGTTTTGGTTTTTCTACAGGGGGATGAAGATATTTCAATGACTCACTTATTGGAGTCTCTGTTGGCAATTTTTTTTCAACCGAAGCAATTTCTATAGTGATTTTTTTGTCATCAAATTGTTTGTTTAGTTGGGAAATCGGTTTTTTTAATGGAATTTCTGAAGGGAATTTCTTGCCATCAGTTAGTTGGTCTTCTGGTAGTTTCTGTCTTTCCATAGGAATTTCTGTAAAGATTTTTTTGTCATTATTTAGTTTTTCCAATGGAATATCAATAAGGAATTTCTTTTCATAAATTATTTTGTCTTCTTGTGCTATCAGTTTATCAGTATGCTGTTCAGTTGGTAGAATTTCGTCATCTTTAAATTTCGGTCTATCTTCAATTGGATCAAAAGAGGTCAATGTGTGTGTTACTGCGGTGTCTTGTTGAAATTTCAGTTTTACCGAAGGAATTGACTCATCTTCATCTGATTTCGATTTTTCTATGGTACAGTCTGTGAGACTTGTTTTTTCAATGTGTGTATGAATGTGTTTATCTTTATATGACTTTAGTTTTTCACTTCGGTGTTCAATGTTTTCGTCAGTCGTTTCTAGATTTTCTGAAAACTGCCCAACATAAGTCGATATGTCGTTGATGAGGTCTCTCTCTGTGAAGGAGATTTGGGTCTCTTCTGGTTCTTGGTTTAGAGTTTCTGTTGTAAAATATATATCATTAGTTGTCGGTGTGTTTTCTTCATTATCACTTTTTATATGAATCTTCGCCACATATGAGATGTTTGTTATGTCATTTTTATACTCCTTTGAGATTTGAGCAAGTTCTTTTACCCTACGTTTATCACAAATTTTTTCAAATACTATTTCTTGACATTCTTGTAAGTTGTCTGTTTCTTTATCATGATCTCTTATTTGTACTTCTGTATAAGATTTTTTAGTTTTGCTTAAGTTATTCAAAACTATATCTGTTTCACTTAGAATTTGGTTTTCTATATTGCTCATGTCCGTTTCGACAGAACGAGTAACACGTTTGCGTGAATTAAATGAAGTTACCTCTGAAGATACATCAGGAATATTTTTTTCAAATGATTCTATGACATGTCTTATTTGTGGTCGTTTTTCGGGAGCGTTGTCGGTGTGCGATACTAATCTGTCAGTTTTCAAAAGTATATCAGAGGTTTCTTGAAGATGTTTTCTTTCGGTTATGAGATTTTCCAACAACTCTTCCACTTTCAAGTCAACCATCTGTTCCTCTGCACTGGGCAATGTGTTGTTGTCCTGATTTTGTTCCATTTCTATTGCAACATTGCTTATTTTACGTTTCGTGCATTTCTTCTCACAAATTTCTTCCTCAACTCCTAATAGACTTTCAATACTTGATCCAATTGCTTGAACAGGTGATAGCTTTACTGCATGTACTGGTGGCTCATGTGCTATTAATTCTTCTAGTGCCAGATCCACTTGACTTAAGATTTGTGACTCCATGTCTTTTAAATTTAATTCCTTTTTCATGGGTTCGCGCCTAGTGGCAGCAAATGGAATTGCTTCCAGTACTGAAGTAGATAACTTTTCTTCAATGTTCTGTACAACTTTCTTAACGCTTGGTATTTCTACAGAATGATCAATAGAGTATAATTTATCGTCAATGGGCTTATCTTCAGATTCTTTCAATTTTTCTGCACTGGGCAATGTGTTATTGTTCTTATTTTGTTCCATTTCTAGTGCAACATTGCTTATTTTACGTTTCGTGAATTTCTTCTCACAAATTTCTTCCTCAACTCCCAATAGACTTTCAATACTTGATCCAATTGCTTGAACAGGTGATAGCTTTACTGCATCTACTGGTGGCTCATGTGCTATTAATTCTTCTAGTGCCAAATCCACTTGACTTAAGATTTGTGACTCCATGTCTTTTAAATTTAATTCCTTTTTCATGGGCACGCGCCTAGTGGCAGCAAATGGAATTGCTTCCAGTACTGAAGTAGATAACTTTTCTTCAATGTTCTGTACAACTTTCTTAACGCTTGGTATTTCTACAGAATGATCAATAGAGTATAATTTATCGTCAATGGGCTTATCTTCAGCTTCTTTCAATTTTTCTGCACTGGGCAATGTGTTATTGTTCTGATTTTGTTCCATTTCTAGTGCAATATTGCTTATTTTACGTTTCGTGCATTTTTTCTCACAAATTTCTTCCTCAAATTCTAAAAGGCTTTCAAAACTTGATCCAATTGCTTGAACAGGTGATCGCTTAACTTCATCTACTGCCGGTTCATGTGCTATTAATTCTTCTAGCGCCAAATCCACTTGACTTAAGATTTGTGACTCCATGTCTTTAAAGTTTAATTCCTTTTTCATGGGTTCGTGCTTAGTGGCAGCAAATGGAATTGCTTCCAGTGCTGAAATAGATAACTTTTCTTCAATGTCCTTTACAACGTTCTTAACGCTTGGTATTTCTAAAGAATGGTCAGTAGAGTGTAATTTATCGTCAATGAGCGTATCTTCAGATTCTTTGGGTTTATCTAAACTTATTTGTTGTGCAGTTGGAAGCATTTTGTCATCTTTAATCTCATCATCAATAGGTTTATCTTCTAAAATGTATTGATCGGGTTCTTCCTTATATTCAATTATTTTTTCTAAAGGATGAACAATCGATAAATCCCTCAGTATGGTTGTGTCTTCTGAATCATAAGGTACACTTGTTTTAAGGTGTTTTGTCTTATCCTCCTTCATTAAATTTTGATGTTGGTCTGCTTCTAACATGCTGCTTCTATGAATGACTTCTTCATAAAATTCTGACGACGATATATGCTCTCTTATTATTTGTATTTTAGATTCAAAAAGATCAACCGATTCACTAATCGTCTTAGTAGATGTGCAATGTTCTTGTGTTGGGAACATGGTTTTCTCTCGAGGCATAAATTTTTCTATTGGAAATTCATGTATATTTTTGTTTTTCATAGATGAGTCGGTATTATCCTTCTCGGTATTGATGACATCTGCGATGTCAAATATATCATTTTGTGATTTCTTTACCTCTGATATGACTTTGTCGGAATTATCATAAAAGACACATTCTGTAGTTTTATTTAATAATAAGGTTGATGATGGTTGCAATTTTTTAATTTCTGTAGATTCAAATATTACAGACGACGTTTGTGGACTTGAAATCTTACTTTCTGTTTCTTTAACTAGTAAGTTAAAAGTATGAGGTAGGTCTTTTTTATCAGGCGTCCTGACTGTGCTTTGTTCTGTCATTATTCCTACGGGACTTAGTTTCTTATCTGGAGAGCTGGTTGCAAACTTTTTTTCTCCTAATTTAAAATTAGTTTCTTGTATAATTTCACTTATATTATCATTCTTATCACTACAAATATCCTGCGGAATTTCTGCTTCTCTGTGTATTATTTCTTCATAAAACTCTGATGATTTTATATGTTCTTTTAAAATTTGTATTTTTGAGTCAAACAAATCTTTATTGTCATACTGTCTTAAAGAGGCATGGTCTTGAGCTGGAAAACCAGCTTCGCTTACTAACCTAGTCTTTTCCAATGGAAATTCGTATATATCACAAATTGTTTTAGTATTTTTATCTGGAATTTCACCACTATATCTTTTTGTACTCTCCTCATTATCACTTTTTCTAAGAACCCTATCGGCAGGTAAAAATTCGGTAAAATCTTGTGTGTGCTGTGGTGCGACTTGAGCAATTTCTCTGACCCTACGTTTATCACAAATTTTCTCAAATACTACTTCTTGACATTCTTGTAAGTTATCAGTTGCTTTATCATGATCTTTAAATGTTACTTTATCACTCGGTCTAAGCTTAGCTGTGCTTAAATTATTTAAAACCATATCTGTTTCGCTAAGGATTTGATTTTCTAAACTATTTAGATCTGTTTCTGTAGATTGAGTAGGAACACGTTTACGTGGACTAAATGGAGTTGCCTCTAAAGACACACCAGCAATATTTTTTTCAAATGATTCTATAACATCTCTTACATGTTGACGTTCCTCGGAAACATTACTACCTGCTAACTGGTTGTCTTTATGGTCTATGTGATAGTCTAATCTCTCCTTTTCTAAAAATAGATCAGTGCATTCTTTCAGAGCTTTGCTCACGTTCTCAGATTTCTCGTTCAAATAACTACCCAACATTTCTTCCGCTTCAAAGTTAGTCTTCGACTCAGTTTCACTTGGCAACGTATCATTTACTTGGCTCTGCCCCATTTCTATTGCAACATTACTTATTTTACGTTTTGTGCATATTTTCTCACAAATTTCTTCCTCTACTGTTTCTAAGCTGTCAAAACTAGATGCAAAAGCTTGAACAGGTGATCGCTTAACTACATCTGCTGGCGGCTCGTATGCTAATAACTCTTCTAAAGCCAAGTCCGTTTGACTTAAGATTTGTGACTCCATGTCTTGTAAGTTTAATTCTTTGTGAATTGGTTCCCGCTTAATAACAGCAAATGGAATTGCTTCCAGTGCTGAAGTTGATAACTTTTCTTCAATGCTCTGTACAACTTCTTTGACAACTGGTATTGGTTCAATTATATCATTGAGAGCAGTTGTGGATTTTACCAGTTCAGTAGCAATTGTGGCATTATTTTCTAGTTGCATTATCTTACGTTTAACATCACCGCTTCCTTTCCTACCTTCTAAAATATCCCTATCACTGATGAGCACATCTGCTGCTTCTTTCTCAGACTCAGGCAAAAATTTTATTTCTGGTTCAAATTCAACATTGAAGTGTGTAGTAAGTTTGGTTATATCAGTGTGTCTATCAATGTTTAAAGGTGTTTGTTGATGTTTTTCCTCGGCATCCATTTCGGACTCCGGTAGGAATTTAATTTCTGGTTCGAATTCAACATTAAAGTGTGTTGGTTTGTTTGAATCACTGTGACTACTGGGACTCATTTCTGAAAACGAGGTAGTGTCCTTAATAGTTTGATAAGTTAATGCTTTTTCGACCGTTTTCGTTGGCAACTTTTCAGCTTCACCAGATAAAGTTAATGAACCTGATTCTATGCTGTGAATACTGATGTGCTCTGTTCGTTGTTGGAAATAACGGTGTTTAAAATAATTCCATTCAGATAGATCCACAGTTACGAAGGTTTATAAATAATTTCAAGAAAAATAGTATTATGGTTTTGTTTTATATTGTGTTAACGCATATTTTGCTTTTTCATTGACATGCAATTTACAGGCATATGTATATCTATGTATTAAGTTGAGACTCCTTTGGAGCAATAAAGATATTTAAATGCTCAACACAAGTAAGCCAAAAACTTAAACAACACAAAAAGTACACATGTAGTTATGTCGGTGGTGCTCCAAAAAAAAAAACAAACTATAACAAATCTGACAAGCTGCGCATAGTTTAATATACATAATTTACAGGTGTTCAAATATTTGACAGTTATACTTATAGGTATATGAGATATGAGGTCGTGGTTTACTAAGAACCGCGTATTTTTATTGTTTTTTTTTTTCTTTTTTGCTTGTGGAACCGTGTACAGATTTATTCATAAAATCTCAAGTAATCAAACATATTTTGTTAATTGCCCTTTTTTACAAAAATATACAGGTTATTATTTTTCAGCTTTAATGCCAGATACAGACTAGCCACAAATTGAGTGTACAATATTTCGAGTAAAACAAGGCGGCTTGTTGTCACGACTTCACATAACATATGTATGAGTACCTTGATATGCAAGAAAATCAGAAAAATCTAATTGCCACACAAACAGGTAATAAAGAGAAAATAACCAATTCTTATAAAAAGCAAATTATAACTACATTTTATTATACGTAGTAGTATATTTTTCGCAGATGTGCAGTAAATTAGTAGCATTTTTATTTAATATTATTTAAAATAGTAGTAGGTACTAGTTAGTGGTTGTAATATGTGAAGCAAAATAATTAAAATTGAATGAAATGAAAAACTTAACAAACGTAATATTAGAGCGCAACGAGAGAAGTGTTCAAATGACAGAAATTGGTCGTACAACATAGTCTGACAAACTGATGTCGGTGCATCATATGATAAAGTTAACATAATAGTCACGACAGCTGCCTATTTCCGCACGAGCGGCGAGCATAGCTTGTCAAAACCAACAGCATCAGCTCTTTTTGAGTGCCCTCAACTTATTTCTATATTTGACAAGTTATCTTCGCCAAGAGAACTGTCACGTCTATCTTGTTACTTATATCACGAATGTATCATATAATATACCTACAAGCCGAGCAATTTGATTGACAAAGTTCTTCATATCATAAAATTTAATCGTGTCGAATCGAAAGCTCCTAACATACTGAGTATGACAGCAGTACCTAAATTTTAAAATTTCAGATGAAATAAATTTTTCATTGAGCTAATTTTAATAGTTTTTTATAATTGGCTAATATACAAGCTTATAATTGTTTTATTCAAATTACTTTTATATTTCATTACTTAATGTGGAAAATAGAATAAAAATATTTTTATTTAATTTTAGATACGTGCATCGATCTGAAAGATGGACTGAACATTTCAAAGTGTTTAAGTCGTTTCATAGGGCTATTCTCCAAGATATACCGCAATGGAAAAGCATTGAATATATCGCTTTCACTGCCAGCGGTTGCGACATAAATCTTTGTGATCAGTTTGGCTATTTAACGAAATTTGTAACTACTGAAAAAATGCAGGAATGGAAAGTACACAAAACACAATTCCATATGCAAATTTCATATGGAGTGCTTCCAACATTATGCGACAAATAACGTTCTGTACAGCAAGCAAATATTACTTTGAAGTAGGCAAGGAGTTAACATACCTTCGCACCGGAGGAAACAGAAAAATAATGTCTGCCTGAAAATTTAACTAAGAATAACAATTGCTAATAGGTGCTCCTACGGGCTTAGTAAGTAATTCGATTCCAGAGCTCTCGCTCGATCAACAAAACTGACAATCTAAAAGACGCTCATGATACCTGTCCTTCTCTATGGCCCCTAGGCGTAATCCCCAACCAGGGATGCCAACAGGTGGGGAATTTCAAGTTAATCGGGGAATGGGTTCAAAAATTCGGGGAATTTCATAATTCATCTCATTTTTAATGATTTTTTGCGGGGAATTTAATATCTGATCAGATTGAATTGAATTTAATATAAAATTTTCGGAAAAATTCAATATAAAAAATTTTCTTAAATAAGTTCAATCGGCAAATGTATATTATATAAACATAATAATTAAAACTTTATTCCTCAAACAATTGATGGTCACATTCTAAAATTAGTCAAAAATGAGCGTAGTGAAAAATTTATTTTTGTTAAATTTTTCATAAATCGTTGTTTATAATCTAGGGAGGTATTGCACAATGAAAAAAATTTGATACAAGAATTTGCATTTTAATATCATAAATGTGCTAGGCCAACTCAATTCTATTAAATCTGTTAATAAATCGATAATTTGTCACTTATATAAAATGTGATAGATAGTATTAGTTGATTGACTTTGTTAGATAGCTTTGAATTCAGCAGGCAGGTAAACTGTCGAAAATCGGGAAATTTTGAGAGCTACTGTGGGGAAAACTAAAAAATGAGTTGGCAACCCTGGCCCCAACCAAAATAGACGAAATGAGACAATTGCAACTAGACGAACGTCTGCACTCATTACGGCTCTTTTGACTTTCAGTGCATTCAACAGAAAATTTTCTACGTAGTTGCTCCACAACTTTCCGGCTGAATGGTATGTAGCATAAACCGCTCACACAACATGTTCCCTGAACGGTCGCCAACTTAGGTTGCGAAAATATTTTATGCTACCTCGGTTAAGCGGTATACGCTCACTTCATTTTGACAGATGAAGAATTATTTTGTTGGAAATTTGACATTTCGCAAAAAACCCATTCAGCAAAAAGTATCACTTTATGCTACTTCGCTACCTGATCGATTTTTTTTTAATTAAATGCACTCATTAACCCAGGTTAAAAGGTTGTCGTTGGTCCTGCACGGTCAGACATGTTCGATAGACTCCATTATTTTATAGATTTCATGGAATAAACATAGAGCGCACTTATTATTTTGAAGCGCTAATATTTATGTATTTGCATTATTTTTATGCTTTTCTTTTTTTAATTTCAAGTTTCCGTGAGACATTCTTTTGTATCAGCAAATTCATTTAAACATTCAACATTTATTATGTTCGTCATTTTATGCGCGAGATGTTCCTTTCTCAAAATTTGTTATCGATTGACAAAATGCACCAAGTTAGATGGACACGCACACAAACCGGACCGAGGTAAAAGTCAAAAATGTTTGTCTTTCATTGGACATGTCCATCCAACTTCATTTTAAGCACACAAACCATACTCCATGTGCGTCGACATGACAGGTCCATCCGATATGTAGTATCGTTTGAGGTAGCCTATTTATTGGTCACAAATTTGTGTGACTGAAGTGATATAAATTACTATGCGTCAGTGTGTGGTGTCACATCTTAAAATGTGTCATCTATTCTGAGTCAACTATTATTATGTGTCATCCATAATAGACTCGAACTGGCTGTAGCCAATGCCAAATTTTCTACAAGCGCATAGAAATTGTGCGGAGCAACTCAAAGATCCAGCCAGCTTTTTCGTCAAGTTTCGTTAACTTGAGCTGGCTGTAGCAAGAGCGATTCAAAGCGCATGTTGCTTGAGCTTATATCAAACCACAGCGAATAAAATGTTTTTGTGAATATTTCGTAAAAAAAAAATTGGAAAGCATTATAACTATTATGTTAGTTTTGTGCTCTTATAAAAAAATAGCCAGACAAAAGGAGGCAAGTCTGTTATATATTAGAGAAATATTAACATAACCGGAAAATTAACATAATCCCGAGCTAGCTCAAGTCGTTTTGGTTACATTAACGATTTAACAGATCTCAAGCTGGCTTTTCGTAAAGTTTTGATGTTAGCTGCAGCAGGCTCGAGCATATTATAGTTGAGGATCTTGTCATTTTAAAGATTTGAATTGAAAAATAAACATACATAGCAACTATAATGCACAAATTCTAGAAATCTAAGAATAACCAATTATGGCAAACAACTGACGTATTTAGTATAGGCACAGATCCTATCGCTTTGATTTCTCCACTCCACAGTTGAAAAAAACTAGCACACTTCTTACTGCTACAAAGTAGCCTGCCTTTTTTGTAGCTTTTTTGCACAACTCATGACAACAGTACGCTGAATGCGACCACTGATTGGGATATTTAAAAATTAAGCGATCTGACACCCGAAAACTTCGCATCAACTACAAGCTATGTGAAATACTGAGAGATATTTATTTATTAATAATTTCAATAATAATTCATAAGCTTGTTACCCGATATTAACATGTTTTTTTAAATTAAAAAACTACATTTTAAACTAAATTCTAATCGAAATATTTCCCACACAATTATTTTATTATGCTCCAATTATTCATTGTGCTGTAAAAATATTTTACAAACGTCATTTTACTAATCAGTATTTGTTGTAAATTGGTGCATACCTTAAAAATTTAACAACTTCAGGTTTGTCAGACAACATGTTGACCAGTTAGGAAGAAAAAGTTCATGTTTTGTTGTTTATTGGTGTAGTAATGAAAGTGCAAATTTACTTCAGATATAACAAGAAATATTGAATACTTTTATCTATTCATTTGGTTTTTCTTTGAAATTTTTATAGATTTTAACCAAATTTGTTCTTTATGTTTCAAGCCATATTGTACACTCAATTTTATTTTGTTGTATAATTCAATTAAATCAAATAACTTTTGAACACTAGATAAAAATTTCGAATTTAGCACAAATGCAAATTTTGTTTTTAAGTTCATTGAAAATATAAGAAAAAGTAACTTTCGATACACAATATCTTTAAATGAATTCAATTTATAAATATCATTGATAATAACTTACCGTTTGTAATATATAAAAAATTTTCAAAATTTATATTCAAAATTAAATAATTGATTACTTATGTATTATTTGAAAACAAAAAAAAATATTGTTCCTTAATTTATATATGTAAGTATTATATTGTAAAATCTTTAAAAACTGCTTCGACCGTAATTTTGCAAGAACGAAACTAACATTAGAAGTACAAAATTGTTACTAAAATTGAATGTCAATGCAATGCTGGCCAAGTTATATCGAACAATCCACACAAATTGGATTACAATAATACATACTTTTCTACACATATACAAACAATAACAAATTATTGACCAATGCAATATAGGTAGGTATAGCAGCAATTTCTGTGTACAAATGTGCCTTTGTGAAATTTTGCGACAGTACTTCGTCAATGAAAATTGAGTCGCTAGTAAAGCTTTGCAATTTAAAACACGCATAGAAAATCGATAAACTAAATATGTCAAATTCCTACCCTCTAGTTGAATTGGATGAAATTATTGTAATGCATATGACAGTGGTTTTCAAACCATGCTCCGCGGAACACCTTGCAGCATGATTTTAAGTCTAGCGCTTAGAGATAGGATAGTCGAATTGAATGACCCAAAAAACTGGTTTTAAGCGATTTTAACCGGTTTTTCGACTTTTTGCTCCCTTCTTTATTATTACCATTGCAAAAGTCCATACCGTCACCTAAAATGCAAAAAGAACAACACTTTTTATAATCAAAGGATAACACATTTAAGAACCAATCTTTCTTTTGAATTTCGTTAAAATGGCTATTTTTGAAAGTATAAGTTTGAAAGTTAACTAGACGGTTAAGTTAAGTCAAAATTATTATAAAAAATCAAAAATTCAATTATAAACGTTTTTGTTGTTACGTCTTTTTGCATTTTAGGTGACGTTATAATACAGCTTTTTTCTGTATTTTTTTTATCTTGAAACAAGCTCGTATGAAGAGACAAGAAATAACTCAATAGTCAAAATAAAGTAAGCAACAAAGCATCATGAAAAATTCGTAAAGCAAATCTAAAGAAACGCAAAACATAATTTGAAAAAAGTTCACTTTATCGAATTTTAAGCTGCTAGCGGCTAAAATAGTAAAATTTTGTTAGTTTTGTTAGTTAGGTATTGAAAGTGAAATTTGCTTTTTCAAAGTTTGTTGCGTTGTCCAACAAACGTTTTTATTTTTCAAAGTTGGCTGCGTGTTTTCAGGGACGGAATCGATCAAATAACCGATTTTAGATTATTAATCGAAAACAATAACCGACTTAAAAAAAACGTACATTTTGAAGGAATAATCGCGTAGCCGACTTTTCGACTATTTTTTTCATCAATCAGGTCCCAATATTCACGAACTATAAAAATTTAATGTTAAATGCTAACATGTCTCAGTGAAAATACCTGAAAAACAGTTACACATGACACTTTAAGTCTATGTTTATTAGCTAAAATGCGTAGAAGTCATAAAAACATGAGTCTGTGTAAATGTGTACACGTACCTTTTTGACGTCTATTTTGTGTTTATCATTCATGTGCAGTTCAAGTTCGTGTTTTCAAAAATGATGTTCACAGAGTTAGAACCTATGTGCTCACGTGTAGTTCGAAAAGCGTGAATAAGCTATAAAAGCGTTCATATATTTTTGGTTGCATTTTATTTTCCACATTCACGTTCGTTTTGTAAAATACTAAATTAATATTGAATGCTGTAAATACTGAATCTCGATTTATTGAGTACTGTGTACGAGTGAAGGTTCAAAAGTTCACAGAGTGAAATACCAAATCGAATCGAATTTTTTGAAATACCCAACTCAGAGCACTTTTTGAATATCAAGACTTATGTGGGAGATATAAAATCAATATATTAATTTTTGAGGAAATTACAAAGATCTAATATATTGAAGACGTCAATTTGAGGGAAATTTAAAATTCACTTTTGCTGAAATTTAGTTTATGTGAAATATGTGAAGTCGTAAGATTGATTTTATGTGGATTTTTAATAGATGTTTCTTTTTATTGACGACACTTTGTATGGGAGGTAGGTGTTGCTTGTATTCGATTTTCCAAATTTAAAATAATTAAATTAATTTTTTATTTTGCAATTAATAAAACACTTAATATCTATCTCTGCCCTCCTTTTATCACAGATAGATGGCTCTTTCTCATAGGCTAGCTAGTGAATAACTGGAATTAAATATATTTTCTTGAATCTTGTAAAGTTAACCCATATTTAATTTGAAAATATATTTGATAAAATTTATTTGTGCATTTTTGTATATTTTTTTTTTTAGTGTAGCCAATTTTGACATACAACTAAAAACAGGTGTGTAAAAAGAAAATCAATATGGAAACCATTAAAGTATACGTGTTTTTATATTCGATGTTAGTTTTTTTTTTCACCGTCTTTCTTCCTTTTTACCTCACCCAAAAACCTTTAGCCATGTTCTAGAGAGTACTAGTGGCATTATCAGCTTATTAAATATTAAAATAACGTTAATATGTTTGTATATATGTAGCTGAGCATGTAAATTGAGATGACCCCAAATTGTGGTTATTCAATATTATTCGTCATTATAAGACCAGCATATTTACGATATTTATTGTTACAACAAGTTACATTATAATGTTTTAGACGAATAGTATTTTAAAATACTTAATTTCAAAATTAAAAAAAAAAACAAACATAATTTCAATATGTACGTGCCCAATTAAAAACGCACTAATAATACACTACATATACTTCCATTTGTTTGATAAATGAATGAAATTGCGTACGAAGTCTCTTGAAATTCATGTTAAATGTTAAACAAATTAAAATGGTTAAAAAAACGAATACTATAAAATGATTAAATACAAATCAGAAAAGGTGAAATACAAAGATTAATACAATTTTGAAAATAATACATTTTAATAAAAGCCAAACATAATATCTTCTAGTTTTACCAGCTAATATTACTTAAACTTACCTATGGTCGAAATAGCCGATGTCCTCTCCAAAATGCTTTCGGTTGTTGTATGAAGAGTAGTCACTGTATCGGGGTATAGTTCTAGAATGAATCAAAGTGTGTGTAGATTTTTCAAATGGGTTATTTATTTATATAATGTCGACTATGTTGGGTTGCAGTCGATATGCAAACATAAATGAAAGGTTACAAAAATTATGAACAAAACTCAATTATAGTTATATGAAAGAATTTAAGGGGTCTGTCCATTTAAAACACACTGAAATGTCGTAATGACATCACTAATACACAATTTGACATTTACGATAGGTAAATGTCAAAATTCCTCATCATAGCTTCTTATTCTTACTCATGAGTTAAGTATTATATGGAATATTTAAGTTTTACTTAAAAAACTTTATTCTTACATATGGAAAATTACTTACATTTGGAAATATTAATAGAAGGCTATCATAATAATTCCTGTTTTCTTAGATAAGGTTGAATTTCAAATTTATAAATTGAATTTGTGAAAAAGTTTTTTTTACTATAAAAAAATTTTTATTTTAGAAACTTTAGTTTGAACTGTTAAAAAATTAAAATTAAATTAAAAAAATTAAAATTAAATTTTTATTTTAATTTTATAATTTTAAAAGAAGTAGGTGGAGTCCTTGAAAAGGTGCAGTCCTTGAAAAGACTTTGTCCCAGCTTCTTATCATCATGTTGATCAATGATTAATGTTGTGTGAGTTATTTAATGTTAATACAAAATTGGTCGAGATCTACATATTTTAATACAAACCCAAACGGCATATGTTCATGTTCTCAAAACGCCTTACATGGTAATGTTACTCTCAGAGGTTTGCCATTGTCTGCAGATAGGTGACGGCCCTCCAGAAAAATATATTCTTAAATAAAAAACTTTCCGCCAGATGTGAGGATTAAACTCGGGCTACTAATGTTCATTGGCTCTCACCCCACATTATTAGCAAGCAAGGGTACGGCCGATATTTTTGACAAATAATTGATTAAATAACAACTTGCTACAACAACAAATTGTTTGCTGAACAAACCAAGTAGACTAGACCAAGGTTTCGCCGAAGTTTTTTGATTTTTTGGGTTTTGTTTTTTTTTCTGAAAATATACCTTGAGATTTACTTCTGGCATTTTGTTTTTGCTAATGGCTTTTATTTTATGAAGAAAAAATTGTTGTCCTTTAGTTTCCTCCGACCAAAACAATTATAATTTTAATGTAACCAACCTTTTTTTATTTTTCTCAAATGCAACAAAAAATAAACTGTAAAATAATAAATATTTAATCATATTTCAATAAATTGTATTCATATACCTCTTCAAAATGAATCAATTTTCTTTTAAAAAAAAAACAAGACAGACCCCTTAAGAAATAATTAAAGAACTTTTTTATCTGAAAATAATATATGAGGCAAACTGATTGTAAATTTTCTAGCCCGCACATGAAAATCTTGCTTCTCGGGAAACATTCGATTTCCGTGTAAAACAAAATCGTTTGTGTTGCATTCCTGAAAATATCAGGAATGCATATAATTTTTATGAATTCTCTTATTAGTTGATCTGTGTGGAACTGGCGAAAATCAAGTTTAACGCTAGAAATTAATATCATTTGTAGTATGTTAGAGGTTAAAAAATGTTTCGATCATCGTTGAGGATTTTTTATTCAATAGACAAGCATTTCTTTGTTAGGCTACAAACTTTTCAATCAGCACTCGTAAAAATTAGATTTAAACAAACATTTTTAACAAATCTATGAAATATATAAAGAGATTTGGGATATTAAAATTGCATACTCAAATATACACCCTCCATTTTATCATCAATATATAATACATAAGAAGAGTAGTCATCAAAACAAAACTTAAAGAAATCAACCCTATAACTTAAATACTGATCATTCACTAAACATGCCATATTCATTTAGAGATCTCAAGTAGTAGATAATTTTAAAAGTCATTATTAGATTTTCCAACTACCTTTAATTTCTTTGGGACTCCGCAGTGTTTCTGCGCTGCTCATCAGTAATTCGATAGGAGTCGGTGGCGGTGTTTGTGAATCAGGAATTTCTGCATCACCTAAGAAATTTCAAAATATACGAAAGTCACATTTTATTTTCATATTTCTCTCAGCGGAAAAATGAGTTTCGATCATCTGTTCCTTCAAACCTACCTTTATTGTTTATAGCATCATTCATGTCAATTAATCCTTCACTCATTTTTCTTGTTATGGTCTCCTCTATGGATTTGTAGAACTCAACTTCTGTTAGAGATTTGCGTGGCTCTTGTAGAACTGGTGCTGTCAACTCAAGCGTACCCGTCGATAACTTGTCTACTGGCAATTGTGTGCGCTGTTCCATATTTAAAAAGTCAGCAGTAATTTGTCTTGTTTCTGTGGGTAAAATTGTTACAACTTCTCGCTGTAAATGTATGTCTGAAGTTGAAGTTGTATCGTCCGATGGCTGAATTCTGATATCTTCAATTTTTATTTCTTTTACTGCCTCTGTTACAGTAGGTTCATCAACAGCCGATGTTTTTGGCTCAAACTCCTTAGGCACGGTTGTACTTGTAGTTGTAACAATTTCAGTTTTTACCACTTTTCTGACCGGTATTTGTGTCTTCTGTTCCATAGAAAGAAAATCGTGGGTTACCTTTCTGGTCTCAACTTCGGTTAGCATTTCAACTGGCTGAGCAGTTTCAAAAATATCATCCAAACCATCCATAGACTTTTCTAGTGTGGTATAGCTACCGGGTTCATCCAAAGGAATTTCATATGTTTGTGATTTTGGTGAGATTTTATCGCTTCGCTCCTGAGTGTCTTCTGAAAATCTAACGGTTTGCTCACTCGTTTTTGACACTTGTTTAACACTTTCAAGTGGTTTTGCTAGCACTTTATTCGTATCACTTGTTGCATCTATTACTGATGTAGCTATTTCAGTGGTAGTTACAACAATTGTATCGCTTACTTTGTCGACTATTTCTCTGTCCTCATCGAACAAAGATTTAGTTAACTGCTGTTCTGTTAAAATGTCTTTTTTTATATCAACCAACTGTTCAGGTTCATGCTGTACATCAACTAGAGTTGTTGTAGACATCATATTCAATTTTACCTGCTCCGTTGGAGCAGCTTTGTCCGATAAGACGGTAGTTGTTTTGATAAGAGCATCATCAGCTTTGGGTGCTGAAACTTGAGCTGGTAACTGAGTTTTTTGTTCAAAGCTTAAAAAGTCCTCAGTCAGTTTTATTTCTTCAATACCCGTTATTTTTTTCTCTTCTTGCGAGAATTGAACGGGTAAAGTTTCTTTAATTTCTGTTGTGGCCAGTTTTTCTTCTTTGAGGGTTTCTTTTTCTGGTATAGAAGTCGGCTCAGTGACTTGTTCATCAATTGATCTACTTTGGGCTGGAAGTTGTGTTTTCTGCTCCGTGCTTAAAAAGTCGTGAGTGAGTTTTATTTTTTCAGTGCTCGTTATTTTTATTTCTTCTTTTATAAGTCGTGCAGAGGGTACACTATCTGCGATTTCTCCCAAAACTTTTTCGTCTTCTTTCTTGGAGGGTTCTGTTTCATGCAGCAAAGGTGACTCAGTAACCTGCTTAACAGTATCTTCTTCTTTAATTTGTGTTGGAAGCTGTGTACTTTGCTCCATGCTGATAAAATCATTTGTCATTTGTCGTACAATTACTGGAGTCATTTTTTCGACAGTTGTTATTGTTGTAGTTGTTGTTGTTGTTATAGTGTTTACGTCTTCTGTTGTTGAAATACTTGGTTTGGTTTGCTCTTCAGTTGTCTTTTTACTCTTAATAATTACTGGTTCAGCTACTTTTCCAATACCAACTGCTTCTACAATCACCGCCGAGTCCATTAAAACATTTGAAATTGTTTTATATTCACTAGAACTATATTGATGTTCTTCTTGTTGACCTTTTTTAGTCTGTTCTTCATTAGATTTTAAGAATTCGCTTTCAAGTGTATCTAGCTCTTGTTTAATTGTGGTTTCTGCCTTTATTTTCTCGACATCAACTAATACTTCCTCAGTTTTCGTTATCGTAGATTCTGTTAATGTTGTTGTTTTCTTTTCTTCGGACTTGTGATCTATGTGTTGGATCACATCTTCGATTATATCTGTCTTTGAAATTATGTCAGAAATTTCTGTAACTTTTGGCTCCGCTATAAAGGTTATCTTCTCTTCTGCAATTGTTTTAGATGTTGTTTCACTAAGTTCAGTTTTTTCTTTAAACTCTTCCACAAATTTCTCACTTATCGTTATCTCCGTAGGTAACTGATTGAGCTTTTCTACATTAAGGAAATCTTCTGTTAGTTTCCTTGTATCTTCACTCAGTGAAGTGACCTCTGTTATTTGTACAATATTTGTTACTTTTTCGGTAGAGCTTATATCTTGAACAGTTTTAAGATTCTCTTCCTTATACTCTTCTTCTTCCTCTGAACTTCTACCTGAAGTTTTGAACTTTTTCGTTAGCTCATTATCGAAATCTGACTTGCTGACTTCTACCGAATCCATTTTTCCCATTTTCATCTTAATCACTTGCTCTGGTACAATAGCCGACTTAATAATATTGTCCGTTGGCAATTGCATCATGATCTCTGACTCATGTATTGCCTTTTTATCCTCAATGAGACTCTTGCGTTTGATCTCTGTTATTTCCTTGGCGATTTCTCTTTTTTGTGTTGATGCAGGAATCTGTCTTTCCACTGAGAGTCGCTTAACAATCTTCTCACGTCGTTCTGCAACTGTGCGCTTGGTAATCTCTTCATCGGATTCAGATTCTTCAACCTCTTTCTCCTCAGCCGAATACTTTACCTCTTCGCGTTCATTGATCTGCTGTATTCTCTTGCCTAAAATGATGATTAAAAAATGTTAATCATAGATTTAGTAGTTATAATTACTTACTTTCTTCGCGAACCAACTCCTCTACTGATTCCGAATTCTTCATTATGTCGGCATCATCAAAGTCGCGTGAATGTGACAATCTGCCGCTCTTACACTTCTGCATAATATCCTCTCTACCGATGGTTATGAGCGCGTCTTCTAGCGCATGTATGTCATAGTGTGGCTTGTCTTTGAACAGGCGTATCATACTTTGTGCCTGCCTGGCAATGCTGTCTGTATTCTGATTGATGATCTCATCGATCTCTTCAGTACTTATGCCAATTTCAGGTGCCAACTGTATCCAATCCATGCCAAGCAAATTGGACAGATCAACTATTCGTATGTCTCCAATATAATGATCATTCTGATGTTTGCTTGGACCATACAACGATGTGCGATAGCTGGTAGTTATCTTATCGGAGAAGGCATGCGTACCATCAGGTATAACAACTTCAGGGAGTACAATATTTAAAATGCAGATGGGATGTTGTGGCGGTTCTCCCTTAGCCACTTTTGGTTCTTTCATAAACAATGTTCGACCCACAATATCGGCATGCTGATCCTTAACGCGTACCGTAAACGGAAGTCTATTTTCGCGGAAGGCCTTGAACTGCAATTGCAATTGTTCGCCTGATTTAGTGACCGGCACCAAATTGCCGGCCATTTCAATGTACTGCGGCTTTCCTTCGAGCACTTCGACATCTCTGCTCTTTGCCACTTCGGTAAATAGTTCTTGTTTCTCCAGTGTTTTATCTTCTTTGTCGTCGGTCATGCAGAATACACGAAGGCGAGCTTCATGTAGTTCCACCTTTTTAGCGAAAACAACAAATCTAGCCATAAATGGTACATGAATCACTTCCCTGTAGTAGAGAAATACAAAAAATAAATAATAAATACACAATATTTTAGAAATTTGTAAAGAAGAAAAAAAAAACAAACAAATTGGCCATTTCAGCCCTTGAAAGGACTTTGACCGAGCTTCTTATGATCAATTGTGTTGTGTGTGTTATTAAATGTTTGCATACAATTCACCGAGAACTGGACCTACATTTTTTATGCCGACTCCGAACGGCTAAAGTTCATGTTCTCAATAAGCTTTACATTTACTCTCTGAGGTTTGCCATTGTCTGCAGAGAGGTGTTGATCGATCAGAAAATTTTTTTATTGAAAAAAACTTTTCGCCGCGGCTCACCACGTAAAGAAGAAACAGAAATGGCTAAAAAAACTAAGTGGTATTATGACCACTGCTCATAAAATAAGTCTAATGACAGTCGCTGTTATCATGGATAAAAGCTAGCATATATTGTACCAAAACACTTGGCAAATTTTGTGTGCATTTAGAATTAACAAATTTTTGTATTTCTTCGATCAAATTATTTTACAAGGTTTGAAAAGATAATACATTCCTTTTCAAATACATTTTAGGGGTATAATTAATCCATAGTCCTTTTCCAGAGCATTCGCCAGCTAAGTTCTAACTGAATGGCCTTCTTTTCTATTGTTTGAAGCTAAATTCATTTGACATTATCGCCATTTGGAATTAATCATTTTCAATTTGAGACATGGCTAGTGTCCTAATTAATGTAACAGTTATACAAAAAAGTTTTAAAGGATTTTTATGAGATGGCAACACTAGCATTTAATCGGATCGGACAATGTTGCAACCACCTTCATTTTGAACCCTCAATTAGTGGGAAGTTTACTTTTCTGCTGTTATTTGAAGGAAACTTCAGTTGAAGACCATCGAATGCTGCAAGAAGCTTACGGGGAACATTCTTCATTGATTTCTACACGTGTGTTTCGGTAAAGACGTTTTAGAAGAGGTGATTTTAAAACCGATTATAAAGAGCGCTAAGGATGGCCAAACAATTTTGAGGATTCCAAATTGGGGGCTATATTGGATAAAGTCTTGTGCAAAACACAAGAAGAACTCACAGAAGTATTGGCGGTGATGACTCTACAAAGTCATATCTGTTCGTTTAAAAATCATGGGAATGATTCAAAAGGTAGGATATGGGGTGTCGTATGAATTGAAGATGATAGACGTTGCACGCCGTTTTTGCACTTGTGAACAGCTGCTCCAACGACAAAAAAAAAGTACATAATACTTGACTTTATAGGTCTGTTCCCATGATATAATTACTCCAAGGTAGTATTGACGTTTCTGTTGGAAACGGACTTTTGTCCAAAAATATAATAAGAAAGAGAGCGCTCACAATCCGTCATAACATACAATTAATTTTCACTGGTCACATTCAGCGTACCCAACAGTTGCCAACTGCTAAGTCAAAACTTGATGAACATAAATATAAAGTTGCGCATTAAAATGCATTTAAAAATAAAAAATTTTTTATTTGTTGGTAAAATTTCCATTCATTATTTGATACAAAGCTTGATATTTCATAAACTTGACAATTTTTCTGAAACTTCAATACCAATAATAGCGCTCCCCGATGTGTTGCTGTCAGAACAGTTGACACAGCTGAATGTGGCCAACGCATATAACAACGAACAGCTGTTTTTGACAAGAGTTCGTTTACTTGTAGCTGAGAGAATCAACATTTGTCAACACTACCTGGTAAAATTATTCTATCATGGTCTGTTCCCATACTTATTGGATTAAAAATGGTTAATTTTCTGAGAGTAAGAAAAAATCTCAAGAAAATAGAGAAAAACACAAAAAAGTACGGGAACGCTTTTCGGACTAAAATTGTAAAAACTGTTAAATAAGAATGCTTGTCCAGCGTTGGTTTGATATGGAGTATCGGCAATGCCAACGAAATTTATATTAGTTTTTGCACATTTTCCCATGTTTCTGGTTTCCATTTTAATAGTTTCAAAGCAGTTTTGATGCATCGCAATTTCTTTGCTAACTTGTAAACAGCCGATTTTAAGCTGTTTGACACTTTTACCCGAAGAAATTTCTCGGACTAAAACTTGCAACTTTTAACAAAGAGGGGAAATGTTTTACTCTCTCGATTGCACTCTCTTTTACCATTTTTTTGAGTACGGGAACGCTTCTCGGGCTAAAACTGGTAAATTGGACTTTATAAGTATATAAATACCTTATAAGTATATAAATACTTGACGTTGGATAAACCATTCCCAGAAGAACCCAGATTCCTGTAAGTTTCTGAGTTGCAGTAAAATTTAAATCATTTAATATTTAGGGGTGGAGTCAAAGTTCTGGTTGCAGTGTGTATGGCAAGGTAACATAATGTTATCGTTTATCGACAAGCTTATTTGTCATCAATAGCACAAATTAAATTAAAATTTTGTAGCTACTTCACCATTGTTTTTCTGCTGCATGAAGATTTATGTTATAATATCCTCTAAGATGCGTGTAATAATCTCCTGCATACAAATCTGTACACATTTTATTTGTTCTTAATTGAATGTACTGTGTATATATTATATTTAAGCATTTATTATTTGAGCATTGAAGTAACGGGCAGTAAGTTAGTTAGTTACCAAAGTTATTTGTGGCAAAGTTGGTTGTGTATATTCTGCTTTTTGGTAACTCTTCCAGCTTTGCTTCGGTTGCAGCTTGTATGGGGCCCATAATAGTATCCCAATATAAATACTGCCGAATACAATTATGGGTTTTATGACAGCACTTTGTTATCTCAACTCGGCTAAGGCCGCGTTCATAGTGAACGCTGATTCAGACAGGCAGTGTGAACTAGCGGGATAGATAGCTTTTTGTATCTCATTTGTTCGTACAGATTTCCTATCTGAATCGGCGTCCACAATGAACGCGGCCTAAGTCATTTGAACATCCAAGTATAAACTCTGCCGAATGCCTATTGGGTTTTCTGACTGCATTTTATTGTTGTATCTAGTTAGAAAACTCAGTTGACTAATACAAACTGTACAAGAATTTTTTGTTTCTTTTTTCGCAACATTATTAAACACAATTATACATATTTTTTATATGTGTTAAAATTTGTTCATACTTATATAGTTCAGTAGCCATTTTCGTTGCCTCCGATATATTTCTGCAGTCCATCAACCAAAATCTTGCCGAAACGGTGGTGGTAAATGATACACAATCGTTCACAAATGTTAGCGGTGTAGAGCCAGTAACATCTTCCCATTGAGCTCTGGATGGACCACCTGTATCAATTTTAAAAGTAAAAATAAAAAACTTGAATAAATTTAGACCAAAATTTATGTTTAAAGTAAGAGTAAAGAGAGCTGCTAAACAATAATAAAACAATTTTAAAACTTAAATTACAAATACACAAATAAAATTGTTTTTTTTATTGTTTTCTAATTTTTGGCAAAATAGAAAGTGAAAAAATTTTTAAAAAACGAGACTCATTTTGTGCTTTAGCCGAAATAACCAATAATCTTGTCTCTGTTAAATTGTTGAAAGAAAACGAAAAACAAAAAAAAAAAACAAAAACAAAAAAAAATCAAAACAGTGAATAAGAAGTTTACATAATTGTTGAGGAAAAAAAAGAATAAATGAAATTATATAAAAGCAATTAAATTCTGAAATTATTTAAAATATATGATTTTTCTTATGATACTAGAATTGAATTATAAATGCAGTTGAATATAAAAGGAAATTGAAGCAATAAAAACTGCATTAAGTTCATTATATGTATTATACATTGTTAAGAGAAATTATTGTCTAAAATTGTTGCTACTTAAAAAGTTTGTTTTATTCATATGTTCACTATGTTAATATATGTATATATATATAAAAAAGTTGAATATTCAAAAATGCCAAAGCAATTGCATAAAAAACATGCTAGTTGAGTTCTAAAACTAAATTTATTATGTTTGGTGTTTCGCAAAATGATCAACGCATTAAAGAACATAAAATTTGAACTCAAATAAAATAAATGAAAACATATGTAATTTGCCAACTTGAATTATATGTTGAAAAAATATACAACTTATCAATTAAGAGCCTATATTCTGAGTTTGAAAAAAAATAAGCTAAATGTGATTTATTTGATAAGAAAATTTTTAACATTAAAAGTATGAGTATAAATGTATGAAGCATTGGTTTCAGAAAAGGTCCCTCTCTGGTGCCACAAACTTGTATGTAGAAATGTTCAGAAATTTGACGTCTTTCACTATGTTTACACGTTTCTTTTTTATTTTGTGAATATAAAAGCAGTTTCCATATTATTTGTTTATTAATTGAGACGAATAAAAATAAAAATCCGTTTTAAAAATATTCGGTATATAAACATATTCCAATTTACAAAGCAAACTAAAGATTCGAAGCGAAATTCTTAAGAAAACTTAAAAAATAGCATAAAGTGCAAGCTTTTTAAATAGTTGCAGAAATTATTTTTGTTTTTATTCTTTATTAATATTGCGTATATACACTAAAATGACATTATGTAACAATAAACGTCATATATCAGGTCATTTAAAATTCGTGAAATATGTTTACATAGCCAAAAACACTAACTCGGGTGGCTGCCGGCATCGGTTCATGTAAGCGACATTTTTTTATTACAAGTTTTTAGAAAATCTTTTATCGGTATATGTTATTACAACACATTTCGTTTGAAATTGAAACCAAGTATATTACCATAAGTTTAAGGCTCCTTTACGCACAATTTAAAACATCTTCAAGATAATGGCATCTACATAACGAGTGTCACAGAAAGTATTACATTTTGAAGAAGTATTTAAAGGCAGCACATGAGGAATGGAGCCGAAGTTTAAATAGTTAAATTTCAATCCGGCATGATAGAATTACAAGGTAAACTGACAGCTGACTTTTTGGTCACAAATTCCGAATATAAGTTGTCAAATCATTATGTTGTTCTTTAAGACCCTGTTTACACTAGCCTCATTTCAATGACTCACTTTGACGATCGGAAAAACAAAAATGGGAAGGTGAAATGATAGTAAAACAAGAATCTTCAAAATTTTACAACTCATTTCTATTTTTTTTATTTTTTTTTTTTTTTGTTATTTTCGTCATTGTTTGATCTTATTTCTTGAGTTGCACTACTTTAACGCAATATTTCTTGGTAAAAATTTAATTGTATAAGAAATTAATATGTTTAATTGGCACATAACGAAACTAGCAATGGTATAACTCTAAAAGCAAAAATACCTGGATCGATTTTATCAGACTTAAAGTGAAGTAAACTATGTGTGTGAAAATTTGAGAGCAGCCTCACATCAAAATGAGTCGGTTGAGTTAGGCCAGTGCATGGTAGAATAACAAGGTAGGCGCATATTGGAGAGAAGTAAGCTAGATGTCAAATTCAGCAGGCGGAATTTAAGTTTTTCTAATTGTTGTTGTTGTCTTCATCATTTGACGTTTGTGTCACTCACAGTTTTGTTAGTGTAAATTAGACGTTTGAGCAACCTTATTAATATGAGCCTACCTCATGATTGTATCATCGGCCAGTGTAAGCCAGATCTTATTCTACTTCAGCTATTTTTGAGCTCTTCAAATTTATTCTATTTTTAACAACTAATTTTGGCTAGAAAAACATCACGTTCATGATATAATAAACAAGGTAGTAGTAACAGTGCTTATGGTGAACAAAGTTCCTATACATAGGATAAAACGTCGACATAATGGATTTGACAAAATATGTTCGCCATTCTTGAAAAAAGGCAGATGTCTACCTTGTTAATTCTATCATGCTCTAGTTTACCTTGTTAATTCTGTCATGAAGTCTGTTCTATCGATAGATCGATCATCACCTCAATTGGTCTGTTCACATTGCAAAATTTGTTTATAACACAATCTTTAACATTTTTGATGGATTAATTTATTGAACTTATTAGGCTGGTTTATTAAAATTGTCATTAGAACAGTAAGAATATATCTTTAGCGTCAACAGTTTGTCTATGGATAATTAGGTTTCTTTGGAAGTGTTCACAAGTCAATCACATGATTTCATCGCTTCAATCAATATTTTGAAAGCTCTCCAGACCTGAATCATTCAGTTTAAGTTGCAAACTTTTACTTTCTATGTACCAAAAATTACATTTATAAGAAGTAAATCAAGCAAAACAGCGCTTTTATGAAACGATAAAGTAGCAAAACGTTACAATATCACTAAAAAGTAGATGGCAGAAAAGTTTGTATCCGACAAAAAACAAAATAAAAACCACGAATAAAAAAACCACAATGAAGACAGACTTGTTATTGATATTCTATTTTAACATAAAGCAGGTAAAGCTAAAAAGTTTTAAATATGCCCGATATATCCGAAATTTCTATCAGTCAAAAAATACTTTTCTGCTAACACTTCCACTATCGAAAACATTTCGATCAGGGGAGTACACATTGTCAAATAGTTGGTCAGACAGTTTGGCTACACGAGTATACACATTATCAAAAATGTTTATTAGTTTATTATGCATCGAAGATTTAGCAGATGAAGCTAAAACGTTAGTAGCATGACCCAACAATTTTTATAAATGTATGCTGAAAGTTTTCTTCAATTATTTCCAATGTTTACGAAATGTGTTCACGTTGAATCTTTTGAAAACTGATAAAAATCATTCAAGATAGTTTAACGAGTGTTCGAATTGTCAAATTATCATAAAACTGTTGGTCAAACAGAAGAAATCAAAATATTTAAATTTTCACATGGTTGAAATTCTCATCAAAACCTTTTCGTTAAATAGTTTATCAAATTGTTTGATGAGTATTTTGACGAATGTGAATGGTGCCATTCCCATCAATAGGTTAGTTCAAATTGTAGAATACTCATCAAAATGTTCTTAAAGCAGTGTTCACACATCAAATCTCATTATTATCTTGTACACCGAAGCGAAAGCTTTCGGAGCAATTTTTTATTAATAATATATTGTAAGATAAAGCATAAGAAGCTGAAAAGTTCGTAAAGAAACGATAAATGTTTTATAATTTTATATCAAAAATGTTTTTCTGTTATATTTTATTATATTTACGTGATGTATTTTTGTTAAAATACTTGAACTGACGAAAATCGTACTAAAAAAGTTGAGTAATTGATGTGTGAACCCTCGTACGGTTAAACTGTTTGACCAATAGTTGACCAAGAGTTTGACAATGTGTACTGTTTTACATAATTGACAAACAGTTTGAGGAGTATTTTCATCGTGAAACTGTCTTCAAATACCATGTATTTTTCCGTTTGTCAAATTGTTTTGTACCCGTTTGATAACAAGTTTTAAGAGTGTGAACATCGCTAGAGAATAAGTGATCTCATGCCGATCTAAACCAGACCACTGTGAGTTAAAATAACAATTTAGTGAACTCTTTTAGACTGTTGTTAATAAACAATTTTTTTAATTGCGTTAAAGCGACTGACTGACGAAATCCAACTGGCCGAATTTAGCGCAATACTCAAATAGCGCAAAAGTGCAAAACTTATACATACTAAGCTTTAATTAATAACAATTAAATAAAATTACAATTAGAAGCTAAACAAACCTCATTAATCTTTTTAAAAATTATTCCTTTTATTTGTTTTTTTTTTTCAATATTTAAA
Organism: Tetanocera ferruginea; assembly: GCA_958299015.1. NCBI lineage: Eukaryota > Metazoa > Arthropoda > Insecta > Diptera > Sciomyzidae > Tetanocera > Tetanocera ferruginea. The sequence continues at coordinate 110,752,926 of OY282644.1, read as the reverse complement.
GCAATTAAATAAAAAGCGGCAGTCGCTGCAGAACCATTATAAAATAATGAAACGACGAAATACAAAAGTTGTAAACTTTATAAGAATGCTTTTGCATAAAAAATTTTCGTTGAATAAATTCATTCACTCAGCCTTTTAATAAAATTAACTGGAAACTGAAGCATTTTATAAAATAAATTAACGAAAGGTTTCGTAGATACGCATTGACCCCAAATTCGCGCTCTGATCGAATTAAACTGGAACCGTTTTATGGACTATGAAACATTTCGGAAAGCTAAGTGAAATTTCTAAACGATTTGTTATTAAATCAAATAAAATAAATCAAATTAACAACCAAAAACATTTTTTAAATAAATAAAAAATCGGTGAATTGAAATAATTCATGAAAAAGAAAGAGGAAAATAATCATATAATGAAAATGCTCAGAAGCACAAATATTTATATAGGTTCTTATTGAAAAGAAAATCTTAAGAAATTATACGATTGCAACGGTTAGTTAAAAAAAAAAATTCAAAATATATGCAGAATTTCAAAATGTTATTGCTTTGATAATCATGACAAATTGTTGTTGTTGTTTTTTATTGTAGTATAATTTATGCTTGCTTTATGGATTATTTTTTAATTTTAACTTGTTAGTTAATTAAATTGAAAGTAAAAGAACAAAGTAATTCGAATTTCTTAATTTTTTTTGTTTATTTTAGTTGTTATTTTGTATTGTTTTTGTTTATTGAAATTTCTAGTTACCTTTTAGAGATCTTTTCCGAAACACACCTTCAATGATGGGGAAAAAAGAATGGAATGCGTGCACATATGCATTAACGCATTAGTACGAAATCAAACTAATTTATTTTTTTTTATTTTTTATATAAAATTTATTAAAAAATAAAACAAAAATTAAATTATAAATTAAAAGAAAAATAGAAATTTAAACACTTCTGACTGAGAAAGCAAAAAAATTATAAAATAATTATGAAAATTAATATAAGAAAATATATTTCAACTCATCAAACAGGAGAAGGAGAAGAAGAAAACCCCTGAACAATTTTAATATGTTGGCTTCAAGGACATCATAAACGAAAAACATATTATAAACTTTTTGTGTGTGGCTGAAATGCTGTTGAATTATGTTCAATTATATATATATATATATTCATGAAAATGTTTGAATATGTAAGTGGAATTAGTCGCTTGCAAAAATATAAAAATAATACTGTAGAGTAACTTGATTGAGATGCCCACAAACAAAATGTAGAGTTTATCATATAACATCTTACTTTTCATAATTTATAACCCTAATAGTTCGTGTGAACCAGACGACTCTGTTTTTTGACATGTCACACACTTCAAATTCGTCTTGTCAGATCGTCTTTGTACAAAAATAAACATAAATCTTAAGAAACTCTGAGGGAATAAGTCATTCCCCCCTCTGTTGCCCTTCAAATAAAAAATAAATAAAATTCAAATCTCAAAACGATTACTGAAACATTGTTACGAGTAAAATATGTCGCTACTAAAATAGTACAAAATAATTTGCATTACAAAATGCATGTTCATAAATTCTTATATATATTCTCATTATATTGTCGCCTGCAATGTGTTTAGGCTAGCTTGAAACCGATAACTCGATAACAACAGCTGATTTTGACATCTAGCTAACTCTAGATTATAATGAATGCAACAGCGACAGGCTGTGATTGCAAATATTAAAAATTATTTTACTTTAAATAAAAATAAAAAAAAAACACGAACAAACGAACACGAGCACAGATAAAGCACATCAAAGACGAAATGAAACGAAAACATGAAAAACTCCGAATATATTATTTTTGTAGTCTGTGAAATTAGAAATACAGATGTTTATTGAAGTCTGCGGCGGCAACAATTGTGCTTATTTACAAGCGCCTATATTGCAGCGGTTTTTCTCAGCAATTGTTTTGTTCATAGTTGAGGAACGGTTAACGTAAGCGAAGAAATAACAGTTCCTCGTTTTAGCAATTTTTTGATATATTCTTAAATTTACTTCCTTTTCTTTGTAAAAAATAAAATACTTTTAAAGTATATATTAACTAATAACCCCTTTTTGTATATATTAAGTTTATATTTTTAAATTAAAATTTTTAATTTCTAACTGCAATAAACAAAATTAAAAACTGAATGACAAAATTCAAAATATTAATATAAGAATATTGCTATGTCGAAATCGCTTTTTGTAAATATTTGCAGATGAAGCAAAGCATTTAAAAACAAATAAATCTATGGAATAAGCCACCTCACACCGAAATAGATACGTAAATTGGGATATATTGTTGACAGTCTATTCTAGTGTTATGCCAAAAAAAATCTGCTATATGACAAAGCATGGTTCCATATTGTGACAATACGCGATTCACACAGTCTGGAGAAGCACACTACAGCACCACTCGAACAATTCTCTTCTCACTTCAAGGAAGATTCCAGAGTGGGGCCTTACGGGACTCTTAATCAGGCCTAATACTATGTTCACACTGAGATCAAATTAGGTTATTTCGCGAGATAATTTCGAAATTGTACAAAAGTGTTCACACTAGGCTTGGATAATTTCGTTTGACGTTTGAATTATTTTATTGTCAATTATTAGTTGCCAACTTAAATGTTCAATCAAAAATAGAAAATTCTTACTCAAAGTAAGTTTGCAAAATTATTTCGCATAAAACATGTTATCAATTGTACAACTTTAATTCATTGAAAACATCGCTCACCTAAGTTTCACTGAATGGGTTGCTAACCGAAGGGTCAAAACAGCTAAGTATCTGAATGTGGCCATTATCATGTGTCATGTATAATTTTGACGGCTCAGCTGAAATGGATAGCAAGATTGTTAATACGTCACAAAAAGGATGTGTTTAATCCACACTATAATCAGATTTCAAGTGCATCTTGAAATGCAAGGTTGCAAGTGCATTTTTGCCTAATTTTGTGAGTAATTTAAACGAAATTACCTCGTTTGAGGTAATTTCCAAATCAACAAATTGTATGGGAAATTACCATAGTTTTTAGATCATTTCAGTCGAAATTACACAAAAGCTCGAAATTACCTAATTTGATCTCAGTGTGAACATAGTATAAGATATATCATGTCCTAAGGGCAGACCCAAAGGGGGTTGTAAGGACAAATTTAGGGAGGTCATTAAGACAACATTGCCTCCCTCTCGAACAATCCCCTTCTCACTTCAAGGGAGCTATATTCTAGAGTGGGGCCGCTTAAGGAGACTCTAAATCAGGGCTTAGATATATCATGTCCTAAGGACAAGCCCAGATGTAAACGAAACCTTACAAATTTACTTGGCTGGAACGAATATAAACTTACTTTAAGCACTTATAAAATACCAATAAGGAAAGCATAGCGTAATTCCTGGAGACTTCAGAATCTGTTACTACATATAGAATGAGTTTTTCCTATCCCCCAAACTTTAATAATACCTTCGTAGAAAACATTTTGTAGCGATGTAAGTCATCAAAGAGATATCTCGGAGGGAGCTAAGAGCCATTCCGAAATTGGAATACCAAAAATGCCTTCAAGAAAGGAAAAAACGTCGGCATATATGTATCGCTTCCGAAGGTGATTATTTTGAAGGTGATCAAATAAATATTGAAGGATAATTAACCGTTGTTGTTCTTTTTGCACAGTCCAGTTAAATTTTGAACAAAAGGTATAGTCCCTAGTAAATTCAAATGCTCTTCAGACTTGTTTTGATGGTATTTTTTGAGGTAATTTTACCCTAAACCTGTAGGGTCAGGGTATATTAAAATTGTGCAAATGCTTGTCACACCTGGAAATAAGCGAGTCCGGCATAAAAAGTATATTTATTCTTGATCAGCGTCACCACGTGAGTCAATTATGTCCTTTCTCTGTTCGTCCGTCCATTCGTCTGTGTGCTGTCCTTTAACAGGATAGGAAGGCCTTGAGATAATTGAACGAATGTTCAATGAACCCAAGGAGCTGCACTATTGAATATTTTTCTAATTCGCCCAAGGACACGCCTACCTTCCACACAAGCACGAAATTGAAATAATTGAAAATAATTCCTGGAGACTTCAGAATCTGTTACTACATATAGCAGTTACGGTTGTTACTTATATTTTATATCAAAACTAAGACCTACACAAAAAATGGCTGTGATCCGCCTACCTCCCGTACAACCCCAAAATTTAAACTTAAAGATGCTGATATTAAAACAACAGGCATAAAATGTATCATATATGTATTTAACAAGCGGACCTTGCAAAATTCATCTCGTCTCAGTTTAACGCCTTCAGATAGACTTCAGAGTGATAATGAAACACAGATAGTTTAATTTGATTAATTGGAATGGAATCGAAATCAGTAGAGAACGATATGATAAACAATGTTCTTCAATTTTTTTCCGCCGTAAAAACAAGGTTTGCCAATACGCGAAGAGAAAACGTACAGCTGACCGTGCGAAACAGGAAAACACAGACATCCAACAATTGGCCTTGCGATTTATTGACTGTCATCGCATGATCAAACGAACGGGAACTGAATCCGCTTGAATTGGTAAGAAAAATCAGTTTGAATAAGTAATCAGAACTCGTGGGATAAGGACTTACTCTCCTTTGAATTTACCCTTGATGAACCTCAATTGAATCACGTCGAATCATGAGAATGATGCCGTGTTAGCCATCAACGGACGGAGAAAACGCTTTGTGCAATTTCCGTTTTCCTTGCACGGTGAGTCTGGGTAGACGACTCCGCAAGGGCCATGAATCATGTTCGTTGTCACAACGGAATGAAGCTCTAATCAGTTTCTGGATCTGGTATTTCGACAGAAATTATCGAAGCAATATGATCTGGTCAGATCTTGTCGAACATCCAAAGTAGAATGAAACGAGCTACGCCAAAAAGCTTCACAACGAATTTTCCAACTTTACAGCTTCAAATCATCAAATCACGCGATAAAATACAAAATTTCATCGAAAAATTATAATTTTTCGTGTTTTCCACTAAGAAAATATTTTCTATTCTAAAAGCCATTCCGGAACAAATGCACACTTAATTCCAAACAAAAAATTTTCGATTTTGGAATGGTTTTTTCCAAAATTTTTTTCGTTATAGCCTTCTCCTGGCAATTACAAACAAATTATCAACAATTTGAGACAAATCGGCCCAGCTGTTCTCAATTGATGAATTACTATACATTTTTCACACCATTTTTATATATGAGGGGATTTATACAATGAAACAAATCGCATGAGATTTTCTGAAGTTCTATTTTCAAGTTTCATCTTCAAATTACATGATGAAACTGAGTTGCAGAGACTTTGCTCTGAAAATTCAGCCAATAACGAAAATATGAAAGTATAAAGTCAAAAAGTTTCATGAAATCACAGCCCAAGAAGAGACTTTTTCCCCTCATTTTCGTTTCATACTGCGCACCTTCACTTTTGACAGTCTCATGCGACTAGTTTCACTGTATAAATCCCCTATATGTAGATATCAAAACTAAGATGTGTTAAAAAAATTAACGTCTTCTGCTCACGAACATGCGTACCTCTCATACAACCCACAATACGAAACTCTATAAAGTGGTTGTTATTTGAGCTACATGGATAAAACTTGGTATGTCCATAAGTTACATTTGGATTGCATTTGAAGTAACATTTACTAATTTGTGTACAAAAAATATGTGTTATCCGCCCACGGTCACGCCCTCTTCCCATACAACCCACAGTAATTAAACCTGTATAAGCCTATAAAGAAATAGTACATGGCTTTCAAGAAGAATAAGGTTAAGTCATAGTCGGGCTTCACCGAATTTAGAGCTTCTTTACTTGTTTTTGTTTTTACTTATTTCATTTCTCTTGGGAGCTTTAATATTTAATTAATACAAAAAGGAAGCCCATGATAATATCGTTGGTGCAGTCGATATATTGTAGATATACAAATTGATCTTTATGACTTCACAACTCGTAATAAGAAATATTAAAATAATAAGTTATAAAGTTTATTTTGTTAATTATGGAAAAGCATGATACACGATGGCATGTATGCGCGTGTAAACAAATATTAGTGAAGAAAACTTATGTTCTATGAGAGATTAAATGAATACCCTTAATATTTTAAGAGAAGACGATTGAAAACTCCGATTTAACGCATTACTAAATCAAAAATAGTTAAATCCTTTAGTAATCAGCTGATTATTGATAAATTCTTATTATATTTCTCTATATATCGTTTATGGAATATTTTTGTTATTCCATTCATCTGCCAAGAAAATCCATCTTTTAAGAGATGCTAAAATCTACACTAGTATATTTATTTTTATTTAAAAATTATGAATTTTTAATCAATTTTAAAAACTGTTACCAACATCTATTCTAAGCAATTCTACGAACTAGTTGTACGTTTGTTCATTCCCCTTACCAAATGTAAGCAATTTACAACAAAAAAACATAAATTGTTCAATGTTAAAAATTGATGAATATCGACATTATGTAGGAATAAAGAAAATGGAAAAAATTAATAATGGACAATATTTTTGAAAAAGTTCAAGTTTTACAATTAATGATGAAATAAAATGCACAAGATGGCATGTTATTTAGTTGTTTCTATTTTCTAAACGAAGGTAGATAGATACTATGGTAATGTTATTATTGTAGTTATGAACAATTTACGAGTAGGTAGAAATACATTTAATAAATAAAATAAAGTAACTTTTGCTTTTAAACTATAAATCATCAATAAATAAATAAATAATAACTAAAAACTTTACTGATAACGAACAAAAATTAACTAAGGATATCGAATGCCTAGCATTACCTATTTTATTAAATTTTAAAAGTATAACCAGTTAAATAAACATACCTGTTATGGAGCATAAGAGGCGTAGGGTTGGTGTATTGCCGGAATATTGATTGATCATGCCCTGGCTATGAGCCTTTGGCGCTGGCATGCTTAACGTGATCGCCTTATGGAATTTGCGACGACGTGGTTCAACTGTTACAATTGGGGACACTGCAACGCCGCGACCCAGTAGCTTAGCAGTTAGGTCGGGATCGACGGGCTGTGCCTGTAAGTAGGTAACACAAGAAAAGATGTTGTTTTTGTGGTTACCATGTAAAACATACAAAATGAGTTTTCAACGCAAAAAGGTGGCCACTTATAACTACAAAAAGAAAGTAAAAAAAAGAATAAAATGAATATGTAAATAAAAAAGTTGAATTATTGTATCGACATATTATATATAGATAGATTTACAATTTTTAGGTAGGTACATAAAACTTAAGCATAATTTATTTATTACAATATATATTTAGAATAAGGTTAGTTCTGGGTTAAATGGCGCACAAGGTACTTTGAAAAAAAAAACACAAAAGTAATGTTAATTAAGAAGATTAGAAAAAAACTATTTCAACAAATAACAGTTATATATAAGCACCTTTGACAGTTTTTTTAAAATTCATCATACATATTTGTGCCCATTTTTAGCCCAATAAATTTAGTTATCAAACATTTTTTAAAAATATATTTTTTTTAGATATTATAAATAAAACGTACCATTATAATAAAAATTAAACAAGTCAAAAAAAAATACTGTCTACTAAACAATACTTTAAGAAGCGAAAAAGAAAAATATTAAAACTACAAATTTATGTATTCGAAAAAAAAAATATTAAAAAAATCTATAAGAGGGCCGTTGAAAAATCATTTTATATATCTTATATTTATTAAAAAATTGGCACATTTCTAGGTACGTCCTGACCCAATTGCAACGATCGTAGCAAATAATCGATTATATAAAGAAACATGCTTTCGAGTAAAACAGCAATCGAATCAAAAAACGAATCAAATCATAAATAAATGAAACATTTTTCATATAAAGTTTTTGTTGAAACTAAATTTATTGGGTACAGTAGATAGATAAATCAAGTAGTAATTCTAAATATTTCAATAAGTCCATAACATATAATGCGTATTTATATATAATTAATAATTTTAAATGTGTAATTATTATGAATAATTTTTTGCATTTCATTATAAGTTTTAGTTATTAAAACTTGTATATAAGATTCATAGTTTAAAGATCATTTTAATAGCCATATTCATAATAATAGTCGTTGGACTTTATTCAAGCTTTTTTGATTATTTGTTTTTATAGTCAATATCGACTAACGACAAAGATTATAGGTTATTGGTGTTAAGTTTACAAAATTTTTATTTTGTTTTTTGCGGTTTAGTGTAAATATAAAGAAATAAATTATTTAACAAATACTGTAACAAACTTAATTATATCTCAGTAGTATTTTTAATACTAAATTTTATATATTGTTAAACTTACAAATATCTGAAATTTTAAATTTATAATCTCAACTCTTTAAGTAGTATCATCACATCAAATCAAATTAATCAGCTCTATGAAAACGTTTTTAGACTGTGAATTAAAAAATTAAGAATGTTTCTGATCGCTGGATTTAGAAGGCTGTTAACCTTGGCTTTTAATTGTAATGAATAAGCATACGTCTTGTAGATTGTATGTCAGCGTAGCTTATATCATTTGGCGAATGTTTTATTTATTTTTTTTTTCGTCTTTCTTAGTTAAAGTTAATATATAGTTAAATTAGTTAAATTTTGTGCATTTTAGTTGTTATTTGAATTTGTAGTCTGAATGAAATTTCAATTAATAAGTAATTTATTTAACAAAATTGTTAGAGAACTTATTCTTACTAATTTTTTTATCTCTTGTATCAAACTTAATCTATTTGATGTTGTTAAAGAAATATTGAATTCAATGACTCCTTACACAGTGATAACAGTTTCCGACACTAATTTCTAAAACTTAGAAATAAAGTCAAAAATAAAATACAATAGGTGCATTCTCTATATCTAGTATATACCGTTGCATAGTGCAATGATAGGAAATCTACTACCTTTAAAAACATTGTTCGGATCAACCATTTCCTATTGTGGCACATACTAGGGTATCTACGAGACATAGAATACCCTTCTTGTATCTTATGCATAAAAATGTGTATCGGAAAGCGAGTCTTACAGCAAAAGCATAAACTCAAATTTTACACAATTTAATAACCATGCTCATTTTTTGTGTTCATCTTGTTTTTGATATAAAGAACATGCATATCAAATTGTATTTCTGTAACTTAAATATGGGTGGTTCCATCGAAACGTTCGCAACATTTACACACATTTTGTTATGTTTAAAACAAACAAGTAATTGTTCTCTCTTTGGAATTGTTATAAAGCGAGTTAAGACTTTCTCCAAATAGCTTTATTTTAGAATAAACACGGGCCATCACGAAGCACAGTACCAGCGAAGAACTGATAGCACTGACATTAAATCGTCAAGGCACGACTTGGAAATACAAGCACAAGATTCATGGAACATTCGCTCGCATGAAGCAGAAGAACTGAACATAGGATACAGAATATTCTGGCTTTTGCATAGCTCGTTCAAAGAACAATTTTTTGTTGAACTTTGTTATATAACATACAACTCCACTCGTCTTCGAATGGCTATTCAAGAAGCAATGAAGCTTATAAGATAAATATATTCATGACTCATGAAATTTTTAAATGAATCGCCCTCATTTGTAGGTTTTTTTTTCAGTAAGGATCTCATTATTAAGCTATGTTATGAGGAAATCAGCGTTCTACGAGAAATAAGCTTCACAATTGGCTTACTGAATGCACAATTCTCTACAAAAAATTTGAAACAATTCGAACAATGCGAACAAATAAATCACATTCAAGTTACTGAGAGTGTACATGACGACCGTGATAGAGCTGGTTTACATTAGCCTCACTCAACCGACTCATTTTGATGTGAGTCCGCTGTCAAATGTTTTCACACATAACTTGCCTCACTTTGAGTCTGATGAACTCGAACCAAAAATTCTCTGCTTTCCGCAATTTACAACGCTTAATTTTGTGTTTTATTCCAATTAAGCACATTTATTAATTATTTAAATTGGTTTCACATATAAACATTACGCTAAAATAGTGCAACTCAGCAAAAAGACCAAACAATGACGAATGTCATTAAAAATAAACAACAAGTAAGTCGAGAAATTTTAAAGTTTTTGAAATGCAGGCTTCAAATCTGAGTTCTTGTGTGCCACACGGCAGCCATTTCCACACAGGTTCGATAGTTAAGAAGCTAGTTCGCCAGTATAGTCATTACGTAAACAGGGTTGTATTGAAACATAAGTGTAGTACTATGTGGATTACATTTTAATGATTTAAGTACGATATGAGAAATGTTTGGCACTTTTTGTTTTCTGTTTGGTAGTACTCTTTGTAAATTGCATACAGTATACGTGATAACTTTGTTTGGATTCAGTAAAAAACTTGTTTCAAAAAAAGTAAGCAGGTGTGGAAGACTTGGAGAGCATTTTTGTTTATTTTCCCCACACAAAAATAAATTTATTTCGAAGCAATAAATACTTTTTTAAGAGTACATTTCTACTGTTCTCAAATATAACCCTGTGTGTGCCAAACAAATTCCATAATTTGAACGCTCGCTTTCTCGAACACATACACGCCGCCATATTGTTTGCCACACGAGTTCCAGATGTGAAAGTCACAAAACTCTCGCTTCACGCAACATTTCACCTTCCCACTTCCTCATCTCTTCTAAAAGCATCAAAGTGAATCGGTTGAGTGAGGCTAATGTGAACAGGAAAGTGAATCGGTTGAGTGAGGCTTATGTGAATAGGGTCTTTAAATGCATTTTTATGTGCAGCTTCATATTTATGTGCATCAAGTTTTGACTTAACAGTTGCCAAGTGTTGAGTACGCTGAATGTAACGAATGAAAATTAATTATATGCAATGGCGGATTGTGAAAGCTCTATTCTTTGTTATATTTATTGACAGATGGTCGTTTCCAACAGAAATGTCAATACTTCCTTGTAATTATTATATCATGCGCTTCATTTCGCTTTTTAGCGAAAAACATTGCTCACTAGGTATCGCTACCTACATTAAGCGCTGTCAAAAATTTTTTAAATAAAAAATAATACAAATAGTTTTTTTCTCGGCAGTTAAGACTTGAAAAAATGTTTATAATTATTATATCATGCGCTTCATTTCGCTTCTCAGAGAAAAACATCACTGACTAGGTATCGCTACCTACATTAAGCGCTGTCAAAAGTTTTTTAAACAAAAAATAATACAAATAGTTTTTTTCTCGGCAGTTAAGACTTGAAAAAATGTTTCTTCAACGTAGTGTTTCTTTGTGCGCGTATACAGTGAATACATCTTGCTAATGGAATAATTAGCTTAACATAATCGAGCCAATGAGTATGAACACAGAATAGAGCAACTAAGAAAATAGGCATACAAAATTAATAAATAATATCTTTGATCAAATAGTGTCATACGTTAACTTGAAATCAGGGTTCAGAAAATTTCACTCATGAAACAAAAATCTCAAACGAAAATGAAAATAAACACTGTTTGAAGCAAACAACACACAATTTTATTTTCATTTCATTTTTGTGTGTGGCCGAGTTGGCGTGCTGTCGACCATCCTTCATAAATTATTCATGAACAAACTAAGATCGATCTCAACGGTTCGATGTGATTCATCTCAAACATGTGTTGGATTTAAAATGTTCATGTCATTCACCAACATTCATTGTTGTCAGGTCTTCATGAAGGCAAAAATGAATACACATTTTTTAAACACGACTTGTTCGTGTTGGAAATTGCTGGCGGTCGTGAATAGAAAAATGAATGAAATGACGTATGTGTAAATAAATCGATCTATGCATAAATCGATCACTTTGTTGCGTTGCTTGATGACAAAAACATATACTTTTTGTACTGTTGCATGGTCGGATGTGCGAAGTATTGCAGGCGTTAAATAATTCATAAATAGTGGTAAAAAAACCAGCAAATTACATTCTTTTTTCTCTTCACGACCGCCAGCGTTTTCCAACACGAACAAGTCGTGTTTAAAAAATGTGCATTCATTTTTGTCTTCATGAAGACCTGACGACAACGAATGTTGCTGAACAACACGAAGATTTTAAAGCCAACACATGTTTGAGATGGGATCACATCAAACCGTTGAGTTCGATCTTACTTTGTGTACGTGAAGCGCAAGCAAGTTTCAAAAGACTGCATGAAGAATTTTCGACAGCACGCCAACTCGGTTACACACAAAAATGAAATGCAAATAAAATTGTGTGTTGTGTGCTTTAAGAAAAAGATCGTGAGTGAAGGTGTGTGAATTTTCTGAAGCCTGCTTGAAATACATAATTTCACCGCAAAACATCAAGTTATAAATACATGTCAGTTGTCAGCACTAATCAACTATTTTTATTGCTAATTTGTGATACTTCGAAAAGTAGTTTTCAATACCTATAACTGTTCTACAAGATACATCGATAAGTATGTTATATATCAAGAAAAAGTGTGATTACAAGATATGACAATATCAAGCTTTTTAAGAGTTTTACACATTACAATAGTACTTAGGTAAACAATTATTTTTAAAAAAAAAGTATCAATGTTCGTTTGTTTTCTTAAGCTTATGGAAAAACTTTAAGAAATTGTTGAGGATGTACGAATTTAATAATCGAATAATTAATCTCTGACTAAGTTTAAAAATAAGAATGCTATGTACGTCCATTATAAAGAATTTTTGATTTAAATAAAATTTGTTTTTCATGTTTAAAACGTCAGTTTGATTTGGCAATTGTATTTGGCAATCCAAGACAATTTCCAAAATTTATAAGTGTTTTACTAAAGAATTGTACAAAATTTCATTTCTCGTTTTAGAGCTACTGATTAAATCTGCAATTGGCGAATTATTTAAATTACAAATTTAGTGTTTAACGAAAATTCAATATTTTGGACATCAACTGTACTTTCCTTTCTTGATGATTATGAATCGATACTTTCTATAATTTTGTGCGTTATTGAAAAAAGTGCAGATTTTGTTTTATATTTTATGATCCAAACCATTTTGGTTTAATAAATTGATGAATATAGCATTATGTTTTGGTATAAATTCTCATACATAATTATTTATTATGATAATAATTTTCAGCTTTGGTACCAACTACAGGCAATAAATGAATTTATTTCTACACTTTTATGAACCATTGAAATTTGATCAATACTTTCAGATTTTTAATAATTACTATAAACAATATTATAATATTTTTAAAAAATAACTTCTGGAGAATTACATTAATATCCACTAAAGTATTCAATTTTATGTACGTGCAAACCTTTACCAAATAAGTGAAAAGCGTTTCTTTTTTGGTACATGATTAACGCTAATTTTGCGTAATTTTTCTGGTGCAACACCTTTGCGAGGTTTAAAAAGATTTACCTGTAAGCCAACTTTAATCTTTTTGGTTAGAGCGCCTTGTGGAAATACGGCCTGCACTTGCGGCACAACAGTACTAGAGACCATGCCACCTTCTGGTCCAATCGCATGTACTTCCTGACGTATGCGTGAGACGACTGCAAAATACTGCGGAAAATCATAGGTGACAAATCGGCACACATTGTTGCCAGATTGTTCCTCCAGTTGAGCAATTTCTGCAAGCAAAACAGAAAGGATTTTTTATTTTTTGCCACATGTATTACTAAAGCATTAAGAATTCACCTTCTGGTTCAAAGCACTGCTGCATGACATCATGTATGATGTCTTCAGAGTTATCGATAGTGTGTTCACGCCATGTTTCACCATTGTCTGAACGTAAGATGATTATTTCACGTTCTTTGCCACGCAACGATGCAAAGTGTGGCACCTCCATAATAATGGGTCCAATAAACTTGGTAGATACGGGCCCCAGTTCAAGAACACGGCTAGCTAGCGCCTCGCCTTCCATCAATTGTGGTGGATGCATTGTTCGCTGTGGCTTGACATAACGACAAGTAACACGCGTCGGCTGGCAGGTGGCGCGTGATGGAATAATAATGCGTACACCACTGTGACGACAGCCACGCATGGCACCGCCACGTGCATCCACCAAGAACGAGACCAGGAAGCTGTAAGTTAAGGTAAAATTCAAAATTGACTTTAACAAATTGAAATTTAATTAAAATTTTCATTGATGAAACAGAAATTCAAACAGTTTTACTAAATAAAAAAATTGCTTATACATGTATAAAAATTGTATGCGGTTGATCAAATTTAAGTTAACTTTTATTTGAACCAGTTGAGTTTACTTTCCCTCAAAAAATATCGATAACTTTAATTGGATCCCGAACCACTGTTTGTGGTTTTAAGAAGAAAGGAGAAACGAATGAATTTATTTATATCATGTTAATACTACGGTCACATTACGGCATAAATTACTTAATTTAGACATAAATTTCTTTCCTAAATCAACTGCGTTCATACTAGCTGTTTGTAATTTATTTTGAAATTTCCATGACAACTCGCATATTTGTTTACCTTATTTCATTTTTTTTGCATGATTTTATTTTGAATTTATTCTTTATTCTTATTGATACCTTGTGATGTGTCGATTATTAATCGAAAAAATTAGAGCCGACACAGATTGGATGTTAATTTGGATGGTAATTTTTGATAAATTACTTAATTTCAAAGTAATTTCAATGACAGATTTTCCACGGCCAAATTACTTTATTTAGACATAATTTATGCATAAATTAAGAATGAGCCATAAATAACGATAGTGAGAACATGGTATAAGGCACAAAACATAACCACGAAATAGATGCAAACCATAAATGCTTTTAAAAAATTGATAAAACTGTTAAGCAAAAATTAATTTTTCTTTCTAATAATATTTATTGTTATCGATACGCTGGCCATGTTTATAACGACTAGATAATTTTTTCGACCATGAACTTCGATTATCTACTATCACCATTATCTACTATCATTTCGATTATCTACCATGAAATCTACTATCATGCAAAGTGTCACAACATTCTGTATCTTCAGAACCCCTCTTTTCAGAAAAAAGCAACTTATTTTCAAGCACTACTGCAGGTGATCAAAATAAATTTTAAAAATATTGGTTAAATGTTGTTTGTTTTTAACTTACCTTCTCCATGAAAGCTTACGGCTGCAGAGACATAAAAGTTAAAAATAAAAATTTAATTATTAAAAATGCCTTAAAATAACAAATTCCAACTCTGCCGCCCTTACCCAACATGCGGTTCATCCTGCAAACCATTGCCAATGTAAATGCCATCTACAACATTTTTACCCATGCCATGTATCTGTGCCTTATGAGGACTTATTAACTCCTCTGTAATGGGCTGCTGAACGCCACCAGCGCCATATTCAGCACTCTGCGTCATGCGATTCGAGTCAACGCGCTCATCGCGAGTCACATCAATTGGAAGCGAATCATCGCCTAGAGATTTCATTTCATCAACAGTCAAATATCGATAGGGTTGATCGGAAAGCATGTTATCTTCGCCTGATGTGTTGTTTTGTATTTTTTTGTTTGTTTTTATTTTTATTATTTGTACACCGAATTGTGGTTTGTTTTGTTTGTTGTTGCGATGACGCGGTGCATAGAAATTAAAGAAATAAAATAATGCAATGGTTTAATTTATTCACGAATTATGTTAACCGCATGCAATTGTTGGCTTTTCTATTTCATAACGATATATCTAATGATTTCAGCATGATATGAATTTATGCAAGGTACAAATTGAGGCATTCCATAAATAGTTTTAATTTGAATTATTATTTAAATGGCTGTGCGATAATTTCATTAATTTTAATTTTTTTATGATCAATTGCCACTCAATTTAAAGTGGCTTGTCAAAAATCGATAATTTTTAACTAATATTTTTTTAAATAGCTTAACCAAAACATCGCTCAGCCTCCAAAATAAAAAATCGTTTAGATTTTGTTAAAAAGTTTATTTACAGAGTCTTGGGTGAGGCTGTGTAGTTTGAATTAGTCTTTATTTTTTTGATGTTGTAGTCGGTGTGAAGATTATGGATCTTTTGTTTGCATAACTATTAAATGTGACCGCCTAACAAATGTCCTAAAAATACCCAATAAACTTAAAAAAAAAACTAAAGAAAATCATGTTTTGTGTTGAGTAAAACATAAATTTAATTTTATTACATAAATTATTAAAAAATTATTTGATTTTAGGTTTTTTTTTAAAATCTTGAAAATTGCTTCGTATTGTTGTTTTGTTAATAAAGTTTATTGGGCGACAACTAGTTTATTTTAAGATTATTGCTTACATAAAATAACAAACAAAAGTCGCCATGGAAGTATTTATTTCAACATGAAACTTTCAGATATATATAAATATTATTTTGGATTTTTACACTTATAATATTTAAAAACAAGCAACACATACACATAAGAAAAAAATTTTTTTGCTTTGATAAGCCTTTTTGATTAAATATAATTAACCGTACATTTGAAATTGCCAAAACATGCACAGATTGAAGCCAATATTTCGAAAGTTGAATACAAAACATCATAAAGAATAAAGCTTACATTAAATTTGATGGAATATTATTCAGCCAATACTGCCTAAAAAATAAATAGCCTACGATAAAGATTTTAAATTTGTTTAATTTTGCTTTAAACTAAAATAGCCCACATAAAATTCTACCATGACTTTAACCACAGCATCTTATGACGCCTTTAAGATCACTATAGAAATCACTATAAATCACTATTTAGAAATTTTAAAACAAAAATCGAAACTAAAACTGTCAAAATAAAAAGTTATCATTAATTTCAAAAACTTAAAAACCTGCTTGAATAAAAATGAATCAAACATTTTTTAAATTATATTTCATTACCTTTAAGAAAAGATGCAACCGAATACATGTCTTGTGGTTTTCTTACATTTAATTAAGTTTATTAAGCATGGATTATTACTTCTCAAACGTAATTTTCTGAACATTGATAACATATATTTATATTTGTACTAAATATTTACAGAGACAATTTAAAATATTTTAAGAAAAACAAAAAACATATATAAACAAAAGCCGCGCTAATTTTATGCAAAACTTACTGGTAATGAAAAGTGATTCTCCATGGTAATATGGAAGATAGACGTGGCTATCATTCATTTGGCGGTCACCTTTAATGCCATAACATGGATCCAAATCGTTTGTGTCACCTGCGACACATACATTCAATATTTTTGCAAAAGTAGTTAAATATTTTAAAAAATATGTTTTCATATAAAAAAAGCTCAATTTTGTGTTTGGTTAATCATTTAGAACGAGTGTATTACTTATATAGAAATGTATGTTTGCAAAAATACTCAAAGCAATATTTATGGATCTTGTTTCTTTTTCGATAAGCTGAGATGTCAGTCACAAAAACTGCCAAAAATATTGAAATAATATAATATTGAAAGAAACGCAAAAATGGTGGTGGGTAAATATGTAAAGGTGTGTTGACTATTTATACCTTTGAAACGCGATACTCAAGTTCGATTTAGAACTCGTAAAACGTTTACGATAAAAAAAAATTTGTTTTCATCTCGTAAGTTTTTAGTATTCAGAAAAAAATTTTTAATTCCAATAATCCTTGCCAGTGTATTACAAAAATAGTATTTTGATAAGACAGAAACTTTTAAAGCTAATGGCTAAAGGCGTTCATGCTGAACCAAAAAGCACCTTAACGCAACACAAAAAGTAGTGTTTCGCCATAAAAATTGCGCTAGAAAAAGCAAAATTCATTCTACTTTTTGTATGTGTCACCCCAATTTCGTCGATACTTCCTTATTTCGCAGTTAAATTCTTTTCATCACTTCATATATTCATTAAAAACATATATTATAATGCTCCAAAGGCAATACCATGGAATTGATTGTTGGTATTTCTATATATTTACTTCAAATATAATATTTAAGCTCTTTTACCACTTTATATTCGAGAAATTCATAAAAAAGTATAATTAAAAAACATCGGTTATATGTATGTGACATCGATGTTACAATGTTTGAGATGTTGAATTATCGGTGTTAACACATCGATTATTTGTCTCTTAACAACGACGAACATCGGACATCCCTAGGCAGCGAATATTGACGCATGATACAATTACCATTTATTATTACTGCGGTTCCAAGCCGGAGGCATGTATTTAATACTAAATACAAATAAGTTTATATAAAAAACTAATAAAGAAATTTTGCTAATTTTGAACTGAAGAATTTCTGTTTTTGAGCAAGTTTTTTTATGAATATAAAAACAACTTACAGAAAATTGCCAAACAATTGTTTACACTATTTAAGTATAGAAATGTATAAACATTGTATATATAAAACAAAAATTGTAACCTCTTCCTTTCCCACAATGCAAGAACCATTAGGGGTATTCACGATGTGGTGTGCCCTTGTATAGTGTATTTATGATAAATTTGATATTTGAAGTAAAATTACAAAAACAAAATGTACAGTGTTCAAAATACAACCCTGTAGCAAAAATGCAATGACGAAACCCTATTGTATTCTTTGTAAATTTCGTTGTATATTTTACCAACTGATCACAAAAGCTTTTTCACTCAGCGTGGATGAAGGTGCTGGCTGGGTTGTGTGTTTAATTAATAAAAGTTAATTTAATTCAGTGCTTCGTTTCAATTCTTTTATTTTCTCGTACTGCGAAATGATGAACTACCCAGACTTAAGTGAAGGTTTGTTCACAATGCTTTGTAAATTTTGTAAGAATTAATCAAAAATACACCACATCGTGAATACCCCTATTATTGTTTGTAACATTTTGACATTTTATGCCACAAATGGCAGTTGAGCCCTAATAATTTTTTTGAGGAAGATTTTGGCTCAAGGCTCTGCACTTACAATAGTGCCATACTTTCGCTGATTGGGTCTTGAAGAATATGAATAATGACGTGATTATTTCGTCATTCTTGACCATTGGTGGCACAGGTAGTAGGCTAAATTACTGATGTTGGAAATCCGAAAACCCACGAATGATTCAGGATATTGCAATTCAATCACAACGAGTGAATTAATGGCGCGGATTCCGGCCAAAGGCGTCATAGAGTCATACTTTCAAAAATGTCGACCGTTGAATTGCGAAGAGTCGTAATAATCAGTGAAGTGTATCACAGAGGCATGATAATACATTTTTTCGTGGTGACACCTGTAGTATATGGACACAGACCATCTGCACTTTCAACAGGATGGTACTACTTGCCATACAAGTCGCGAAACAAACCGTACAATTATTGCGCAACAACTTTCCT
The DNA here is from genome assembly GCA_958299015.1 of Tetanocera ferruginea. Lineage (NCBI taxonomy): Eukaryota > Metazoa > Arthropoda > Insecta > Diptera > Sciomyzidae > Tetanocera > Tetanocera ferruginea. The sequence continues at coordinate 110,733,710 of OY282644.1, read as the reverse complement.
ATAATTTCTGGTTTTGAAGACACTAATCAATTGTTCATGCAGATTTTGCGAATTTTACGTTAAATTTCTTCCTTTGAGATTGAAATAAGAATAAAACTATGGTAAATACGATCAGGGCACAATTTCATTTCCCAAAACTAACATTGATAATAAAAAACAACAATTAAGGTCTGTAAACTAAGCCAAGACCCCCATTTGAAAGATATTATCTTCCTTATAAAATGTCTACTTGTCGCGTGTCTAATTTATAATTCAATAAAAATTTTAGAGACAAACATTGCTTGAAAACTTAGGATTTGCTTGAAGTGCATATGGATTCCTAAAGCAAATTACTTAATTTCATATGTGTGTGTCAGTGTTAACAGTGGTGCTAGTGTTCTTAAGGTGCACAAAAGAAAATAAACCAAATATATAACATGTACCAGTTTCACTCGTACATGCACATATGTATAAATGTATTTTATGAAAAAAGACTTGATGGCAAGTATTTAAGCATATAAAAATACTATAATTTTAGAAGCAACGCCATGCTTACCTCCTTCCTCTTCCGAGTCTGACATAAAAGTCTCATGCATAGCCTCTGGCGCAACTACACGATACTTTTCGTCTGGTTGTGCTACCGGTGAAGTTTCTTCTTCATTGGTAATCGACTTCAGGGAATCCAAAACGCTGATGTAGCCCAATTTTCGAGCAATATGCAGTGGTGTTTGACCGTTAACGGTTTGCGCATTAGCATTGGCCTTGTGCTCTAATAACAGATTAACAATATGGCAATGTCCTTGCTGGGCAGTCTGATGGAGTGGAGTATAGCCAATTGCCGTAGCGGCATCCACATTGGCGCCATGTTGCAACAGAAAGCGCACCATATTCGCCTGTCCAAAGTGAGCAGCTACATGTAGTGGTGTATAGCCGGCCTTAGTGACCATATCAATGTTGGCGCCATTTTTGTCCAATATTTCGGCAACATTTACGTTGTCCTCCTGTGCACACAAATGCATAGGTGTAAGACCGTTTTTGGCCGGATGATTGACGCTGGCCTTGTGTTCAATCAGTAGATTTGAAATCTCAGCATGTCCTTCCTGTGTGGTATATAAAGAGAGGTGGAAGTTTTTGTATGAACGAAGTTTGAAAGAAATAGTGAAAAGTAAATTCGATTTGTAGGTATTGATTTTATAAAGAAATATCACCAATTGAATTTTATAAGGTTTGTTACTGTACAGTTTTAACAATTTTTCATAGGTTAAGAAATCACCTCTACTGTTTTTGATACAGCAGGGGTATTCTTTATATCTAGTATATGCCGTTGCATTGTGCAAGAATAGAAAGTATACAATAGGTTAATCATTGAATAAATTGTACGGATCATAAATTTCCTATGCTTGCACCATGCAGTGACATATACTATACATAGAGAATACACCCAGTAAATTTTTCTGACGTTTGCATGTAATTTTGAACGTGTAAGGCTTGTATTTTTCGTATATGTAAACTGCAAGCAATCTACAACAAAAGCAATTTTGGTTTTATAAGCAATGCTTATAACCCAATAAAAAATCCACTCAAATATTACATCGCGTGCTTAAATTGAATAAAGGTTAAACAAAACTGCTTTTGAGTTTGCGTCAGTTTGCTGTATCAGTTACTTTTTGAACTTCTCATGAATGCAACTCTGCTCTTATCAACTTTTAACTGCTAATAGACTACTGTCAAATTTTGAGCTATCTGCGTCATTTTGTTTGTGTTTGGCACCCATTGAAAGCAGAAAACTTCGTGAATTTCAACGAAAATATGTTGATAATTTTTGTTTAAAAAACCCTCACCGAAACCACGAAAAGTCACTTTTCTTATAAAAAAGTGTTAATATAAAGTTGCAAAAAGACACAAGACCACAAAATATTAGGTAGCAGGAAAGCAATGAAAACAATAAAAAGTCAATTGCGAGAAAATTTAAATTCTTCAATAATTTGATTGACTCGTTAACAAAATACTATAAACGATCATTTCAAAACGCACTAAGCACACACACGTTTTTGAAGCTAGACGAATTTATTTTTAACGAATTATGTTACTTTTTCGGATAAATTTTTTTATTCTATCATGTGCTCACTATCGTAGTTAAGCCCGTATGATACTTCATTGTTTTTTTCCAATTTAATGCATTGAAAATTAACTTAGAAGAGTTGAAATTTAGCGCAAGTGTAAATTCAGTTGGTGTGATTTAGTGTGATATAGTACGAATTGGAGAAAAAAACGTGGGATGGACTGTATTTTTAATGCATTGTTATTGACGTTTCTCTCAATTCGTAGCTCTATCATATTCTCGAATTATATATAAGAATTTTTTAATACATTTATTGGTTTGCCCACGCTCCACTTGTTTTCAGTGAGAAAAATTGGACAAAAAAATTAAGTATCATACGGGCTTTAACGGCTCATTCTTTATTTATGCATAATTGATCACAAACTACCATCCCAAATAAGATCCAGTCGGTGTTAGCACTAATTTTTCGATTAATAATCGACACATCACAAGGTGTCAAACAGTACTTACCGAACTTTCAAAATAATTTACGAATAGTTAGTAAGAGCGCAGTTCATTTAAGTGAAGTTATTTATGACAAATTAAGTAATTTATACAACAATAACTAACGTAATATTATACCATTAAGAACGTATTCTATTTTTTACAGGAAATGTACGAGAAGAGCCCTATTGATCAATATACCTGACAGCTTAGATGCAACGGTGTAAATCCGGCCTTGCTTTCTGCATTTGCTTGGGCTCCATATTCCAGCAAAGTGGTTGCAATGTCCATTTGATTCTTGCGTGCTGCAATATGCAGTGGTGTATGTCCGTTCTTGGCTGTTGCATGTGGACTAGCGCCCTTTTCTAGCAACAATAATGCGACATTCTGGTTATCATAGTGACAGGCAACATGTAGAGGTGTTACACCATTTTTGCCTTGAGCATCAACATCCGCCTCTTTTTGCAGTAGCAGCTGTGCAACTTTAATGTGACCGTATTTAGCGGTCAAGTGCAGAGGCGTAAAGCCTTTCTTGGTTGCAGCATCTAGTGCGGCACCGTTTTCAATCAAAACAGCAGCAACCTTAAGAGAAATAAAGGAGTCAAGGCTTGAGTCAATCTTTAATCAATTAAATCAAGAAAAAATCAGGAAATTTAAACTACACACAAGGCAGGAAACAAAAATTGAACACAAAAATCACTTAAGTGATTGGTCTTGAGAACTTCAACATTATAAGAATTACTATTTGAAACTAAAAAGAATCAAGAAAAAAAAAAGAATATAAGAATTGTACGAAACTTTAAATATATTCATGTAACCTTTGTATAAAGCCTTGACTTGGCTTTTTAATAAAAATCAAAGAATACAAAAAAAATGTAAAAAACCGATTTTTCAAACCAAGTTTTCGGAGAATACTTTAAAAGTTGAGATTAAGCTGAAAAACTACCATTTTTTTAAATAAAACTTAAAATTCACACAAAATTTGAAGTCAGTCATGCAATATTTTCAACTGTTTTCTAGAACAAAATTTGATTTATTAAATAAATAATGATTTTAACATAAAAATAAATAAAATAAATTTTGTAACAAACACAATTTTTTTTGTAATTCAAACTACTTCCAGTCAGACAAGTCGATTAATAAATTGAGCCGATATTGTATTGATATAAGATTTAAAAACATTTTGATTGAGAAAAATTTTAATTTCGTCTTTTATTGTGAATAATCTATTGAATTCGAAATCTTTTTGAACATAAGACAAATCTTCCTTTTGTCTTAGATTATCTCTTAATTCAAACTCACTTTATTAAATTCTCGACGAGTCCGACTGGGTTGGTTCACAAGTAAATTAAAATTAAATAATAAATAAAAAATAAGAAATACAATTTAAATATTTATAAATTAAATACAAATTAAAACTTATATAAAACTTTAAAAATTAGACAAGACAAATTATAATTAATAACAAAAATTGTTGAGCTTCGAAAAATTACATAACAATCGTGCAACACAAGGAAATGTGTTTGAAAAAAATTAATAATTTTGACTGAATTATAAATTTCTAAAAATAATAAAGCAAATCATATAAGGAAATTAAAACAATAACAACTCATTGAATTTAAATGAAAAACGTATAAATTAACATTATTTAAAATCGAGCTCTAACCGCCGAATTAGTGCCAGTACCACTTTTACTGAAATTCACCTTTGGCTAACAAACGTACTCTGCGATGAACCGTTACTAAGTCTGATACTAATTTTGTTTTTGGCGCTTACACTAATTCGGCAGTTAAGGCTCGGTATAATCATTGAAAAGTCAAAACAATAGAAAACAAAAAGTGTTCAAATGTAAAACTCCTGATGGCGTATCCAAAACAATTGCATCAGGTACACTGTATCAATGTGGTCCATGATCTTTTTGGCAATCAATTGCCTTACCTCGTCCTGACCCTCCTTGGCTGCAATGTGCAGTGCAGTGTACATGTCCTTGGTGGTGGCATCCACTTGAGCGCCATGCTGCAGCAGCAACATAACAATATCGACATTGCCCAAGCGTGAAGCGATGTGCAGTGGAGTTTGCTGTTCGCGCGCACGTGCATCAACTTGTGCACCATTGCGTAATAATATGCGAATAATATCAGTCTAGGAAAAGCGAAAAGTTTGTTTAAATTCAGCAATTTTAAATTTTAACTATAACTAGACTCACCTGATTGGCTCTGGCAGCCAAATGCAGTGGTGTCTCACCACGCACGGTTGGTACATCAGGACTGGCATCGTGTTGTAGCAAATAGATGACAATATTCATACAGCCCATAAAAGCAGCCACATGCAGTGGTGTTAGACCACTTTCAGTGGTAGCACTTATGCTGGCGCCATGACGCAGTAATAGTTCCACCACCTTGATGCGATTCTTCTTGCAAGCAATGTGCAGTGGTGTGAAACCGTTGAGGGCGCGTGCATTAGCATCGGCATTGCGATCCAACAATAGCTTGGCAACACGCACATGGCCACAGTGCGCTGCCACATGCAGTGCTGTCAAATAGTCGACTGTTACCTCATCGACGGGTGCGCGGTGATAGAGTAAAATACGTGCAGCATCGACGTGCTCACCCTGTGCGGCCATATGTAGTGGTGCTAGTCCATTTTTTGTTTTGGCGCTAATGGGTGCGCCCCGTTCGAGCAGCATATCGACCACCTGCTCATGACCGGAACGCGCTGCGCAGTGCAACGGAGTCAAACCATCGCGTGTCTTAGCCTCAATGTTTGCCCCTTTCTCCAGTAGCAGCGAAACCATGTTGGTTTTGCCCCATTTGGCGGCAACATGCAATGGACTGATATTGTGTTTGGCCGAGTAGTTGACATCGGCGCCTTTTTGTATGAGCAAATTTGCTATGGCCTGATTGCCATAGTGCGAGGCAATATGCAAAGGTGTAAAGCCAGATTTGGAAGTAACGTCTGGATTATGGTCGTTCTGTAAGTGTAAAAGAAAAGCTATTAGATCATGTTTTTTTTCCAAATTGAAAATTCAAGAATCATCTCGTATAAATAAATTTCTCAACAGATTCACTATCAACTATTCACTATCAACTATTCACTTTGAAGACTTTTTCCTAGAAGATAAAGAAACCTTCAGACATATTCTCACTGATTATCCAGCTCTATCTCAAGTAAGGAAGAAAAACCTTGGTAACGATATAGTCACGGTAGGATATCTTACTAACCTAAGTGTCGAAATTATTCTTTATTTTCAGAAAAAATCGACAGTAAAAGATCTTCTTTAAATAAATGGACATGACGCCGTACGCACCAAAAGAAGCCTCGGTGCCAAAGCTTGTCCCAGACCATATTAAGCTATCTATTCCCAATATCTAGGCTTATGTAGTTTTTAAATGGCTGGTTAGATCTTTTTAATAAAAAATATCTCACATTCAATAATTCCTTGCATTCATAATCTAACCAATATCATAAAGTCTGGTACCCCGGCCAAAGTGCAGTTTAAGACTTTATTAAAATCATAATTTCACTACTTAAAAAATTCTTATAACACTTGTTTGCAATTAATAATCGTAGTCGAAAATATATTCTTTATACATAACAGGCAAGCGTACTGCTCCGCACCTAATATCGCTCAAACTGCTTGTTCTTGCTTTTACAGTGCTTTTATTATACCAAAAATTTTCAGCCTGAAAGTATGCACACCCAATTTATTTTATATTTATCAGTTAAGACACATTGACGATGACTGCATTATAAAAGCCTTCAATGTGAATGTAAAAATGTTGTCATATCGTCTGCTACTTAATTATTTTCGTCGTAGAACGGTCTTTTACTCTAGTCGTTAATAAATCATTTACTCATTTCTTATAATCATTTAGTTCTACCCGAAAATAAAAACTTTTTTGAAAAGCAAAAACAAATCCTGCAACTTTACTAGTTTTCTAATTATAGATAACAATCTACGTTTTTTATGGGTGTGAATGTCATTAAAATTATCTTTTCGCTTATTCTGAATTTGTATCTCTTCTCTGACTTACCTCTAACAATAGTGAAGCGGCCTTGACGTCATCTTTCTTAGCCGCAATGTGCAGAGCCGGTAAACGCACCTTGCCACGCGTATCACTTTCCAACAGTACTGCGACAACTTTGTCGTGCCCTTGTTGCATAGCAACAGCCAGTGGCGTAAATCCATCTTCTGTAGCCAGACTCTGATTTGCACCATTAGCCAAGAGTAGCTTTACAACCGAGTCGTGATTCTCTTGAGCAGCCATGTAGAGTGGTGTAAATCCATTCTGTGATTGAACATTCACAGAAGCATTATGCTGCAATAGCAGCTGTACCACCTCCTCTTGGCCAGCCAAGGATGCTATGTGCAAAGCTGTGTTCCCCTTCTTGGTAGCGCTATCGACAATAGCGCCACGTTTCAATAGCTCCGCAACAACATGGATGTGACCATCTTTCGAGGCCAAGTGTAGAGCGTTCAACCCATTCTGGAATTAAATATAAGAATTTCAAGTGTAATGAAGTAAGATGAATGAACTTATTTTGTAAAACAAACGAACGAAATCACTTCAATTTGGGTAAAATATTTTTTCTTTTCAAGTATAATGATTGCATTCGTTTACAAAAGTATGGCATAAGTATTGTTGTTATACTCACTGCGTTGCTGGTGTTTATGTCAATATTGTTCTTCAGATGTTCAAGAACCCGTTCCAGATTACCAGCTCTTGCGGCTCGTAAGAATGACGTGTTACCATCACCCTGAAAAGAAATTTTTGTTAATAATCTATAAATTTATAGAAAAATGGTATTTAAAAAATAACGGAAGAATTAAAAACAAATCATCATCATTTTGATTAAACTCAAGACTTCCTATCGCCGTATATTGATTGTATTTTCAGATGCTACAGAAGAATTTTTGATTTTAAATAGTATCGAAAAAATATGAATATCAAAAAGTGTGGGTCCTCATATATTCAGTTTTTTTGTTTCCTGAATAAAAGTGAGTTAAAAATATTGTAGTAAAACAAAAAGTTTAAACTTCAGTCAAATAACAGCCAAACCGTTTGGACGTAATTTTCAATAGCTTCGCAAGCTTATTTACTATTCTCCATAAACTGTTGTCTTCTGTGTTTGCATTAAAATCTTATCCAAAATAACAACCCTAGTGATAATTCGACTAAAAACTGCAAGTTTGAACACTTTCATTTTTTCCGCAACCCACTTAGGGCCAATTTTTCAGTGCTGGTTTAAACTGTAGTTAACAAGAGTTTAGTTGATCGTAGATTAAAGTTAATCAGCGTTTATGGCTAAATCGCAATACTGCGTTAGGTCGGTCGTGCGCCGATCGTACTTTATATCGACGTTGCATAAACTTTACGAGATGAACTGACAGAACGCACGACCTATTACTTTACAAAACTCAATGTTGCGCTGACAGATTGTGCGTCTGTAATTTTGGCGATGCCAATAAAAGCAGCTATACAAAAATGCCCACAAAAGTTGTTTTTCCTCCAATTCTAAATCTCGCAATTTCTATATAAATTTCTAAGATATCGAATAATACAAATAGATTAACTTTATCAAAATCTTAATTTGATTACTTTAATAGCATGAGTAATTAAAAAACATTATATAAAACATAAATTCCAGCGATAATAAAAGAAATCCCACGAAAATCTATCTTTGCCAGTGAAACCATAAAACACCCACATTTTAAGCGCTTTCAATGAAAATGCAACTCTGCTCTATGAAGAAATGTCAAACGCACGACCGAGTAGAACATATTTCTACTTATCTCGTTAGATCGTACTTTGGTCGTATTTTATCTCTTCTTCTTGTTTTACGATATAAAGTACGACCAACGCTTGAGGTCGCATTTGGATTTGCACCATAAGAACACGTTGATCTCTACTCGAGCTGTCAACGCACGACCGACCTAACGCAGTATTGCGATTTAGCCATTAAATACACAATCAGTTTTTCAGTGCTTGGTTACGTTACCAGCAATTTTGTGCTTATTGATATGGCAGCACCATCAAACGTCAACAAATAATTGATTCTTTTCGATTATTTTAACAGCTGGTGCTAAACTTACCAGCTTTATGATTAGTTTTGTTTCAGAAGAAGAACGAAGAAATCTGCCAAAAAGAAATTGGCTTAAGAATTGCAATAGGTTAATAAAACCGGAGGAGGCATTAAACAGTTGTTGTTAGTGAAATTAAATTTGAAGATAGAGCTGTTAAAAAAGAGTTCAGTACGATGTTCCAAACTATAGCTCTATCATTCAAAATTCCTGCTGTTGTTTTTCTAAAGCAATTTTTTTTTGGCAGGCTTCTTCGTGATGAAAATTTGTTTGCAGGATTTCCCAACTTTTTAATACACCTAAGAATTCGCTGTTGAAATACATACTTTCCAACATATTTTCTTGAATTTACTATATCTTGATTAAGCTTATTCAAAATATTGCATAAATTAACAAAAAAAAAATAATCTGTCAGAATCATATGGCAAGTTAACCAAAGTTTAACCCTACAATATTGGGCGTTTAACCTTAGTTTAAACTTTAGTCAATATTCACTGAAAAACTTGCTCCTTGGTTTAAACTTTGTTCAAACCAGAAAAAGAGTTAAACTCGCACTGAAAAATTGGCCCTTAAAGTTCTCAAATAGTTCACGAACTTTGATACGAACAAGATTCTCACGAACTTGGTTTTTTACTGCGATGAGTACAAAAAAAAAATAAAATAAATGAAATCAGTGACGATCTAGGCATGCTTTGCATGTCACTTGCAGAAACAACTGATCTCATCTGTCTGCTCCCGAAAAAAGACGGAACACACCAGATTCTCTTAACCGGAACATATCTTCCTTCTCTTTAAAAGTGCTAAAGAAATACCCGTAACTTATCCTATCGCTGAACCAAGAAAACTAATAAACAGCTTGAAACAGTTTAAAAGATTCTCTTTAGCTTGAAGTATCCGAATGGAACGATAGGATCCGAAAGCTGAATAGCGTGACAAAAGTAAAACATGCCTGGGCATTCCAGTGAGAACAAGTGCATCCTGGATGAGCAATTACTTTCTGTATAATTTTGGCATTTTGAGATTGAGATGCCAAAATGAAAGTAATTGCTCATCCAGGATGCACTTATTCTCACAGGAATGCCCAGTGCCTAGCAAGGCCAGCATATTTTGCAGTTTTAAGCTGAACATTCTCACTCAATATCAAAGATAACAAGATAGGAAACTTCTGTGGGGAATCCGAAATTACTAAAAAGTAAACACACGTATGAGAAAAATTTGTTCACCTCGAAAGTGAGGTGAATATGCCAGTTACTAATTTTAATCTTAACCCTTCCAACACATTTTATACTGATTGACTTCATAAGGACAACAAAAATCTGTAAAGTGCACTTAATATTGTCAAATATTGTAAAAATATTTACTGCTGTAGTTTAACTTCATGTTAAATTAAATTCTATTCATGAGAAACCATATTGTTTTCTTTCGAAAAGTACAAAATGATTAGATGAAGTGTAAAGGTTAATAATGTCAGCTGTTGAATTTATGAATGAAATAAATTCTTTCCATTCTGTTGTCAATTGTAGTGTTGCCAATTTATCTTTTTTCGGGCTATAGCTTTTATCATGAAAAAATAACATAACTGCGACCACATGTGCAAGAAATAATAGTTAATGACAATGAAGGTTTTGGTTGGTTTTGTTTTTGGATATGTACATATGTAAAAAAATAATAATAAGACCAACATTACTGGGAAATTTGTGGCGTATTTTTAAAATTCATGTGTGGGAAAAATAGAATTTTTGTGGTAATTTGGTTGGCAGCTATAACTAAACGCGAAATCATTTGTATAGATATTAATTTGATCAAAAATTCATGCGAAAAATTTTTGCAAAAAAAATATATATATATTTTATATGTATTAAAAAATTGAAATCATTTGTATAGGTATTAATTTGATCAAAAATTCAAGCAAAAAATCAGTACATTACTTAAAAACATATTTTTTTTTAATTTTAGTGTCAAAAATATGTGATGGTTATTATACCCATTAAGCTCTTATATATAATTCCCACATTATTCGCACTCGCACTGATTTCTCACACGAAACTGGCATCTATGGTATAGGCTATAGTACAACAAATAAGGTAGCTGCAGCGCTGGTTGTGCTTTCTTTTCGTTACTGCGGATATTGTTAAAATCAGTTGTGTGGCGAATATATGGCTTGCAGTAAATTTCTTTAAATTATTAATTATTTTTAATTTAAGAAACAAGACATATTTTACTTCGTTTACAATTTGAAAATTCTTGCATGCTCACGTCTTTCTCATAGCTTTGAGATTTTATATGAGTTGTCAATTTCGTTTCGACATTTGTGCCAATACGCTCTCATCTAGCGAGTTTACCTTTAGTTTTTGTATCATGGTTCAGGTAATGTGAACGAATGAGTTGAATGTAAAAGCTTTTTTGTTTAAAATGTTATATTAAGTCTATCTGAACGTACAATAATACTAACTTGGGAAGAATAGAATATTGTCCACAAGCATGTTTAAAGACAAAGTTTAAATTGAATTAATCGAAATAATTAGAGTTCTCAGCCTTATTGCTTTGCGTATTTTTCGTGGTTAGACATGTCAACTGTTCTTTCTTTTATATCTTCTTAATTTCTACATTAAGTTCTTATGTTAACTGAATTTTAATGACTGGATTCTGAAAATTTTATAAAAATACATGATTAATGTAGTTTTTTAAACATTAGAGACAAAACAAATGCCATAAAGCCAAGAAAACACCAAAAAAATATTTATTCCACCCAAGCAAATTTTTAAGGAAAACATGAGGAGTTGACAACTCTGATGGCATGAAATATAACAGGACTTGTACAAATCGGTTGTGGTGAATTTAAAAAGACATTGACAAATACAACAAGTGCCAAGAATTACAAATTTCGTTTGGCGATAAAGAGTCAAATAAGAAAATGCATGCAATTATTTGAATGCAGAATATATTCCTGTAACTCAACTTAAAGATTAACATATTAAAACACATAATCCATACTGTATTTAACTTGCGTACAAACGATGTTCTAGCTTAAAAATGCAGGAGAAGAAGAAGAACGCTCCTTTTTTAAATTTCACCTCAAGTAGCGGGGGTTTGTGTAAAATAGCGGGGGTTTGTGTAAAAGCAAAATTTTTAAAAATGTTGACAAATACAACAACTGAAGAAATTGGCAAACTTTGCACGCTTATATAAACAAAAATAAAAGGACTTAAGAAATAGTTTAGGTTGCAAACAGCTTATTACAACTTAACTTAAATATTTATATCATAATAAATTGGGTATGGGCATTATTTAAAGGGGGTGCGTAGTGATTTCTTGGGCAGTTTGCGGCCGATGAAGAACAAGAGTGAATTTCAGGGTTGCTTTTTTCGGCACACTAATACATACAAACCTCTTTTGAGGTTATGTTTTTCAAGTTTCCCATCTTGTTATCTTTGCTCAATATGCCTGGATGTTTCTGAACGCCGATGGTGGCAGTTAGAGCTGCAAAAATATCGATGTCAGTATCGATATATCGAGTATTTAGTTTTTTGTGGCGACATCGATATTTTATTTTCGATATCAATATATCGAGCATTACACAGATTTGACATCCCTATTTTAACATTTAAGTAAAAAATAAAATTAAAGCTAATGTAAAAAATTCTATCTTTACAAAGATATTTTGTTAAAAATATTTCAGAGAAAAATTTACCTGCACTGAATACAGAATAAACAGAGCAAATATTAGTAACAGTAATTGTTTAAGGAACAATTGCTTTCTTTTTGTCTTTATTGTCTTAACTTTTAGCAATAACTTTGAACTATTAGCTTATTAGGGCCAGTTTTTCAGTGCAGGTTTAAACGCGAGTCAAAATAAACCGAGATTAACTCACCAAAAAGGGATGTTAAAACTCTGTTTAACTAGATATTGTAGCATTCGTTTAAGTTGAATTGACTAAAATTATCATATGATGTGTTTTTCTTTTTTGCTTAAACCGAGCTTAAACGTCCAATTTAAACCTCGGTTTAATTTGACTCGAGTTTAAACCCGTACTGAAAAACTGGCCCTAAGGGCTGAGAGATTAACGCATCAAAAACAAGATGTTAAAACTCTGTTTAACTGGATATTGTAACATTCGTTTAAGTTGAATTGACTTAAATTATCATATGATGTGTTTTTCTTTGCTTAAACCGAGCTTAAACGTCCAATTTTGGTGAGTTAACCTCGGTTTAATTTGACTAGAGTTTAAACCCGCACTGAAAAACTGGCCCTTAGTAATATTGAAAATGTTTTTTGCTTTGTTTTTTTTTAATAAAATATATTTATATACCTAAATTATGGTTTTGTATTTTAAAAAAAATATACGTGTATTTGCTTGGTGAGTAGAAGAATGAAACGATATAAATCGATAGTATCTATATTTTTGAGAAAAATGGCGATTTGTTTCAAATTTTGCGGACTTGTATTCCAGGGCTTCCTTTATGTGCCCGAACTCTTAAAAATACGCAAAAAGACCAAGCAATCATTAAAATGGGATCGATAGAATATTTTAATTAACATTGAAGGAACGAATGATGTAAAGGTTGTTGGAGCTTATAGTGGAAAAAGCAAGGCGGATGGTTATTTTTTAAAAAATTTCGTAATAATGTCTCGTTAATTGCAGTTAATGGCGATGCATCTGCACGGGCTAATATTTTAGGAATAAAATCGCACTCTGGATATTCTTGCTGCCGAAAGTCTACACAATGTACACTTAATACCACAAAATTATCTTTCCGATTGAAAACTACATGGGTCGTACTAATTCACAGTATCGTGAGAACAACGTTTGATATGAATTTGGAAATAATATTTTTTTTTCAATTTGAGATTAAAACGTCCTTTTTGTTGAGAATGCTATAATTTTTAAATCAATCTCAAATCGATATCATACGTTTGACATTTGAGAAAAACATTTGACATCGAATCGATGTTTCCAAATCGATCAACAAAAACAACACATAACCCCATTCTAATTCTAATAAGCCTAATCATAATACTACACAGTAAAAATTTTGAGGATAAATTTTATCTTTTTTATAACATTTCTTTTGTATAAACTCGTTTTATTCCAAATTTATTATAAGTTTTATCCCACTCAATACTATAAAACTTGCATTTCCATTCAAACAGCTATTTTACTCCAAAATAGTATAAATTTTATACCATAAATTTATAAAATTCATATATATATTCCAGTTACACACACGACAACCTCACGGAGCCACTCGGCTTTCACGTACAAGTCGAGTTTTCGAAGCTACCGAACTTCAGCGATGCTAGCAGACAATCAGTTTGCATTTGTTTTTCAGTCAGTAATCATGTTATGCACAAATAGTTCCGTTGAATATTTTTTTGTACACACACAGATTAAGACACAAATATTGCGCTTGAATGGGAAGCTCTGCCAACATGATTAAACATGCCAATTTCTGAGTACAATTTTTTACTCTTCATTTTTCCTGTCGAATTGTTTTTGAAAATATAAAAAAAAAATATATTATGAAATATATCAATTGAAATCTAAATATTATTCCTAATGTATGACTTTAAATATTAACATATTTAATGTATGTTTACATATGTACCTCATATTTTTATACAATATTGCTATTAAAAAGTAACCAAATGTGGTTTAAAAAGATTATATACTTTTGCTTATAAAAATGTATACCAACCTGGTGTAAACACATTTGATACACTTTTCGGATAAAATCTATACCAAATTTGTATAAATTTGGTTTATACGATGTTATGGTATAAATTTTATAACATATTTGGAATTGATTTATATTTATACCAAATAGTATAAAATTTATCCTCATATTTTTTACTGTGTAGTTCCAATTTTTATATCAAAACTTATCCTAAGCATAATGATAACTCTATTTACAGTTCTGATCCAAATTCTAAATCTAATCTCGCTTCAAGTAAAATTAAGACTATTTCTAAAATGCAAAAATTGTACTTTAAAAATAATTAATGCATTTTAATAAAGTAAAAATTGTATTATAAACTGCCTCGCTGGTGACTAGACATGGACCAATTCTGTTACCCTACAAGGCCTGACCGCATATATCCCGTTTGACCGTGCCAAAACTTCAGGAGATGCAGTATTCACCAGACAAGTCAACAACAGATTATCATTTTTTCGGGAATCTGGGGAAACTATTTACAAGAACAGTGCTACTCCAACCAAAACCCTGTCAATAACTTTTGGAGAAAAAAAATACGAGTTTTTTCAGAATGGAATTTTTGATTTACCAACACGTTGGCAATGCACCATAGATGTAAACGGTGAATATTTTAAGGAATTTCGAATATTTCGTTTGAAAAAAAAACGAAATTTTCCTTAACCCTTTAAACTCCGACATATGGTATGAAACTACCTGTAAGAAACATTTAATACAACAAAATTTATCCCGTACTGACCTATTATTGATCTTATATACAAAAAAACTTGGTTTTAATTATTTTGAGGTCATTGTTGAAACACATTAGATTGCTTACTTTGATTTAATTTGTAATTTTATTGTATTTAGCTGCAGTTTTAAAAGGGGTAGCAATAAAAGCTAACTTGTTTTTGTTTAAAAATAAATTTATGGGGTCAATTTGGACCCAAAAGTTGGGTTTTGTAGGCAAGACTGTTCTATGAAACAGTTTTTCAGGTAATTGTAATGTTTCAACTGAAGACACGAAGCGGAAAAAATTAATTAAAAAACGTTTTAAGAAAAAAACTGCATCAACATGAACTTGAACTTAAACCTTGATTTTCTCGAGAATGAGCGCCCACAGACCATTGTCACACAAGGACACCATTAAATGCAGTTGCGGCGAAATAGACTTTACTGGCATTACCGAAATAGGGTTGCACAGTGGAATTCCATACTTCTTTTTAATTCTAAAGGCGAATGCCCCTTACATAAAAGAGTTTTATCTTAGAAAATGTTTTTTAAATTGTATCCATTACATTCATAGATAATCATTTTCGATGTTATGTTATTATCTTAAGTTAGCTATATGAAAGACTTAGAAAATTTCGCAACTGATTTTCGTAAAACGACTAACTTCTCAAAAAGTGCTGAAATCGTTCGTAGCTACTCTGCAAACACAGAATTATAGAAACTCCGTCTGGATAGTCTTAATAAAAAAGTTTAAGAAATATATTTTTACATCTCTTTTTTCGGTAATAGCATCAGACATTATTGTTTACAAAATGTTTTTGTAGTTTTTCGAAGTTTTCTTTTGCGAAATGTTTGTTTGTTGACATTTTTTTGCGCATGACAGCTGATTAATTTTAATAAATAAATGCGAATTTATTCGAAGATAACAAACGCAATCTCTTTCGAAGAAAATGAAGTTGCGCAAAATTGTATTCTCGAATTTTTCAATTCGATATTCGAAATGAAGTAACCGCTACCAGACAGCAGACGCTGGACACCAGACAGTTTTTCGCTATCGAAAAACACCTTCAAATACCCGCATTTATATATTGCATATAAATAAAAATGGCGCAGTACCTACACACACCTACAACTTTAAAGCAGGATATTTGTGCGTTTACTGAGCATCTATCTTATACATCTTTTTTTTATGAACATCAGTATTTTTTATTATTATAAAAATGCCACTTCTTATTTTATATGTTCCTTCCTTTATAATTGCAATCGATTTTTCAAAATTCAATTCAATACATAAGCAAATTTAACTTGTTAAACTCGAACAGTGCTTTTCAATATTCGATATTCTCAAATTTATTTAATCTGCCATGGATTTGTAGAAACGAAAAGCTTGTAATGTCAAAAATTTGAATTTTGAAAGTTATTGTTGCAAACAGCTCAAAAAGTGTACTTTACATATATGGTAAGATTGACCACACTGACCACGCCCAACAAAAAAATTTTTCTAAATTTTACAAAATTATTTTTGAATATTCCTATTTGTTTAAAATTTTATATAATATGGATTTCTTTTTTTTCTGTTGGATTCTCAGTTTTCCTTGGCCCCTTATAGATAGATACCTGTACAATTTCATAACTTTGAAGTGGAATTGGAAAATCAATGAATTTTGTCCCACCCAAAAACTGGGTGGGTCTGATTTGTGAAAACCATTCCTCATGCCAGTAAAAAGTTAATTTTATAGCAACAAATTTAATTTTTTTTAAAACATTTGCTAATATTTCAATAAACTAAGCAAAATATTGCAATATTTCCCATATATTTCAATAATTTTTCACTGCAAGCAGAAACTTTTCTTAGAGGGTGGGTAAAAATCGATAAAATTAAAATGGTCGCCATTGCGGCTACGATGAAAATTTAAATTTTTCTCTAATAAATCACATTTATTAAGCATTTTTATACGTATAATTACTTAATTTATTTACCTGTGTTCCATTTTCGGTTACCATTATGAAAAATTTTCTTTTTTAAAAGGATTTTAGTATTTTTCTGGGGTATATATTATATAAAATTGTATAAGCGTAGGTATGGCGTCACTGCTTAGTCATATTTTTTCAATTATTAATTTTGCAAAAGTGTTCATATAATACTATTTTTTCTTAAAAAATTATTTTTGCCAAAGCTTTAATGGTGCGAAATATAACTAAATTTGTTGAATTAATTTTGTTTAATTTTAAATCACTTAAGTTATCCCTTGTTAAATATATATATATATATATATATATTATATGTGTATATATAGTATATCTATACTATGTATGTATTGAAAATTTTCTTTATTTAAGACTCTTGCGGATAGAAGTGCAGTTTGCTTCCGAACACTTTTAAATTTAACTCCAGACTGGAGCTGCTAGAAACTCCCGAATATCCTAGTGGTGATTTTTTCCGAATACAAAGGATGTTCGAAGGACCTGCGCAGTCTATTTGACTTTGATTTTCGTACTTCGAATTCGAGCTTGGAACAAGTGTCAG
The DNA here is from genome assembly GCA_958299015.1 of Tetanocera ferruginea. Classification (NCBI taxonomy): domain Eukaryota; kingdom Metazoa; phylum Arthropoda; class Insecta; order Diptera; family Sciomyzidae; genus Tetanocera; species Tetanocera ferruginea. The sequence continues at coordinate 110,716,154 of OY282644.1, read as the reverse complement.
ATTTGGGGGTGAAAAGTTCTCTTTTTAAACGTTTGTTCTCTCTCAGTAAAGGGGTTGTTAATGAACCGTGCTTCAGAAAAACAAAAAAAAAAAAAAAAACAACAAAAGATTTATTTACATGTTTAAATTATATACAAAAATATACTAGAGTGTTTGTGTGTGTTATGTGTTTATGTTACATAGATTAAGTATGCAAGTTAAAGACTTGCGGTGTAAACAAACAAATGCTGAACATACATATATAATGAAGCATTAAGCAATAGCATTTTGGCTACAACTTAAGTGCATCATAATAAAGCAGTAAAACATTTAAACTATTTATTTATGCAGGTTTTTTAACATCAAATACAAATGTTTAAAATTTTAAAAATTTAATTTAACTCAATTCAAATCAAATCAAAATTAGCATTAAACTTTTTAAACTTTTTAAAATGTATCAGAGAAACAAACCACTGCTTGATTTATAGTAGATTTGGAATACCTCCAACTTTTATGCACATTTTTATTGGGCAAATGTATACTTTAGCAATTTTTGTATCTTTTCTTTGTCATTTTGAATAATAAATATTCGAAATGGTCCCACAATATGCAAAATGTCATAACCAATTTAAAATAAATGGTTAAGAATACAGTTAAAATATTATGGTTAAACATAAGTGGCTAGTTGATTTAGTCTTAAATAAAGTCTTACTTAAAATTCTCTTTTCATATAATCGCAAGAGTACACTTATTCAGTTTTAATACAATGTGGAAAAGTTGAAAGTTATTGTACCATCAACTAATATTACATCCAACATACCATACCACATACTTTTATTTCTTGTCAAAACCTTTATCATAAAATTTTAAATAGTATAAAATGGCAACTTGCAGGTTACAAAGGGGAAATAAATTGGTATTATATTCCTCATCTAATACGCCATATCGCTGTATGCTCATAATTTTTAATCTAAAAAAAATGAGTGTGACCTCAAACGGAGTATGAGTTCGTTTTCTAGAAGTGCTTTCCTACCATAAAAAAGCCGCGATTTCGGACTCGGATTCGGAATCAGCGATCCCTAAAACCTATTTATCAGAATATTGGATATCGTACCTCAAATTTTTTTTTTAATTTTGACCTTGAAGTTACCTTTATGCAGACAAATTGATTTTGGAGGATGTTGTACATCGTATCTCTGATTTTAGACTTTGGAATGACCTTGAAATAACCTGAATATAGATAAATTGACCTTGGATTCGATATCCTACTCATACTGAAAAGGCGAGTTTTATTTCACGGTTTTTTCGCAATTTGAACTTGAAATGATCCTAAGAGGGGAAGGCGTTGGTTCCGTTTGTCGTTGAATTGACTCTAAACTGACCCTAGACTGTTAAAAACATTTTTTTTTTCAAACTATAAGGACGGGGGGGCGGGGAGCAAAACCGACCTTATTGACCTTCATGCTTTATTGTTTTTATAAGATAAAATGTTTTGCCATTTCCAAAGTTTCCGATAACAATAGTTGATACACAAGCTAAGCCTGCTGACGCGCCAGACGCCAAAGCACCTAAAGCTGCAAAGGCTCCCAAGGCCGTAAGGCGCCAAAAGCTGAGAAGGCCGCCGCTGTCAAGGCTGCACCCAAATACAAACGTCACGGACGCCTGTTCGCGAAGGTTGTGTTCACTGGTCTGAGGAATCAGCACGAAAACCACGCAATTCTTAAGATTGAAGGAGCACGCAGAAAGAAACATGGTTGCTTCTACATTAGCAAGCGTTGTGGTTATGTGTACAAGGTTGAAACCATGATATAATGACCAGGTAGTATAAATCGCGAGGGCTCAACTGTCATTGGTAGCATAGAATGTCAAAATGACGATTTGACGCCAAAAGAATGCTGCTTCTTGTACAATAATAAATGAAAACAGGGATATTTCTATTTATGTGTTTTCCTTGAAGTTGGAAATATTTTGCATTATATATTATATTTTTGCGTAAATTGTATCATTATATTATATTATTATTAACTTTTGTGAAATATTTGTTCCTAATACTCCTAATAATTCTAAAACAAAAGCGGAGTTGTTTTAAAATAACGACAATCAAATTTTACTTGCTAACTCTAGATGGAAAATATTGCTGTTTACCTAAATATAAGTGTTTAAAAAACAAAAAAAAAAAAAAAAAAACAAATTGGCCATTTCAGCCCTTGAAAGGACTTTGACCGAGCTTCTTATGATCAATTGTGTTGTGTGTGTTATTAAATGTTTGTACACAATTGACCGAGAACAGGACCTACATGTTTTATGCCGACTCCGAACGGCTAAAGTTCATGTTCTCAAGAAGCTTTACATGGCATTATTTACTCTCTGAGGTTTGCCATTGTCTGCAGAGAGGTGGTGACCGATCAGAAAAATTTTTTTTTTATTGAAAAAACTTTTCGCCGCGGCTGGGGATCGAACCCGGGCTCCGAGCATGCTAAGCCACACACTTAACCTGCATGCCACGGTCACCACCGTCAAATATAAGTGTTTACCTTTTATAAAATGTTAAAAATGTGCAAGTGAAACAACAGAAAAATCCCTTTCTTTTAGTGCAAAAGTAATAAGAAAGTGCAAGACCAAAGACAAAAAATTCCCTGTTTACTTCTTCTTATGATAACACTACTTGTATTTGACACATCATGCCTCCGTCTTGGCAGCGCAGTCGCTTTTTATAATACCTGGTTTTTATATCATGGTTGAAACCAAGAAGTGCGTGCCACAGCATCCCAAGAGAAAGACCAGAATCCGTGCAGTCTGTGGCTAAGTGACTCGTCTGCATGATGAACTAGTTAAGTGCTTGCTCGTTTCAAGAGATTTTAATCGATTTTTAATTTAATAACTCGTTGCTTTTTAACGAACAGTTTTCAGTTATTCGGAAAGAAGGCTTCAAAGCTCATCCGAAAAAGTTATGAATCCCTCAGTGCAAACATTTTTCAGGCATATTTGTTGTTTTTTTTTTTGTTTGTTTGTAGAGTGGTGTATTTGTTTGTTCACTGGCACATATTTATTTGTAAAATCAAAGCATATTCGTAAAGGTCTTCTTAGCCGAACTATTTGGTGCAGTCGGCATTATTGCTGTTTTATACAGCACGTGACATTCAACTTCTCTCTCTTATCGGCCTTAACAGTTTAACAGAACCAAAAACTACCACCGAAATGTTCGAATTCGAATTTCTTTATTTTATTTCGCTTTGGTTCATCCTGTACCACCACAAGGGGGTGATAAAACGCAACCCACCCAGAGGGAATTAAAGTGCAACTTTGTGCATTTTGTGTGCTGTCGTGGGTGAAAATGAATTAAATATTTCAGCACGTGACCGTAAAGCAACTTAAAGAAGCGTGACAAATTTTGCACCTTTCGCTCTTGTTTCCTAGCAACTATATAACCACATTTTCAAAGCATTGCTTGGGTAAGGTTAGGTTAGAAGGTTTCTGAAACGTGAAGGTGGTTCCGTGGGGGCCTTTAGGTCCATTACGAATCTCTGTTTTGCTTTGTGGACAGTTGTAGTTGACATTATCCTTTATTTCATTAAGATTAAAAATGACTTCAAATTATTAATTTTTTTTACTGATGTAACATACAGAACGAATTGAATTAAAAAATTCGATACGTGACAACCATTGAAACCATGAAAAACATAAATTTGCTTGAACAAGTTAACAGCACATAATTTTAACGAAATTAACGGCAACAAGCACCTTCGATGCAACACTGAAACGTTAAACTTAAAAAGGAGTATAGTGGAAGTCCGATAAGTTGACTACTCCAAAAATAATCGATAAAATTAATGAATTGGTTTTGGTAAACCGTTAAGTGAAAACGCTTGAGATGGAAAAAGACTTGGGCATGTTGCAAAAATACAGATTGCATTGACAGCAACTTATTTTCTCTTGAAAACAAACTTGCTGCTGTCAAAAATATGGAATATGCGTTCACATTCAGCTGTGTCAACTGTTGTGATATCGATAAAGCGAGAAGCGATGTTATCACTACGGAAGTGTCAAAAAAGTTGTAAAATTGATAACTTTACCGACAATTTAAAAATTTTCTATTTTTAATTGCATTTTTATGCACAGCTTTATTTTTATGTGCATCAAGTTTTGACTTAACAGATGCCAACTATGGGCACGATGAATGTGACAAATGAAATTTAATTATATGCAAGGCGGATTGTGAGCGCACTTTTCTTTGTTATATTTTTTGACCGATAAAAGTTTTCAACATAAACATTAATGCTACCTTAAAATTATTCTACCATGAACTTGGGAAGGAGATTTGAGAAACTTTGACTAAGTGTATGGGGCAAATTTTTAAAAATAAAAAATTTTTAGAAAAAAAATCTATATTCCAGGCAATAAAAAGTATCAAGTGCATATTTTCATAGATGTAATGAACATTTTTATCAAAAGATTACATCTACTTAAAACACATGTGAGGTATTAAACACACACGGACGACATAGAGTCTCCAAATTATGAAAATCACCTAGAATTTGCTCATTCAAATCTTGTGATGTTGACAATTGCTATAAGTCAGAAATAGAAAATTTGTTTATCAGCTATGTCTGTCGTGCGGCTACCTTATTTATTATACTCTAAAAGTAGTCTTCTCAAAAATATTCGACTCTTAAAATAATTCGCACTCTTTAAATCACTAGCAATAATTACTAATATAAGAAATAGGAACAAAAACAATGCTCTCTTTTCATAGTAAAATTCACTAATATATTGTTTTTGATAGAAATTAAATTTAAAGAAATTACATTTTTATGAACTCCGTACAGCTTGATCAGAATTTTGATAATTGAGTTTAAAAGAAATTAAAAAAGCACTTCAATAACCCACTTAAGATCCAGCATTATAAAGCACTATAAAGTTAATTGAATTCAGTTTCAATTCTGCAGTATACATATATATACTTAAACAAGGAGCACTGTTTTTTTCTATTATTTGCTTACATTTATGCTGGCACAGTTTATGCAATATTTTAATATCTTTTAAATATTTGTTCGCAATTTTTTTTTTATTTTATATCAATCACTTCATTTTTTTAACTTACTCCCAAACTTTGTAGCGACGGAAACCGCTTTTTTAAGGACAACATTTGAACTATGATTTTAAAATTTCATATATATATATGTATACAGAAATATATATGCAAAACACTTATTTCACTTTATCAAAAATTATTTATTAATTTTTCTTCGTGCTTGCTTATAAAATGCAAAAAATACTGTTTTATATTTTTGTTGTAGCGAAAAAAAATTCTTACGAGCGAAACTAGACCAGCACCAGACACAACGATAGATTATTGTATGAAATCGTCTATTTTCGATTTAGATTTTATGCTAGCAGAATGAGTGCGAAACTTTTGAAGAGAAAATCTATAGAGTAGATCTTTTGTTAAAATGGCTATTTTTAACTCTCTAAACAAAACAAACGAATAATCACGTTCCTTTGGAAATGATTCAGTTCAACATTTAACGTAACATTGTGACGTTTCTAAACACAAAAACGTATGGAAACTCTTACGTTTTTAGTTTCAGTTTAAAAAATATTTTAAATTTTCTCAAAAATTAGTGTTTGCTTCAGTAAACTCGTATATAATGTTGAACTATATAAAATATATTGACCTTTTTCTATATATTTTACTAAAATATCTAAATAACTCTGAATTTTAATACTTTTCCGGAATTTATGGATTGTCAATAAGAGCTGTCAAACTCAAAGGTTTTCACTGTCTAGTGATATCGGGCTTAATTTTTTTTTTTTTAATTAATCACAACAAATTTTAAATAAATGAAGAGTCGACGCGAATAATGTTGTATGCGACAATTCACGGATCAAGTTATTTCCATTGACTGAAACTTTCTTGTGCTTTGCAATTCTATAATTGCAATTTTTCACTTAATATCATTTTTTTATAATTTAGTGGAAAAATTTTAACGGTAATTCTCGAAAATAGCATTTGCCAACAAAATTTCCCTTACAAAGTTATTCGCATTATAATGTTATATCAAAAACAAAAAAAAAAATAGGTTATTCAAAATTCAAATATTTTGTATACGTGAAAATGTATTGCAATTGTTTGATGATGCTGTGTGTGACGTAGACATGCAGACAGGGAAAAATGTGTTAAAATTAAATGAAATTGTGTTCATATCTAACGAAATTGTTTTGTAGAAACGTAAAGGCGTTAAATTTCTATTTTAAAATTTTTTGTTTAATTTTATAGCATGTTTTTTCTCAGTGTAGGACCATGACCTAACCGGGATTCGAACATGGAACCTCTGGATTGACATTCAAGCATGCTTACCACTACCGAGGCCGCCAAAGGAAGCAGTCTATCGCAATATCACCGCCTGCTAGGAATTTACTCAGACAAAGCAAATTGTGTGTGCTCCGCATATGGACCGAACGGAATAAACAAAATGATCAAATTGAAAAACAGTTCATAAACAGCGAAAACAAACATCGTAGTCAGCGATGCAGACACTATTATGCACGTATTAGATGTGGAACACCCAACGGTGACATTAATGGTCATGAGCAGACAAATACAAAATGCTAAAATAAGTGATCACCTAATTACCAAATCCAAAATACGCTTTTGATGCAGCCACAACAATTCAAAAAGTCCATCACATTATTATCGCCAAGTGGTCATTCTAAAGAAACCGGGGTTACACCGAGTCTGCTCGGCACGTAGTTAATGTTAACTCGTGTTTTAAATTTTTCTTATACAATTTCCCAAAGTACGTTGACACCTCGTAACTGACTCTTTTTCGAAAATTAGATATTTTAGTCAAAAATTTTGGCAATTCCTACTTTTTCCAGAAATAATTTTGTCAAATTTTTAAAATAAATGAACTCGAAAAAAAGGATGCCAAAATGTTACAAAGGTTAGAACCTTATATATTCCCAAATTTCTCCCTTTTGTTTTTATAAGATGATTTTGAAGAATTATTTATTTAAAAAAACAAAAATTTTTCTGTCATAATATTTCTTCGTCATAATAAAATCCTTAAAGCGGTGAAGCCGGAAGCGCGGGGTCAGAGGGAAAGTTATCATCCAGATGTTTTCAAATAAACCATACACTGAGGGTTATATGTGTTAAAATTAAATTAAATTGTGTTCTTATCAAACGAATTTGTTTTTGAACACAACTGTTTTTAAATTTTATTTAATGCAAAAGTTTTTTGTTTTTATAACAATGTTTTTAAATAAGCATTCAGAGTACACCTTTTAAGTTTAAAAACATTTATATAAAAACAAATTTGAAAGAAAAATTTTAATATTTGAAACAAATATTTTATATAATTATTTTTATATTTTTTTTTTATATATTTTAGCATAACTTTTCGATGCCATTTTTTAAAGTTTTTCCGAGTATTCGACATCATATTGTCCATGTATTCAGATAGCCATTTTTTTTTTTGTTTGTTAGTTCAAAGAAATAATGAGATTTTGTAGTTGAAAATTAAAAACTTTTGTTTTAAATTTTGTTTTGTACAAACGAAAATGTGTTTAATTTCTTTTTTAAAATTGTTTGTTTTTCTTCTCAGTGTAGACATTCCAGTAATAGGATTTTATTATTTGTGATAACAATTTTTTATCATATATAAAAAAAAATATGTCGTCCTGTTATTTTGTTAGTTAGAGCAATGTTCTTGTGACAAATGTCAGTTAATGCTTTTGAAGTTACTAATCATGATGAAGGGGCCCATACATAAGCGAACATATCCCACAACATGTATGCGTACCAGGTTTTCGGTTTGCCACACACTACACAAACTTGAATGCGGACTTGTTATAGTACCTTGAAATGTGATGAGCTGAATTTATTAAATTTTTGTTTACTTTTTTGCTACTCTTCGATTACAAGACCGAATATATCCAATTTTATTCCTTAAGTTGCATTCGAGTACATACATTTTACGTTTACGCTTTGTTATAAACGCTTGGTTCGTTTTGTACTTATTTTTAAAATGGAAAATCTTTAAAAAAAATCTTATTAAACTTCTCCAAAAAGTCCCTCCAAGTTTCAGTATCCATACTTTTTGCCATTTTATGTGATTATTGACAATAAATACAAATAAATTGCCAATTTGTGCTCCAAAACTCTAAAGTTTTGCATTAAGTACGCGGACACCACCATTAACTGAGAAACCTGTTGTACAACCTGAAGCTCCTCCCCCAAAAAATCAAAAAGTTTTGATTTTTTTTGCGACCAACTTACGAACCTTCAAATGTGTCTGCCAACAAGGCCACAAACGAGCAAACATTTCATGCAACCAACCAAGTTCGCGAACAAGTCCGCCTGTGTATGACCCCATAACAATGCTAAAAAATCAATTTGACTGCTGTCAACTAAATTAAAAATTAGAATTAAATTCATTAGAAAAAACTTGTCAAAAAAAACTTGTCTTTCTTAAAATTTTTTCACAATCATCACGTTTTGCGATACATTGAATTAAAATTGCATATCTCACTTTGGTGAATTTCTTTTCGGACTAAATTTCGCCGTTTTTATGAAACCTGGCTATATTTTTTATTAAAAATTATATTATTTTTATCTTTAAATCTCTATAAACGTACATTAGTTAAAGTGCACCTTTAACTAGTTTAGGAGTAAGCACTTTTACAACTCAGGTAACTTTTTTAATTTGATAGCATTCAGCATCACTTGTTTTAATGAAAAGTTATGAATTCATGTCAAAACGATATTTTTTGTAACTGATATTAGTCAGAATTTAATCTTATTCTATGCTATCTTATTACTACTGCGATATTTATGTTGATAAACAACCAATGTAAATGAAATTCAAAATATCATCACATCACTACTCGTATTTTTTGAGCAACTTGAATTATTATCGCTATTTTTCTCAACTAATCCTAACGACAAATCTAATAATCCGTTACTTTGTCTTTAAAACAAAACATAATCGTCTTTTTGGGAATAATATGTAAATGTTAAACACAAAAGCGCGTTTAACCGACATTAAAATAAGACATAAGCCATTATTGCTTATTGCCACAAATGAAGGATAGACAGCAAGTGAGTAAAATAACAGTTTTGAATTTTAGCTTAGCTTACCGAACTCTGATGGCCGGTTGGACAATGCTCATGTTTGTTTAGGCCTTTAACATGAAGAGGCTGGTTTTGTTGCGGTGACGTATGTTGCGATGGTGGACTCTGGTGGTAGTGATTTTGATGGTGCTGTGTATGATGTTGTTGTTGTTGGTGCTGCTGATGTTGTAGGTGCTGCTGGTGTTGTTGCATTTGCTGCTGCTGATGCTGTTGATGTTGATGATGGGTGTGTGGATGTGGTTGCGGATGTTGGTGGTGGTTATGATTGTGATTGTGGGCTGTGGGTGGTGAGGGCATATTGTGACCACTGTGCGGCAAGTGTGAGGAGTGCTGTACACCAACTTGGTGACTGTGATGATGCGGAACATGCCCCTGAGAGGCTTCTAGCAATGTCGGTTGTATATGGGTAACAAATTGAGCCATTGTGAAAATTAGTCATTCACTGAAATATGCGAACTAATCGTGCTTTCAACTTTATGTAACTTAAGAATATTCTTTTAATTTTTTAATAACTTATTTAATTTTTTTTTTAATTATTTATAGAGAAAATAACAATATTATCTCTAATCTGTGCTATAAAAGCACATTTCAAAATGTTCTGTATAAATTCTAAAATGAGCGCATATAATTTAAATTTTTTATTTCAATATTGTCACTTATATCACTGTGCTATTTGTTGGCATTTTATTCATCTTTGAATTTTAATACAAGAACTTTTCACTTTTGCTAAACTTATATGACTTTTTTCGGTATACCGATTTGGGATTTAAAATAAGAGTAGAAAAACTGATTGCGTATTTAATGCAGAGGACAACCTTTTAACAGGAACAATGTCAAATAACTGATATCTTAAAGTTTCATTTTTCATCGCTTAAGCAGTGCCAAAGAAAAAACTCCTTTTCGGTATCTATACCATGCAAAATGTACCACCGCTGCTGCGTTAGGATACAAGTGCACAGTGGTTGTTAGACGCGCAACTTTTGTGCAGAAACGAATTTGACTTCTGTTTGAATTTTTTGTGTTATTAAATGTTGTGTGTATTCTATAAATACTTCAAGCAGTCTACATTAGATGGCTTTACTTACTATTTACCGTTCATTTTGTGCAAGGCCGGTCACAACGCAAATTTTGAATTTTCAAATAAGACCATTTTATACATTCATACAGTTCCTGGCTCGAGTAATGGAAAGAAATAAGGCTACACAAATAATTTGTGGAATGGTTGATTACGTAGTAATATAGTTTAACATTTCGATTGGATTTAGAAATAACGATACGGAAATCGATTACGGAAATCTCTAAAATTGTATTGAAATTTTAATTTTATATACTTAAAAATAAAACACATTTTCACACAAGAATTCACCCAATTAGCCAGCCAATTGTAGGCTAATTTCAAGGAGTATTTTTTTTCTTATCATATCGCTCATTTACTTCAAGACTGTCATAACTCAAAATATAAAAATCATATTTCGCAGAAAACGCGTTTAAAGTTTTCAATTTGCTCATACCTCGCATAGAAAAGATAAGAAATATTCTCTTCTCACGTGCAGAATATACAAAATGACATTTTCAAATTTTTACACAATATGAATATAACAAATAATTCGTAATAAAACAAATATTCTGCATCATTTACTCGAAAATCGCATTTTTATGAGTTATGACTTGAAGTAAATGAGCGATATGTTTTAAATATAAAATAAATATTAATATGTATCTTCTTTCTACCTTCTCAAACGATTAAGCAACTGATATCATTAAAATATAGCATCTTTTATCAAAATCATCCACTGTGCAAAAGTCATTCTTATCAGTGGGTGATTGGGAGATTTGTTCGAAGCTATTTCGGTCAACAAAAACACTCAAAGAAAAAAGTTTCCAAAACATGCAATTTTTATTTTATTAACACAGGCCAAATTTTAAACTCTTGTTTCGTTTCATTTCAAAACAACTTAAAAATATATTTTTTTTCAATTTCATACTTAAACTTAAATGTTGACGAGCCCTCTCAGTAGAATAATGCAGGTATACGAATTATTTTCGTAGGCATTAATAAAACCATTGTGTGTTTTCATCGATGGATATTTATATGTAAGAAGTTGATACACATATTTAAAAATAAAAGTCATTAAAATATTTTCCTCGTGGAATGATCCCCATCATACAAATTAAAAAACACAAATATATACAAAAGAAAAATGTAGCTTGAACTTAATTATGAACTTATTTTCAAAATAAATAAAAAAATAACGGAATGCATTCATTTTATAAAAACAAAACAGTTTATACATGACAACATGCATTATTTTTTAGAGCAGTGCTTATCAAACTGAGTATAAGAGCTTGCCATTATTTCGTGTTGTGCATAATTTATTGTTCATGTACTTTCGTGATATTGTGAATTATTGTGATACAATCAAAATAATGTAAGTCTTGTTTCGAGTCAAAACGTTGGACAAGTAACCGACCGAGTAACAGAAAAAGAATTGCACCTTTCAGCCTTTGAAAGGACTTTGGCCGAGCCATAGTACAATAAACAAGGTAGCTCCTCTCTTTCTTCGAGTCAGAATTGTCAAAATAAATACAAATTGTTTGATGTCTCGTTTTGTCTCTGTTTTTCGTTCGGTGTTTTTTGACAATTCTGACCCTAGGCTCTCAGCACTGCAGCTACCTTCTTTATTGTACTATGGGCCGAACTTCTCATGACCCATGATACAATAATAACAAGATAGCATTGACGTTTCTGTTGAAAACTACTATCTGACAAAAAATATATCAAAGAAGAGAGCGTTGATCACATTCATCGTACTCCACAGTTGGCAACTGTTAAGTCAAAACTTGATGCAAATTAAAATGAAGTTGCGCTTAAAAATGCATTTCAAAATAGAAAATTTTTTATTTATCGGTAAAGTTTCAAATGGTATTTAATACAAAGCTTTACATTTCATCATCTTGACAAATTTTCTAACACTTCCGTGGCGATAACGTCGCTCCCTGATGTATCGCTTTCTCAACAGTTGACACAGCTAAATGTGGTTAACGCATATTGTATATTTTTGACAGCAGAAAGTTTACTCTCATGAAAAAATAAGCTCCTGTCAGTGGTTGCATTCTATCCGTAAAAGTGCTCAGGTAGCAAGGTATCATAAAGTTATACTTTCTGCTGAATGGGTTTTTTTGCGGAAAGTCAAACGGCAAACAGGTGTTTGTCAATCGCTTCAGCTTTTTGTCTTAAATTTTCAGCTGCCCACGTTTGTTATCTGCCAAAATGAAGTGAGCGTAAGCCGCTCAATCGAAGCAGCATAAAATATTTTCGCTCCCTAAGATTGCGACCGGTCAGGGAACATATTGTGTGAACCATTCAGCCCGAAAATTGTGGAGTAGGTACTCAGCAAATCTTCTGCTGAATACACACATTGTATACATATACATACACATATATATATCTATATGTGTTTTCGTATCATTCTCATTACCATAGATGCCAACCAAAATTTACACACAAAATCACTTTATAAATAACACAACTACTAAAAATCAGACACCCAAAAAACAATTTGTTTGTAAAATTCAACATATAATGAGATCTTTTCTTTTTTGTTGGTCATTACGTGCTTTGAAAAGCATGAAATAACCTTAATCCTTTCAGGGACAAGGGACACCGGTGTCCCAAAAATATTTTCGTTCGTCATAACTTGTCCTAAAGTCAAAAAATGTTTTCTATTTAACTATGGGCAACTTACAGAAGTAAATTAAGCTTATAAGATTTAGCAATCCTTTTCCAAATTTCCCTGTTCCCGGAAATTTTTAAAATAGTTAAGACTTTTAAACACAAACCACGTGGGACACAGGTCTCCCTCTGGTCCGCAAGTGTAACTTTTCATTATATTTACTAATTGTCAACTCTGAGGAGGTTAAAATAAATAATATGTATTTATATGTATTATATTTATATATAACATAATATGTATTTACTTTCTTATATTTTTTTTATTATCTCTATCGGTGCTTCATTAAAGGCTCTATTAAGAAGTGACATTAAAAAGTTATCTTTAAGGCCCATGTCCTATGGGACCATGTCCCAAGACACCTTTGTGCCATGAAATTATAAGATAAAGCCTAATACTATGCTCGATTGCGTGAAATTTCACTGGCAACAGCCATTTATTTGTTGTTTGCGTGAAAATTTTGACAGATATTTTGTTGCGAACGAACAGCTGATGATCAGCTTACAAATTTCAACAAGATGTAAATAAACAGCCACAATTTATTAGAGGAAAAGCTGAAAATCATTTAAGTTCTTTAATTTTCATATTTATGATTATATAAATGCAAAAAAAATCTTTATACAAGTATGCATATTCTTTGTTGTGGAACAGAACAAGTCATTAGTTTATGGCAGTCTGCAAGCTGCAAAGTTTTGCGGCCGCCAAAACCGCGCAAAGGTGCACCCGTGTTTACAATTTCCAACAACTGCAGTTATGTATTGCAAAACTTTAGAAATAGTGCAAAAATATAATTTCAATAAGAAACATTGCTCTTTTTCTTAAATGAAATGGCAACTGTCTCTTTTCACGGCAAAATAAATGGTCGGTTCAATTAAATTGCTGTGAAAAAAATGTTGCTAGATGCATGTTGCGGAATATAGTACTAGATTTTCCGCAGCGAAGCATAGTACAGCTTTGACGAAAAAGTTGTGAAATGTTCACGCTTGTTTCACAGCTGTCATTTTTTGTATGGAGATTTGAGTGGAATTTCACGTGAAGCCGAACATAGTACTATGCTTAACTAACAAATTTTTTAAAATCGTTTTTAAATCTGCTTAATTGAAGCTAATTAAACTATTTGATGATCCAAAAAAACTTGTTTCATATATGGAAACCTTGTGGTCTTGAAAGGGTTAAAAACAGTAAAATAGTGTATATATGAAGTTGTGTGAAAAAAAATCACATGCTAAATAAGTTGTATGAAAAAAAATCACACGCAAAATTATAGCCCTATTATGATTTACAACCAAACTGAGTTGAGTTGTCTACAACACAACTCAACTTGAACACCACTGGAATATTTTTTGGTATTATGGCTTACAACCATTTTAAGTTGAGTTGTATGGAATACTTTCCAAATTCTAATAGAATTTAATGGAAATTTTGACAGCTGAATGTAAATAAAAAACAGCTGATTTTTAATTTTCGCTGCTTTTATAAGTTGGTGAAATAAAAAGTTAAGCACACAGGAATTTTGAAATGGAATCTTCTTGGATTTATTTTTAACGATGAAGAAGACAATAGTTCAATGTGTCGTGCGTACGTAAACAAATCAGCTATAATAAAAATCTTTTGCAGGTGCCGCACACCAAGTAATTTTTTTTATTGATATTGATTCAAATTTATTTGAACGAAATGCTTTTTTACAGATTCCTTAGCTTATTAAGGCGAAGCAAAGAAGCATTTGCTGATGTTTTAGAAGATACTCGAACATTACTTTAAATGGGTTATTTTCCATAAATTAAACCGCCAGCGCGATCTATTTTTTGTTTGTAATTTTTCTAAATATTGTTTCATATATTAATAAAGTTGTTTCAAAATTATTTTTTATTATTTTAAGGTTTTTATGTCATAATACCGATTTGTGCCTGACAACTCAACTTTTGATTCAGTTGTAAACCATAATAGGGGCATTAAAAAATTTCAAGTGATCACTCGGCAATTAAAAAATCATGAAAAGTGATTTATTTCTCGAATCTGGCATCTACGCTCATGATTATTATACAATAGGTCTGTTCACGTACTTTACTTGTTAAAACTTGCAGGGAGAGAGTAAAAGAAGAATTGAGGAAAAAATATGTACAAAGAGAAAATTAGCAGAAAAAGTACGTGAACAGAAAACTAGTAGAAATTTGCAAGTTAACAACAGCTGATCAAAGAAATTGACAGCTTATTTCAACCGAAAAAAAACTGCTGCTGTAACTTGAGGTTATAAATAGTAGAAATTATTTCTTGTGCCCTACCAACATTGATATTTATACCTACATTTCCCTCAGCATTAAAAATGTTTCTTTTTCCATCCATTTTAATATGAAATCCACACAAAAATTTTTGACCGCTTGTTTTTTTTTTTGACAAACAGTTTTTTTCAGTAGTTGCAAGTTCTTGCAAGTAGAAATTTTGCTAGCAGAAACTTGCAACTACTTTTTTCTCTCTCTCACTTTTTTACGCTCTCGTTTTCCTCTCTCGTTGCAAGTTTTTCGAGTACGTGAACGCTTTACTAGTAAAAACTTGCAATAATTGGTAACAATTTGTTATACTATGTTCACACTGAGATGAAATTAGCTAATTTCGAGTTTTGTGTAATTTCGACTGAAATGATCTAAGAACTATGGTAATTTCCCATACAATTTGTTGATTTGGAAATTACCTCAAACAAGGTAATTTCGTTTAAATTACTCACGAAATTAGGCAAAAATGCACTGCAACCCTGAAATCTAAATATAGTGTGAATTAAACACACCCTTTTTTTGGCATATTAACAATCTTGCTATCCATTCCAGCTGAGCCGTCAAAATTATACATGACACATAATAATGGCCATTCAGATACTTTACTTTTTTGACCCTTCGGGTAGCAACCCATTCAGTGAAACTTGGGTGAGCAATGTTTTCAATGAATTAAAGTTGTACAATTGATAAGATGTACGATTATGTGCGAAATAGTTTTGCAAACTTACTTTGAGTAAAAAT
Source organism: Tetanocera ferruginea (assembly GCA_958299015.1). NCBI lineage: Eukaryota > Metazoa > Arthropoda > Insecta > Diptera > Sciomyzidae > Tetanocera > Tetanocera ferruginea. The sequence goes on along the minus strand of OY282644.1, from coordinate 110,700,297 downwards.
TTTCTATTTTTAATTGAACGTTTAAGATAGCAACTGTTGCGTATCCTGAATGTGGCCAATAATGAATTGACAAAAAAATAAATCAAACGTCAAACGAAATTATCTAAGCCCAGTGTGAACACTTTTGTACAATTTCGAAATTATCTCACGAAATTACCTAATTTGATCTCAGTGTGAACATAGTATAACAATTTTTTGTTACTGAACAAACCTAATGGCTATATTCAGCGCACTCAACTGTTGTGGCGATTCTTATGTGGGCTCAGCGTTGTCAGATGAATATACCTCCAAAATTACCTCATTCTCGCATTTAATTCTCTCAAATTACCACACGTCAAAAATACCTCAAATTACCTCGAAATCGTGCAAATTACCACAAAATTACCGCAAGTCAATGAAATACCTCAAAGTTGCTTAAAATGTCACATTAAGCGGTGTTTATAGCAACGTATGAAATTATTAAACGAAAGTAAACCTAAATTGCAACATATTAATTAACAACAATTAATAAAACAATAATTTTCAGAATAATTCAATACTTTAATGAGTTCAAAAATTATTTCTCAAAAAAATTTTTCCAGCCTCATAGCAGTCCTTGCACTTCTCATCATAAATTTTTCTATTAACACATTCATAATATTAAATGCGCCTAAAATGTAAAAAATACTTTAAACTTTCAGAGTTTTTGAATAACTATGCGACAATGATATTTTTTTTTCAGACAATTATTTTATTTTCCACTTTACTATCAGAAATTATTTACGTTCTTTTGTTGATAAATATGAAAAACAGTTTAAACACAAACAAACTACCAACAAGAATGCACAAGAAGAATACATCAACAAGCGCATTCACTCAGTAAACCTTTTCTGTACACATTCATTCACGCGTATTTCTACCACAGCAGGTAGAAATCTCTTTTTGGTAATGTGAGGTATTTGTGGTAATTTCGGTATTTTTTATCTCTCGCGTGGGAAAAATCGCACATGTGGTAAAAATTTTCTCGCATGAGAATTTTTCTCACATAAAGCGATGATGTTTACTTTCTCCCGCAGCATCTCGCATGAGCTCAAAAAATACCGAAAGCACTATTTATCGTGCAAAACTGGTAACGCTGTGTGGGCTTCACATCTGGAACTTGTGTGGCAAACAATATGGCGGCTTGTATGTGTTCGACAAAGCGAGCGTTCAAATTACGGAATTGGTTTGGTACACACAGGGTTAGATTTGAGAAGAGTAGAAATGTACTCTTAAAAAAGTATTTATTGCTTCGAAATAAAATTATTTTTGTGTGGGGAAAATAAAGCAAAAATGCTCTCCAAGTCTTCCACACCTGCTTACTTTTTTCGAAACAAATGTTTTGCTGAATCCAAACAAAGTTATCGCGTATACTGTATGCAATTTACATAGAGTTCAACCAAATAGAAAACAAAAAGTACCAAACATTTCTCATATCGTACTTAAATCATTAAAATGTACTCCACATAGTACTATACTTATGTTTCAATACAACCCTGATTTCGCAATGACTATAGAAATGTTTTTTTTTTGCTTTGTTGGACAGAGAAAATCAAAAATTTTTGTCAACAAGCCAAGTTGGCGAACTAGCTTCTTAACTATCGAACTTGTGTGTATATGGCTGCCGTATGCCACACAAAAACGCTGATTTGAAGCCTGCATTAGTGATCGATGTTTTCGCCAAAGAAGTAAAATATAAGGAAGTGATGTAGTCCAACAAAAGTGCGGCACCTCTCATATTTGTGTTGGTTCTCACAAATACATAAAAATTCACAAAAGGCTGTATTTAGTGGCATCGTTCAAAAAGGGTCAAATTTTCGGATAAGAGTCACGTTGTTCAATATGTGATCAAGTTTAAAGCAATCGCTATCTTATTTGTTTTGTTCAAAAAAACTCTAAATTGTCTTTCCACACCACCCTTGAAGTAAACAATTTGTTGCGTTATTGATTTTTTTATCTTGGTGTTTGGTTCCCCAGTAGGCCTATTTCAGCCTTAAGCTGAGTAAAATATTAGTAAATAATATAAAAAGTTATTAATTTGCAAACAAATAATAATTTTTTTATATTATATTCTTTGTTAATAGAATATAATATATGTTTCTGGAACTATGAAAAATTAATACGCCTATGGGGAAATGTTTGTACTTTGACAATTCGAAATCACAACATTGGCGCGAGTACAGCGGGCTCTAATTTTCATTTTACACTAATTTCCAATTGGAAATCATAACGTTTCACTTTTAACACCTTCTATAAGTACAATAAAGCATAAATAACGCTGTTTTATAAAAAAAAATCCAACGAGTGCTAGTGTTTTTGCATGAAGAAGAAACTCATATTCTTCTTCAACTTCTGGTTGCTTGCACAAGTTTTGACCACACAAAGCATTTAAAATGAAATGTTTACATTGTTAACATTGGATTTTAATTAAAATAATTGGGATAAATTATTTTGTATAATTTTTCCGGACATACGTGATTTCGAATTGCCAGAAATACTTTTCTACACGTATACTGTAAGTGAGGAGAACACCATTTCCTTATATGAATTTTCTTATGATCTGGTTTCAAATCATTTTCGTCACTTGGAGATATTGCAATGGAGTTATTATATGTAACCTTTGTAATGGAATTATTATCTTCTACTTTATATCTATTTTAAGAAAACTCTTTTCTATTTTGCTGCGTAGCTGAATCCTTGAATAAATGTTCTCTGCTGAACCAAACTCAAGTAACAATTTTAGCCATATATGAATTCTTGCAGAACTTATAGAGCTATATCATAAAGCAATAGCTTCAACTTTAGCTTTAACAGTGCTACTAAAGCTATTGCAGACTATATTTAAGGCTACTTTCTTGAGTTTAAAAGCACTATTTTTGCTTCATATGACAAGCAATAGTAACTGCTAGCTTTTAAAAGAGTCTCTGTCGAAGCCAAATAAGAACTCTTGCAAAGCTCTTTCCTATTCAGAATTTGTATTAGTATGTGTAGATACTCAATAGATATATAAAATTTGACAAGTATTTGTGATGATAACAATGACAAATAAACTTAAGATATAATAAAGTGCTAATTATATAATACTAAAAATATGTTCGTATATTCGTTATATGCTGCGAATTTCGGTGCGTTTTTAAATTTATCGGTAACGTGAATGTATTACTTCGAAAAACTACAACGGGCTTCAAAAATAATTAATATTAAGGAGTGTTTATTATTTTAAAATACAAAACAATTTTTAACATTCCTTAAAATAAGCTGGAAATGCTTTTAATTCTTTATTTTTAAATATAAATTTAATGAAAATCATCAATTTGGTTCAAAATAATATTCTAAGCTATATAATTTAAATTTATGCAATTCCCATGAGTTTTTATTTTTAATAAGACCGCCATTTTATCTGATGTTTGCATGTATCGAGTACAAAACAAACAAACAAGCTCAGATTTTGTAATCATTTATTATTTCTAAAATATATAATGCTTTAAATGACTGTATTTAACATTTAGTTCTTTTAAAATGCAGTCAAAAAATATATCTTAAAGCTAAAATTATTCTGTAGATTCAGTTTTAAAACAGTTCTGTACTTATGTTTATAAAAGAGCCTTTACAGAGCAAATAGAAAATTTCCAGGTTCTGCTCTCTTGTAGATTTTATAAATTCCTTACAGAACTATATAAAGTTTTAGAGCTAAGAATGGTAAAAAAATCAACTATCGAGCATTTTATTTAAAGGTAAAGGCAACTAGAAGCACAAAAAGCTTGAGTAAAGCTTTAACTACATATGACACACCTTAAGAGCATGTTTAAAGCTCACTCGTACCTAGTAGCTCCAACAATGTTACTTGGGAAGAATTCGTTTCTTCTTGAAAAAACAAACCGCATAAAGAAGAGCGCATAAAAATAAAACTCGCATAAAAATTGAATCGAACATAAAAATACCGCACAAAAACAGGTTTATCTGTATTAAGTTATGTATGTATATTCTATTAATTTTGACATTTGGTGTAACATAAATTTTTGCTTATGGAGACCGCATGTCTCTGTCACTTGGTGGCAGCATTTTTAGGCCTGCGATAATGTTCTTTTTATCGTCGATATATGACAGAAAATCCGGCAACACTTTCTTTTTAGCGTGAAGCGGACATTTCCTAAAATTCTATGACAAGTACGCGAATGTGTTTTGTGAAAATTATAGTATTGAACTGTATTACTAAAACTTAATTTCTGGTGTAATCGACTAGAGTTGTGTGCAAAACTTAATAGGTAACAAAACATACTCAGTATTCAAGTGCAAACCATTTATTGGAAAGAACAAAAAATTATCTCTGAAAATGTCTGCGAAAAACTATGCCGGATTTAATTACAATGGTGGTGCACAATATATGGCCCCCACCTCAGGCACCGCTGCTGGATACAACGCACCGCCCGGGACGGCGGCGTATCCGGTTGTTGGCAATACAAGCTACTCAAACGAGTACCAATCTGCTGGTGGTTACCAAACACCCGGTGGAGCTTCAAATGCCGCTGGCTACGGTTATGATTACAGTCAAACCTACTACCAGCAAGCAGCAGCCAACTATAATACAGGCGGCAGCGCAAACAAAACTCACTACTCTTCACCACCGATGAAAAACATTAATTCTGCTAAAACTGCAGGCAAGAATAAAATAAACGGAAAGCAACCTGGCGCTGCCGCCACGCCTTCGACGCCTGCTGTAGGTTATGTGAACTACGAAGCCATCTATAGCGCAGCATCGCTGTATGTTCAACAACAACAGCAGCAGCAACAACAAGCTGGTAATAATAAACAAGGTAATAATACTGGTTATGGTGGAAACTGGGCTCAGTACAAGGGTGGTCGTCGTAATGCGGGTGGTGGTGGTGGAGCTGCTGCAGTAGCGGCGGCTCACCGGGGAGCAGAAATTAGTGCAGCCAAAAGTAGGCTGCATTATTGTGAAGTTTGCAAAATATCTTGCGCTGGTCCTCAATCTTATCGGGAGCACTTGGAAGGTCAAAAGCATAAGAAGCGCGAAGCTGCAACCAAAATGCAGGCTACTGCTCAGGCTACTGTGCAAAATAAAGGTAACAATCAGCACTGCGAACTGTGTGACGTTACATGCACTGGAAACGATGCATATGCTGCTCATGTTCGTGGGTCCAAGCATCAACGCGTGCTAAAATTGCATCAAAAACTTGGTAAACCAATTCCATCAGAGGAACCAAAGAAAGTTGAATTTGTAGCTGAAAAAGCAAAACAAACTGATGTGGTTGCAGCCAAAGCACCCACCGGCGATACCGCGGCTAAAACTTCTGCTACTGCTGAAAATGCTGATGCCGAACGTAAGTAGAATGAATGGTTTTGATATATATTTTGACTTGAAATTTTAATATATATTATTATTATTCACTATGTCTAAAATCATTGTATTTCATATAGAATCCGCTAATATTAAACCAGTTGGCGGTGAATACATTGATGAAATCAAAGATGACGAGGGCAAAATGATAAGCTTCAATTGCAAACTTTGCGAGTGTAAGTTTAACGATCCAAATGCTAAAGAAATGCACATGAAGGGACGTCGACATCGTTTGCAGTATAAACGCAAAGTTCAACCCGATTTAGTTGTCGACTTCAAGCCAACACCACGTCAACGTTTCTTGGCCGAGGCACGTGCCCAGCGTGCTTTGATGCAAACTCAGCGTGGTAGTGGCAACCGCAGCTACCATCATGAACTCGAGAGTGGTGGTATGTATTGGGATGATCACCGTGGAGGTCAATATGGTGGAAATGATTATGGCAACTGGATGCCACGCGGATTTGCAGGTAAATAAAAGTATTACATCTGTGACTCATAAGAATAAGAAATCTTTCGACACACAATTTGAAACCTCTGGAAAAAGCAAACTTTTTTTATATATATAAATATTTATTTGTAATCGGTCAAATTAACAACAAGCAAATGTATTTAGTTACAATTGAAATAACGGCGTAGTTACACTCCAATGAGTGCAGTTATTTAAACAAAAAAACATCTTAAATTATTTACTTGAAAAATTTTAGAAAACATTAGCACATATTATTATTAGCAGACTTTATTATTATATCTGGAAAATAAAAAAATATATCGTAACAAAACTTTTACATATATTACTCACAGGATCTCAACGTAGTTTTGGTGTTCGTCCAGGTGGCAATGGACCACCATTTTTCGGCATGCCGGGTGGCGCAGGTCCTCGTAGACCTGAGAGTACAGATGATCGTCATGCTATAGCACGCCACGCTGAAATATATCCTAAAGAAGAAGAGCTACAAATTATTCAACGTATTGTCTCGCACACTGAACGCGCTCTCAAATTTGTCTCAGATTCATTGGCCGAAAATCCGGATGATAGTGCACCGTTAAACAAGAAGGAGAAGTCAGAAGCAGTACAAATTAAAGATGGTCGCGATAACCAAATGTTTTCGTTCCAAAAGGAAACAGAAGCAAATAATGTGCGTAGCTTGAAGGGTGTGATGCGCGTTGGTTTTCTAGCCAAAGGTCTGTTACTTCAAGGCGATAACGCCGTCGAATTAGTAGTACTTTGCGCAGAAAAGCCAACTGTTGGTTTGCTTAAACGTGTTACTGCTGAACTGCCCAATAAACTCAAAGAAGTTGCAGGTAAGCATTAACCTTTGTTCGTTCAATGTTCCATTGAGCAATAGAGAAAGCTTTATATAACTTACATTACTCGTTTGATTGCGAATTCAGGTGACTTTTTCCAAAGAAATACCTTGTGACCTTTTTATTTATGAAGCAATTTATGCAAAAATCCTAACCAGTTTGTGATGAAACGGTTTCTGAAGCGATTTTGTTTCGCTGCATTTGGTTGATGAACCGAGCTTTTTAATTGAATCGAAGAAACTCTGGAAACTATCTTGGCATTTAAAAAAAAAAAATTAACAGAAATGAAAGGAAATTTGTATGGAAAAAGTTTATGTGGTGAAAAAAAACCACAAACGCACCCACCAAAACGCAGAAAATTTAAAAATTAAAACGTATTCGGTGTTTTCAGTTTTTCCGCAGGACATTCATTGACGTTTTCTGATTGAGTTTCCTGGACACATGACAAATACCTTCGGGTGTATCTCTGCATTCGTACTATCTATAGATTTTTGCAGACTTCTTCTGGATTGGAGTAAACGGTAAAACGACCACTGCAACCAAATGTGTGGCTGAAAGCAAAGGAATATATTTATACAAAGTTGAGGCTCTTCACACTTAGCGTCGTGCGTTTCTCTTCTCTTTTTTTCAATTTCCAAAAAAATTCATGCAGCAATTTTGCAAAACTTTGTGTAAATAAAGTCCTTTGATTTAAATCAAGTTATTATAACTCCATATTTTAGCACCCAAAAATTTCTTAAGTGAACTCAAAAAGTGCTTAAAAATATTCATAATTTTATAATATAAAATCATCTGTTATTTAGTAATTTTTAATAAGATTTTCCATACATATAATCATCGATGAGTTCTATATGATATTGTTAATCAAACCCTTGTTTTGTTGATGTTAATTTCTGAGTGAGGAAATAATTGCGAGTTACTCCAAAGTTACATTTGATATTTCTTTGTTATTAATCAGGCTCTATTCGCTGTTGTAGGTTACCCTTTAGGAAAAAACTTGGTAAGTTTATGACGTACCAAGAATACAAATCGATGAAATACGAAACACAAAATTATTTAGAAATCGTCGATGATGTTTATATACATATATATATATGTACAAATATCTATTATTATTCATTCATTTAGACTGTAAACTTCTTATCAAATTTCCATAACTTGAAATTTTTTTGTTTATGTTGTAGAAATACGAATGTTTGCACACAAATAAGATAAAAGTTGTAAAAATCTTGGCATTAAATTAAAACATGAAATGCCAAATTTTTCACTGGTTTTGTTCTTATTGTAACTGTAGCCTATTCGTTTAATTGAATCATAATCATTGACTTTGACCTTCAAATTAATGTATTTAATTGCACCCTATAAATAATTTTGATAATCTAATCAGCCCAATCATGAAAACTCCCAAAAGATTAAGCTACGAAACATGCATTTTTATTTTCTCAAATCTTTCCCATTGTAATTATTTAAAACAACTGTTCAGTAGCGTTTGATAGTTTGTTCCCGACAAAATAAAAAAAATAGACGCCACAACTATTTTCAAAATGAACGAAATCCTGACAACGTCTTATTTTAGTGCTTCTACGATGAAACTAATAAAAATTTAGACAAAGTATTAAGTCCCAAAACCACTTGCAAGGTAACATTAAATTACTATATATTGGAAGCTATACAACTAACGTATTTCAGTGAAAATATTAAAGAACTTCATAAAAATAAAAAATTCAAAAATCTAGACAAACTCCTTAATTGAAAAATATGCAATAAAAAAAGAGAAGAAAATTAACAATTAACTCTGGATAAATGTCTAATGATAGGACTGAATATCTGTTTTCTTTCTCAAAAATTAATTTCTAAAAAATAACGTGCTAGGGAATGCGAGAAAAATATTTACCGCAGCTTGATGATTGGGAAGATTATGTCTCAACGAATATCTCAAAAATGCCAATAAACATTTGTTTTTTGTTTATGCAAATATATAATAATCGATTAATTTGTATGACAAACCAAAAAAAAAATTATTAGTAAAAGAATTAAAAACTCTAATTTCAAAAGATATGACCGTCTATGATTCAATTAAGACAAAAATGTTTAAAAAAGTACTATCTGGCGACACAAATTCAAGTTCTTTTATATTGATAATAAATTACATATAATTTTTTATAGGCGAACAGAATCCACCAATACAATACCAAGTTGAAATGTGTTTAGAAGAAGCTGCAATTTTTATATCAGATGAAACTGTTACTGTAAGCATTTGTCTGACCTCACCATTGCTACGCGAAGCAGAGTTTGTCAAGTCTGAAATAGACGAAAATGCTGCTGACGATACATTACTACCGCTTTTACCATGTTTACAGGCAAGATGATTGCTGTTCTTATCTAGAACAACTATTTTACTTTAAACATTTCAGGCTTTGGCTGAACTTCGTCGGGCCAAGTGGTTCCAAGCTCGTGCTACTGGGCTACAATCATGTGTAATGTCCATTAGAATCTTACGTGATCTCTGTCATCGCGTTCCATCATGGCAGGCAATGCCTCAGTGGTCGTTGGAGCTTTTAGTCGAAAAGGTTATCTCTTCTGCTGGATTTCCTTTGTCTCCAGGTGACTGCATGCGTCGTATTATGGAAGCCATAGCAACAGGATTAATGATAAATGGTCCCGGTCTCGCCGATCCTTGTGAGAAAGAACCTCACGATACTCTATTTGAGCTAAGCAAGCAGCAACGGGAAGATTTAACAGTATCAGCACAACAGTTTCTGCGCTACATTGCATTTAGACAGATCTATAAGGTATTGGGCATGGAACAGTTGCCGCCTTTGAAGTTCCCAGTACGTCCCTGGCAAATGAATCGCAAGAGATTACGCTCATCGGGAAATAGTGGCGTGTCTGGAGATAAGACCGATGCCGATGAAAAAGCTACAGAGGTTAAAGTAGCAAAAATTTAAAGAAAATTTGCTATTACATACATTTCCTCGATAAATATAGCTATAAGAAATTTCATTAACAGTTGAGGCGTATGTGGTCAGTTAATATTAATTACTTAAAATATAACTAATTTGTATTTGCCACAATTTTTAACACATATGAACCTAATAAAAAAAATAAAGTAGGGAACACTTTCCCGCATAAAAAAAAATCCTTCAATTTGCTTTTTAATTTTACAGCAACATATTTTAAACAAAATTGTCATATATTAAAGGAAGTATACCCGACAATCTGCCTTGCAGCTCTGTCAAGGTAGGATATGATCTCTCCGAAACATTTAATACCGAACGAGGTTTCAGACAAGGCGACCTGCTATCATGCATTCTCTTCAATTTCATCATGGAGGGTATCCAAGGAAAGGTAGGTGTACATCGCAACGACACCGTATATTACAAAGGTGTTCCGTTTCTTGCGTATGCTGATGATATATATATTATATGCCAAGCCAAGAGAGATGTAACTGCAGATTTCGTCGCTATTGAAAAGTACACAGCCAAAGCGGGTCTAACGGTGAAGGAAATCAAAACTAAGTATATGCTGTCTGCAAACGGAACCGCGGCGTCTAGACTCCCATGTTATTTATCCTTATATTATTTATCCTTATATTTTAGCCTTATATTTCGTTATTTTATTTCAGTCTTAGTACGAGCACAATCGCAAATAAAAGACTAAATTCAACTTCGAATTTTCTACGATCTTTTTGATTTTAGTGCATAATGTTTGCACTTCTTATATCATAATCTCTGCGTCGAACAGAGTATTTTTCTATATCCGCATTGGAATTCCGAGTGGAACTTGGTACTCAAATGATCGATTCGTTCGCCAATTGCAAGGGAGCCCCTTAAGAACCTGTAAGAGAGGGACCTAAACTATTCAATCTTGCGGAGATCGTTACTCTGTCGGGTCATTATCTTCCGATAGCAAAAGTGAAACGGGTTGTATGGGACGCATTGAAATCAAATACCATCGAAACAATGCTATTTGTGCCTTTTACACATGATAAATTTCAATATGATTGATTGACACCAGATAAGGTGGAAGCGTTGGTTGAATTGGACTATCTTTTTTGTTATTTTTTATAGAAATGAGAAGGGTTATCCTCTCACCCCAAAATATTAAAGTAAGAAGAAGGAAAAGTAACTATTATCAACAATCTACCTTTAAAAATTAGGTACTTTTTGGAAGCTAAATTCATGCCTTATTGAATGATAACTTGTAGAGGAAAAACATCAATTACAGTTTTTTAAAAAATTCTAACGTAAAAGTGTCGCCGCTGTCCCAGTGTTCGTCAAAGGGTTAACATATGGTATATTAATTTTATCACGGCGTATGTACCGTCCTAAAGGAGGCGTGGTAGATATAAAAAAGTATATACAGTCTTGATGAGCATAACCAGCTTAATTGATTTGGCCATGAGTCGACACGACAAAAACTTGAAATAATTTTAGTATGCTAAAATATTGATGTTTTAAAGCGTGCAAGTGTTACACCCATAAAAAATGTAACATTGACTGTCATGTCAAACTAAATAAATACAAAGATTAGATTAGATTCTGTCCAGTTTATTTTTAATTCTACATTTATTATACGTTTTAACTTAAGTGATGAACCGTGGAATGTTCCTATTATTAAAAAATAAAATTTAGTTTTATAAATATTTAAAATTAATCATAAAAAATTATACTTTAATTAGGTCATTCACCGAATTCTTTTGGTATTTTAAAAGAAAATTATTTCCTAAAAATATTAAATGTTTTCTAAATACAAAAATAAAAATAACTATTTAAATTCAAAATTTTCTTTTCAAATTTTTATTTAACCCCAATTATTGAAAAATACGAAAACCAGAACTTTTCGAATTCCAGAAATACTCTTGGATTTTGCGACAAAAATTTTTAATTTTATACAAATTTTTATACATGTAAATTTTTAATTTTTGTGTTCTAATATACTCTTTATTCATAGTATAGAATTTTTGAGTTTTTGCCGTCCTAATTAATTTCGCTCTTTCCATCCATACATTTGCATATACGTCTTCTTTCCTTCCCTATACTTTACTTTGCTATTCGTATACAATAATCCGGCAAAAACCAACTGTTCAGTCCTATAGTATCAACACAGATTTGATAACAGCAAGAGAATTGAAGAAGAAGAGTGAAGACACTGAGAATGATATAGAGAAAATGTGATAAAAAAGCAAAGTCCAATGTTCACACAAATAAGTTGAATACGTTCAAAATTTGCTATTTTCCTCTTATACTATTTAAACAAGTTTATTTGAGAGTGCAACGTCATACGCTGTAGTACGAAAAACTGATGCAGTTCCGTGCTTAAATTTTTAATTTAAATAGCATCCTAATCAATTAATAAAATTAATCAGAACATTTGTGATTTTAACAAAGTACCTTGACTTAAAATGTCGTTTTTGACTAAGGTAAGATAGTGGAACCTCAGAGGTTATTAATACATTTTTTGAAGGGCAACAACAACAACATCACAACTGTTGAAACAAGCCCTGTAAATTGTACTTTGAACCTTGCTTGTGTTGTGCTTGCTATTTGTTTTTTTTAACGCCAGACCGATAATAAAATTCTTTCTTGGTGAAAAAATAAACAAACCATAAAAATTAGGCCAACTGTGTTAATAAAAACCTAATATTATTGATATTGGATTAAATTTTACAATTTCCATACAATTATGCTTGAATTTATATAATATATATAAACTTTCACTTGCAATTAATAAAAATATTATTAAACCAATTATCTGAAGTGTTTTTGCGAGAGTGAAGAAATGAAAAAACAAAAGAGAGACCAAGAATTGAGTGCATACGTTTTTGAACCAGAGAGTAAGGGTTGTATTCTTTTGATGTATACTTTAAATAAAAAATACTTTTGAAAATTATGCTGTTTAAAAATAATGAAGATTTGTCAGTATAAAAAAATAAAATATGATATTAAAAAAACTGCACAGATAAAAGTGGAAGAGTGATTTGGTCAGAAAGATATAACAATGTCGACAAACGCCTAACAAATCGTTCAAGTACCATTTTGGCTATTTCACCACAAAAGTTGTTTGGCCGCCGTTGAAAATTTATAAAAATTATTTTATATGATCGTTTCGTTGATAGCAACATTGTTTTGACACATTTTTTTTAAGAGAGAATGATAGCAAAGAGTTAAAATTCCTTAGCAAATATTTGAGAGTGCTATTGCTTGGAGTCTGCAAAAAAAAAATTGAGGACTGCCTTGTCAAACTAAAATAAATACACAGATTAGATTAGATTCTGCCCACTTTTAATACTACATATATTAGATCTACGTTTGAACTTAAGTGATGTGTTTGATATGACCAAAATATATGAAAAATATGACCAAATTCAATATAAAATTCTATACAATTTTAGAATCCCAATATTATTTGGGATAGCGCAAAAAAAAAAATCAGTATTATTAAGGAAAAAATTATAAACTTTTATTAATTTTATACTTTTATTCAATTTCAACATATTGATTATAACATTATTTGTATAATAAGAACAATTTTTTTTAATACAACATAGTTGGTAATAAAATAAGCGTACAAACTTAAGTCTAACATAAGGGTAGAAAGAACATAAAGAGGACATAGAGAGAGATATAAAATAATGAACTACAAAAAGTCGAAGATATAGTTGCAAAGTATATTAATTTTAGAGATAGGAAAAAAGGGCTTGTCTAAAAATTCCGACTCTAGTAATAGGTTTTAGATAAGTTGGCAAACTATTCCACAATCTTAGGGCGTAATAAAAAATAATCTTGACGAATTCAAATAGTTAAATTTAGGCATGATAAGCATTCGACTTCTTTGCTGTTGACTAAACTGTAACTTCTCATATAAATAAGATGGAGTTTTAGAATTGACCAGCTTGTGTAAAAAAATGCAGTTTCTGAAACTTAGGTAGCTTATAAGGTCACAATCAAGGATGCTTTTGTTGAATTCAGATAAAACTTGGGAAGTCCATATACATCTGGCAGCTTTAGTTGAGAACTAGAATCCAGCCTACTATAAGACTAGCTCCGAATAGGAGATTATGGGAACAATAAGTTGAACTACTAGTATTCTTCTAGTGCTAGTGGTAACATTACTTTCCAAAATTAAAATTAAAACTTATTTTATTCTGTTCTATATAGGTCAGTTTAGGAATGGTTAAGCCGGGTGTCCGACTGACGCTCTTAGGCCATTAGTTGTCCCATTGTGCTACTATATAATCTCATTTAGACCCTGTTGTTAACTATTGCGCTCTTCATGGAACCATTTGATAGATTTAATAAATTTGTCGATTTTGCTCGGCTTGGTTTCCGAGTTTGCTGCTAGTGAGTGTAGGTATGGTCTGATGCCCAGTGAGTGTACTTCTGATACCCAGTAGTCAGTATTGGAAGGTGTGTTGGCCTTAGCCAGTATCGCCACGTGTCCTCTGTTTGAGCAGCACCACCGCCCAGATTCCCTTAGCCTCAGGCCTGTGATGGCTGCGATTTCTTTGGTAATTAAATGTTACTAAATAATTGTCGTATGGGTTTACTAGTTTCTTAATAACAGGTCAAATTCTAAGCAAAATATGAACAACTGAAAAAACACGATTGAAAGTAAAAACTTTATAGTTGGTTTCTAGGAATTTCGTTACCAGTTTTGCTAATTTTGCTATTGCTAAAATTACCATTTGGGAACCATTTTTTAGTTTGTGGTACCAAAAATTTCTGTAAGAACTTCCTGATACTGGTCCTGACGCATGGTTTGTTCCACGATATAAATTCTTTCAGTTGCTTTGCTGCTCATAACTGATATCATCACTGACAGTGATGATATACTGAAGCCAGAATCTTTACACGTTCTATTAAGCAGTTGTTGTAAAATTTTAAGTTACCGAATGAACCCTGTATTGCCCTGTAGAATTTGAATGAACGAACCCGCTAATAAGAAGCAAGCCTGTAAAGAAAAAATTATTATAAAAAATTCATAATAATTAGGCTTATTATTTAGTTTTAATTTTACAAACCTTTTTAAAGTTTAGCTCTATCCAATGTTGATACTTTTTGGCCCAGGCCAAGCGTTTAGCCTGCATTGCAGTACTGCAATATAACTACTTAGTTATTTTTGGTTTTTTAGCAGTCTGCAACAGTTGAGCCCCATTACGACAAATCATCGCCAGAGTCCTTTTCGATACTTGAACTACAGAATCATTTCTTTTTTTATTGTTTGTCAAGACTTTCGACGGTTTTGTAGTGTTATGCTACGAATATTCCCATAATTTCGAGGTATCATAATGAGCTTTCGACCGCACTTAACCACTCGTTTAGTAACCACCTCTACCGATACTCCGGCTTCCAACTTTTTCTTTATATTTCACACACGGGTCTGTGATATACCAAGTAAATCAGATATTTTACGCTGTCTATGCTTGCAATGTAGGAGCTTCTTCGTAAATTTTGCTTTAAATATTTTATTAAACCAGTTTTATTATCAATTAATCAATTTAATTTATCATTTTAACAAAATTTAGTTAGCCGCCCCATCTGTGCGTCAATTGGCATGCAGAAACTATGCTGCAGTTGCTACGCACATATCACCTAATGGACCGTCTTTTGGCATTACCGAAGAGCAAAAACAAATGCAAGATATGACGCGTAAGTTTGTTAAAGAGGAAATCATACCGGTTGCTGCACATCATGATAAGACAGGCGAATATCCTTGGGATATTGTTAAGAAAGCTTGGGCGCTGGGCATCATGAACAATCATATTCCTCAAGATATTGGTGGGATGGGTCTAGATGTATATACCGCCTGTCTTATTGCTGAAGAACTGGCCTATGGTTGCACTGGTATAATGACGGCTCTGGAAGCTAGCTCTCTTGGAGTAAGTTGCTTAAATTTAAATAATTAGTCTATGATTAACGATTTAAATATAAATATTCTTATTGTGTTAATATAATTGTTGCATACATTCTGTTCTTAACTGTGTTTTTCTTCTTATTTTATCAGCAAACTCCAATTATTTTGTCCGCTAATGCTGAACAAAAGAAAAAATATCTTGGACGTTTGCTCGAAGAACCTTTAGTAGCTGCTTATTGTGTTACTGAGCCAGGTGCCGGTTCTGATGTTAATGGCGTCAAAACACGTGCCGAAAAGAAAGGCGATGAATACATTTTGAATGGACAAAAAATGTGGATCACCAATGGTGGCGTTGCTAACTGGTACTTCGTGCTGGCACGCACAAATCCCGATCCTAAAGCACCAGCGAGCAAGGCATTTACAGGCTTTATAGTCGAACGTGACTCACCCGGTCTGACACCTGGACGCAAAGAACAAAATATGGGCCAACGTGCATCGGATACACGTGGCATTACATTTGAAGATGTGCGTGTGCCAATGGAAAATGTTTTGGTCGGCGAGGGTGCTGGTTTCAAAATTGCAATGGGCACCTTTGATAAGACGCGTCCACCAGTAGCTGCCGGTGCTGTAGGCTTGGCTCAGCGCTGTATGGATGAAGCTCTTAAGTATTCATTGGAACGAAAGACTTTTGGTGTGCCAATTGCCCAGCATCAGGCTGTACAATTTATGTTAGCCGACATGGCGATAGGTGTTGAGACATCACGTTTAGCATATCGTTTATCTGCATGGGAAATCGATCAAGGTTAGTCTTTCCTTATATTTCAAAGATAGGTTGATGATGAGAATTGTCTTGCTTTTTTAACAGGACGACGAAATAGTTATTACGCATCGATTGCGAAATGCCATGCTGCAGATTTGGCTAACAAAATTGCATCCGATGCTGTTCAAATCTTTGGTGGAAATGGTTTTAATACTGATTATCCAGTTGAAAAACTTATGCGCGACGCTAAAATTTATCAAATTTATGAGGGAACATCGCAAATTCAACGTCTTATAATCTCGAGAAATATGTTCGAAGCAGCCAAACAGTCTTCAAATTAGTTATAGTTATCTCGTAAGTGTTTTTTTTTATCCGCATTTAAATTTAAAATCTATTTGATGCAAATTTGAGAAAAGTCTTTATAAAATAAAAATATAAAAAAGTTTTTCCTATTTAAAAAAGGATTTTATTCAATTCCACGTCATGTAACAGCTTGTGATGCAATATCCGTTAAGAGATTGAGATTATTATTATTAACTTAACTTATTACCTTAACAATAAATACTTTTTAATATAGAAACTAACATAGAAGACATAAAAAATTGTTTAAAGTATAAATATTAGTGCAGGACTATGATTTTGATTCGATTCTGTCTAAGAGCTATAGACCAAACGAAAGAGCAAAAGACGAAACATGAAGAAATCAAACACAAACAAAGCACATTTATTGCCTTATTGACAATTGTAAATTAATTGTCAAGCTCAAAAATTCTTGCTCTAAAATGAAATTGAAAGCTTATTATTTCACAATTATCCTCAACATAGGAAATGGTATGGATAACAACCAAAAAGCATGTCAAATTTGTTAGGATGTACAACTTTATGTGCGAAAAAAAGGACTTGAAATATTACCTTGTCAATAAATTTACAATTGTAAATCACCATAAGGCTTTTAGAATATTAAAAATAATTCCTTAAAAATTATGGTCTTTTCTATGTTCACTTAAAATTTTATGAAATTTAATATCAATTGATTTTTTATCAATTCGTATATCACAAACTTTTAATACTTTTAATGCTACAACAAATTTCCATTTAAAAATTATCAACATCTTTTTCATTAATATAAAGTTTAATATGAGGGCCACACAATTTAATTTTACCCTTGTCACCCCATTGCGAATGCCAAAAGGAGCGCAAAAATTCTTCGTTTTCTGATTTTGTGTTTGCATCTCCGTTCAGGGTTATAGCCATAAACTGCGGAACTCTTTTTGTGTGAGCGAGTTCAAGTCTAAAGCTTTCATCCTGTATTAAGCGCGTGCAATTAAGAGCCACGAATTTTTTCAACTGTGGCATTTCCTGAAGAATATATTTCATAGTGGCGGCGGACAATTTTATATTTTCAGATATATCTAAAATATCTATGTCGTTGGCTTTGCTAAGGCACTGCGCGATTCTAAACATATTTGAATCGCTTAAATCGCAGCCAACTAATTGAACATTTTTAACTTTTTCACATGTACCGCTCTCCAAGAATTCAACAATTCGTTCTGCAGTCTCGGTATGACTTATATTATCCGCGGCAGCTGGAGCCCTCGTAAAATTTAAATTTAAATATTGCAATCGACAAGAATTTAATTTAGCCAAAAGCTTCTTAAGCGTCTCGTCTGACAGCTGATTGTAACTGATATCAAATTCAATAAGAGAAAAGAAATTTAAATCGTATTCGTAGAAATTTGTAATACCACAGTGGGATAAATGTAGTTTCTGCAGAGTATTGCTTGTAGTTTTACACAGTTTTTCCAAAATTCGTAGGCTATTATTTCCTAGTGGATTTTGGCTTAAATTAAGTTCGACGAGTTCTTCAAGTTTTTCGAAACATGCACCAGCTGAAAGCGCATCCAGACCATCGGCAGTTATAAAATTACCTCTTAGATTTAATGTTTTAAGTTGTTTTAAGGTGGGCAAACTTTTTGAAAGTTGGCGACATCCTTCATTTTGTATGCAATTGTTAGATAAATCGAGCACTAGCAATGTATTTTGATGAAGAATACATTTGAAGATTGGTTCGGTCAATTTTGGAGTCAACCAGTAATTGCTGAATTGTATGACATTTGTAAGTTGTGCCTTCTCTAGCACAGCAACAACCTCAGGTTTTAGTTCTGAAATGATTTCATGTTAAATTTTATTTATATTAATTTTATTTTATATATATTATGCTGCTGGTTATAAGCTAACCTTGTTTCAACTGTTGACACATTTCTTCATACCGTTGTGGCAATGGTGATATTTTCCATTCGACTACTGTAGCCAGAATCATATTTTCTTCAACGGCAACATTAACAGCATCATTCTCTTCATAGGCAAAGCCATCTGATGTTTTGAGACGCAATACCGGTTTAAGACCTACCGTGCTGTTTTTAAATAACAACATTTATTTAAGCACAAGAATATATAAAAAATCTACTAACTTATAATATCGCCTTGCAGCTTCTTCGGCTAACCAGCGTATATTAATATCATTTAATTTTTTTCGTTCTATGGGTACTAACAACAGCTCATCTTCTACTTTTATTTTAAACGAAACTGTAGGTGCAACAATAAGCGTTGCTTGATGTTTGCTCGGCGAGGACTTTGCAGGTGATGTGATCAAAAGTTGAATGGAAGTTGTTGAATCTGGTTCAATGGAACGGAAGGCAGCATCTGAAGATTCTTCACTTGATAATGGACTTTCACTGCGAAATCGACAGAAACCACTATCAAGTAGAGAAGCTTGATGCTTTGGTTTGCAGTTTCTGCTATACCCTGACAATGACGAATTACTGGTCATACTTGAACTTCGCGGTAGACTTAGTTTTGACACCTGCTTCTTGCGTTGTTGCATTGTGGATGTTCCTGCAGCAGCTGTGTCCAACAATATCTCGAATGCATCTCTTTCTGGCGTGAAAGAATCGAGGTCTCTAGGATGAATTACTGAATCATTAAGATTTTCATTAGATGTCGACTTATTTAAACTTCTATTTCGCTTTGTTGGCGTTGTAACGGAAAATTTTCGTTTCTTTTTCTCTGGTCCAATGTCGTCAATAAGCCAAGAATCCACATCAATATCATCAGAATCAAGTAATGCTGAACGCTTTTGCTTGGATCCTACAGTATTGCGATTTTGTGTTTCCAAATAGAGCTCATCGACGACTGGACTGGAACGATTAGGATGTTTCAGTTGCTGCATAACAGTTTTGTAGTCCTGACCAGCATTTGAATGCCTAGTAGCTGACTTCTCATTATCCTTATAAATTAATATACATTAATCAAAGTTATTTTACAGCTTGTTAATATAAAATAAATCAGACTGAAACAAACACTACCTTTAAGCCACCTTCTTATATATATAACTTACCTTCCCCTTGTCAAATGAACGGCTATGCCTGCTACAGGATTTGGTCAGTTCGTGCATAGCATCATTTTCAATATCATCATCATCACCATCATCTTTACTAGTAATTTCTTTTTCTGTAGAATTTTCATCACAAGGCCCACTTTGGTTAGTCAAAGGCATAGCGTCTGCACTACAGATTCCAACTTTGGAGAGGCGCTTTAACATGGAAGCGCGTAATTGAACGTATAGTGCCTGTTCACTTTGGTCAAGCTTAGCCGTGGACCGCCAATTGTCCAAAGCACTTAGGCATGTTTCACCAAAGTCCGTTTTCAATGTTGCATCTGCTCCTCGTTCCAGCAAAAGTTCCACAACATCTAAATACCCATTCGAGCATGCATCATAGAGTGGCGTTATGCCCTCACAACTCGTGCCGCCCTTATCGTTAATAGCACTTATTGCGCCTCTGTCCAGAAGCATCTCGACAATATCACGAAAACCATGATTGCAGGCCTCGTGCAACGGTATCCAACCAGCATGATCACGCACATTAACCACATGTCCTTGTTCAATTAGCCGTCGCACCAATTCTGCGTTGCCGGTAATGCATGCTTGATGCAACTGAGTTTCTCCTTTATTGTTGCGTTTTATTGTTAAGCTACGCGTGCCACGCGTTGCGCGATGAGGTCGATGTTTTTCTGTTTCGTCCAAATCACTGGTGTCCGAATCTGTAAGATCGTCAAGACAAACATCTTCACCAAGTTCTGGCGTATTATGTTCTTCGGGTGAAGCATCACTTTCTGATTCACTATCATCGTCTAGTGAAGACACATCAATGCCTTTGTATTGGAAATAAATAAAGAAAAATTTGCAAGTTGTAGAAATATTCCGATCATTACCTTTGCTTCTAGCTTCCTCTTCTAAATCTACAACCAAAGTGTTCATTTTGTGCTTCATCTGTAATTTTCTCAAACGTGCATAAGCAATTCGCTCTAATTTTTTGCTTGAATTTTCCGCTTTGGCAGCTTGTTCTTTGGCTTTCATATAGATATCCTGAATTGTCCAAAATGGCTGCCTTTGCAATTCGCATACATCTCCAATCGTACAGAGTGTTGAGAAAGCTTCAACAGGAACATCTTTGTTCAAGTCATACTCCTTCCAGAGGTACTCCAGCGCTTTATCATACTGTTTGTTGTCTTTGTATGTCTGATAGAGACTCACATAAATTGGAGTTAACTGTTTACCAGTCTCTGCATTTTGCTTGGCACATTCGAGCATCTTCTGGTAGTAATCTAAAGCTTTTTCATAGATCTGAAGGTGGCAACAACCGTCGCCAAGTTTCTCAAAAATATTTTTTCGTGTTGCATAGTCATTCGAACTGGTCGTAACCAGCTCATCCAATGATTGGCAAATTTTAACAACTGCAACAAAAAAAGTTTTTATTTAACAGCTTTATTTTAAGCCAAAGAAAATTTCTTACCAACACGTAATGTTTTTTCAATTGAATTTCGATCATTCTCATCGGGAGTATTCTTCTTATAAGCTTTGGTCAGAATTTGCTTTGCACTTGCAAAATCACCTTCTTTGAGAAGTATGGATGATTTTGTTATAAGAGTTTCACATATTTTCTTGACCTTGTTTGGCAATCGTTTCGCAACATCCAAAGCAAAGTTACAATAACGTAATGCCAACGTTGGGTCATGGTTTTTCAAATGATAAAACAAACTCATCGATATATAGCACAAATGGGTTAACTCAAACAAGTCATTTTGTTTGCTTATTTTTATAGCTTTCTCAATATAGGCAATGGATTCTTCGAACTCTTCTCTATGTTCTTTTACCACACCTAAATTAAGGTAGCAACGTGCTTGCATATCAAACTGTTCTAGTTTCGAAGTTTGACCTGAAAGCCTAAATAAAACGAAGCAGTTGAAATGAAAACGAAAAATTAAAACCATTTTTGCTTGAGTTTGCATTTCTTAACTGTTGTACTAATTGGAAACTATTTTTTAATTCTTTTGTTTATACGTACTCTTTGATAAGTAACAGACTCCTTAAGAAGGATTTTTCTGCCAACTTGATTTGTTCTTCCGCTTTACTTGCCCAAACATCGCTTAAGCTCTGTCCATGCATTAAATGTACACGCCCTAATGTGGCAAACGCTCGCTGTTCCTCCACTTTGTTCTGTAAGCGCTTCACAGCTTCTGCAAAATAATATGAATTGTTTTATTTAGAAAACAGATTAATTTATCCAAATCGTACTTAGATATATGTTAATGTGCTCTTTGGCACTATCGAATTCACTCAGCAGCATAAACATCTCCCCAACCATACGATGTGCCTTCGCCATTTCCAACTTCTTTCCCAGTTTATTATAAACTTCAGCTTCCTGTTGATATTCCTTGACCGCATCGGCATATTTTCCTTGTTGATTGAAGTAATCGCCTAGATGATTACAACTTAACGCAAGTTGATCCCGATTTCCATCTGCAAGCGCTTTTTCCTTGCGTTTAATATAGCCTAAATACAAATTATTTAAAATAATTGCAAACAGTGTCAAAATTTATATTTTAATACGTTTTTCATCCATCGCACTAACGCTCTTTGGTTTATAGAATTAATTTAAGAAGCTGTTGCTCGATATACTAAAATTATAATAATTTGCAAATATAAACAAAATTTTATGTCGAAGGCGCTTAAATTCCGAATAAGTCACAATGAGCAAATTATTCACAATGGCAACGTGGTTTCATACGTACGCAAGGTATATTTATAAGGTAGGCCATGGTGAAATGAATATAAGGTGTTCTCATCCCCAATATCAGAAAAAAATAGGCTGCCTTATTTTGACAATTTCTTTTGAAATCGGAGTAGGGTTGCATATTTTTGTAATTTCCTGATACTAGTACTTTTTTGTGATGCTACTTGAATATGTTACTATTATACATGTAACAATGAGATTTAAGATGCTTATTTTTGAAATAAGTAAATTTTAGCTTTTATATACTATCAACTTTTAGATATTTTCTAGAAGTTTGATCTTTTCTATGAAGATTGCATTCG
Source organism: Tetanocera ferruginea (assembly GCA_958299015.1). NCBI lineage: Eukaryota > Metazoa > Arthropoda > Insecta > Diptera > Sciomyzidae > Tetanocera > Tetanocera ferruginea. The sequence goes on along the minus strand of OY282644.1, from coordinate 110,677,563 downwards.
GTTTTAGAAGAGAAATGCTTGACACTTGACAACATAAGCCCACAAATCAGAGCTTTCTTGACAATCTTCTAAATTGAGTTTACTTATAACATAACATACAAGTACTCTAGAGCATCTTCTTGTAAAACTCAAAATTAATTGTCTAATCTTTATATAAATAGGCGTGGGGAAAACAGTTAAGAACCATTTTCTCCTGTGTTTCTCAACTGATTTTGATTATTGTTTTTTTCGGAGCGCGGAGAAGGAGAGCACCGACTATTTTTAATAATTAAAATGGTATAATAATTTTCAAGGTAGTATTAACGTTTCAGTAGGAAACAATCATGATTCAATAAATTAAAAGGTTATCCCAATATTTGACGTCTTCTCAAGAAGTTGCGCATAAAAATAAATTTAAAATAGAAAATTTTTTATTTGTGGGTAAGTTTCCATTTTCGGTAAAGTTTCCACTTGACAACTTTTCTGACACTTCCGTAGCGATAGCTCCGCTCCCCGATGTGTCGCTATCACAACGGTTGACACAGCCGAATGTGGCCAACGCATATAACAACGAACAGCTGTTTTTGAAAGGAACTCAATTACTTGTAGATGAGAAAATCAACACTTGTCAATGCTACCTTGTAAATTATTATACCATGGACCCAGGCGATACTAATATACATGAATATTCATTATATATGTAGTCAAATGCAATTATAATCTAATATAATCAGCCCAATCATGAAACATTTTCTCGCGGGAGTTGTAAATGGGAGTTCCCGTTTTAAATATAAAGTTAAAATACTTTTCGGAAATTGTTAATGCAATTTTGTTCATCAACCGCCTATATTCATGAGTGTAAAATAAAAAATGAGATATGTTATCTGTTATCTTAAAACAGGATACTCCCATTTACAACTCCCGGGAAAAATGTTTCACGATTAGACAGAATAATAATAATCTAAAATAATAATCCAAGTCATAATCATGTTTCGAGAAATCTTGCTAAAAGTTTTCATATTTATAAAAATTCTATGTTAGGTTACTGTTTTTTTGTGATAACTTTTGCTAGAATCAAGTTTTTTCATATAAAAACACGACTTGTGTGTTTTACATACCAAATATAAAAAAAGTACTTTTTTTGAGTACTTAACGGACTCAAAACAACACCCTTAAAAACATGTATCTGAAACCCTTATAATTGTCAAAATAAGGCAGCATGTCAAAAAAAATATTGAAAAATGTCATGGGATGAGAACACCTTTCAATTATTTCACCATGAGGTAGGCTACGTATTATGACAACTAAAAATAAGCATGCGAGTATTGCTGATGCGAGAAAATTTTGGTTGCAAGTTTAGTACTTTTTTTGTTTTTTGAGACAAAAGGTACAAATGCGGATGATTGCGTACGTTTACATACTTCTCATAAGACGGTATTAAAATTTCAGAGAGGAGATAAAATAATAATATTTCAAAACCTGAATTGAGCATATTTTCGATTTATGCTTGGTCTGTTTCCATACTAGCTTTAAGATCGAGGAATAGAGATTAATTTGATCTTATGACAAAATGAGCAAATTTGTCAAAAAGTACAGAAACGGTTTTAAATGAGTTTCCAGCACAACAGTTATTTTTAGAAAAGAATAAAATTTAAGTGCTTCACTCAAAACACTTCCGTTTCCGTTAGTTTTGGTAACTTTACCTAATATTATTAATTTGCGAAACAATTGCATAAATTTGTTCACAATACAACACAACAATTTAATTTTATCACTCTGACAATCAGGTGTTAAAAGCTCAAGATTCGGGCTAGGAGAAATTTTTCAAGTAAAATTGGAGTAATAGAGATTAGCAAACAGTGACATTTTGCTTGTTCTTCTTCTTCTCTCTCGTGCTGGAAAAATGTGTAATGAAACGCGTTCGAGTAACTTCAAGTTAATTGAAGTGAATAGGAAAACAGACCTATAACTTTACTATTTATAAAAAAAAATCAATTTGAAAGGTGTGAAAGACACACATATTTTGCTACTGCCAATTTTTTGTAAAGAAAAGACAAATGGCAGCTTCCTGTTTTAGAAGTTTTCGACAAGTTTAGCTTTCTTGTTATGAATTGATCTATACGCGGCTAAAACAGTTCGACTTCAAAAAAATACGGACCCAAACTTTGATGATTAGTTCGTTAGGTACATTTCTTCGTTTGGTCTGTTTCGTTAGTTTGGACTCAAAGCATTTCACCATGGTTTTTGGTGAGCTATTTAATAACATGAATTCGGAACGTTTCATTAAAGTGTTACATCAATTTGACTCCGCGTTTATTTCTCCGTATTTTGCAAACGTGGCTAAAGAAGTTTCACTTTAAAAATAAGTTTTGTTGATATCTACTACTTTTTCAATACTTAAAATAGCATCCCTTTTTCAATACTAAAAACTTTTTCAATACTGAAAATATCATCCCTTCACAAATAAGCATGCAAGAAATACAATTTGAAGGGAAGTGTCAAATACGTAGCTTACCTTATAAATATGCCTTGATACGTACGTATATTACAACCAACATGGTCACTACACGAACTATCATGCGAAAGCAAATAAGGCGGGTGGAACGTAAGGATGGATAGTCGAATTAAATAACCGGTTTCGACTTTTTTTTTTTTTAATATTTCGAAGCGAAGTCTATTTTTTCGCCCGAAAAAACGGCTTAAGCCGGTATGTGAAATTCTCTTTTTCAAAATTGGCTGCGTTGTCCAACAAACCTTTATTTTTCAAAGTTGGCTACGTGTTTTCAAGGACGGATAGTCGATTCAAATAACCGATTTTAGATTTTTGATCGAAAACAATAACCAACTTTAAAAAACCTAAATTTTGAAGGAATAATCAACTAGTCGACTTTTCGACTACTCGACTATTCATCCCTAGTGGAACGACATGTCAAAAAGTTTTCAATGAATGAATATCAGTTTTCGTAATTTTCGACGCAAAAAAAATAACTTAATAACTTAGAGGTCGAAAATTAATAGCGTTTCGTTTTCTCAAAAAAATTTTGAATTTATTGTGCCCTTGTTGACTTTTTTGCATTTTTTTGGTTCTTTTCTCTTATAAAATCTGACCTCTGACATTGAATCGTGTTCATTTCTCGAAAATTTTGACCTTAAAAGTAGAAAAAATTCAGAATTTCTGCCCTCTGTCAAAGTAGACAGTTCAAAAATTCTAACCTCAAATGCTACCAACTGAATAAACAAAATAAATGATTTATGTGGAAATTAGTTAACGTTACCATTGACAGTTCAGAAAAGATTGAGCTCTTCTACGGAAAATGTCAAAATTCTTCTATGGAAAAAAAAATCAAATATTTTCTAGCTAAAAAAATTTTTGAATTTGAAGTTTTGAAATTTTTTTATCTTTAATTCTTTTGAAGTTTTCCAAAAAGGCAGCCAAGTCGAAAACATTGAAAAAATTTTGCTTTTTTTCTGATCTATTCTCAGCTAAAACAGGTCAAAATGGAAAAAAATTCTGCATCTTCAGAGTGGTGAATTTTTTGTTGAGAAAAGAAAACGCTATAACTTTCAGCACTTTTGGCTTCAATCAAAATTTTTATTAAGCTTCAGACCGGCATCAATTAGTCATAGAGTTGCAAAATTTTGTCTTGTATGCTACTTGGGCCGTTTTGACAATGTCCGGTTGAGCACTAATTGGAACTTTAACCAGCGGTTAGCAAAAAGAGCATTTTCTCAATGTTCGGTTAGAGCTTATCTGTAGGTTAAGTTCCGATTAAGTTCAAGGTGACTTCCCAAAAAATTAACGTTACGATTAGTGTCCGACCGAAACCAAAATTTTGGCCGAAACCGAAACCGAATTTCGGCCATTTTTGTAATATTCGGCCGAAACCGAAACTGAATGTCTACATGAAAATTGTTTTAAAAACAATTATTTTTTTTAATTTTTTAGTTAAAAGCTTTCAAAACATAACAATTGAAACAGATTATAATAACGTATATATTCGATAAATATTCTTTTGCCTTTATTCATACAAATTTACGAACCTCTTATAAAGCCTTTACAAAAAAAATTTCAAAAACAGTATCCATAAACGTCCAATAACGACAAAAATCTCTTATAAAGGCTTCTTAAATGAGTAACCTTCAATAAACCCTTGATAAAGCCTTTTTAAAATTTTTACTCTAATGTGAGCACAAATATTGTCAAAAATACTTCAAACTGTTTCAAAGAATATGAAAACATGGCAAAACTTTTCAAAATATTGAAAATAAAAATTATAAGTGACAATTTTTTCACAGAAGAACATAGATTAAACAATTTTTTGACTGTTTGCATGTCAAAGTATTGATAAAATTGTGACAAATAAACAAAAAATTATTGAATTTATCAAACTCACGAACCATTCTTGACACTGTTCCCATTTCAAATTGAGAGTGTTCCTATTTTAACAAATAAGCTGAGACAATATTTTTATGAATAACAAAATTTTAAAAAACATTTTATCTCTAAAAAGATTTTTGACTATTGAGCACTTTAAATCTATTTCAAGATATTTTTATGAATATGACCGTTTGAATATTAATGTTCAACTTTAAAATAATAAATATGGAGATCATTTTAATACCACTTTAAGGAACTTTTTAGTATTTAAAGTTAAATAACTTAATATTAGAATCTAAAAAAAACTACATTTATCGTTTTGTGCTGGACTCAACTAACACGGTCAATCAAATGACTGAATTTCACGTTTTTGTTCTACTTAACACCATTAAAAATTTTGATGAAAGCGAACTCACATCTACCATTGAAATATATGTAAAAACCGAATTAGTAGTGTCCGATCAAATATTCGGTTTCGGCCATATTGATGCCGAATAGCCGAAACTGATTAAAAGGGCCGAAACTGGCCGAAACCGAAACCGAATATTCGGTCGAACACTAGTTATGATGTCGTTATCGTTAACTAACGACGTTTGTAGTTTGCAAAAACGAAAGTTGTATTTTCAGTCGTATGAAAAGTCGTAGAGTCTGAGGCCCCTATAAGAGAGAACTGATAAGAAATGAGTAGTGAAAATTAAATTAAAGATTTTGAAACTTCATGCTGGTTTCAATTTCAATTCGTTTCAGTTTGACAAATGAAAAAACAATCTTCTTAAATTGTTTGTATATAAATGAATTTAAAATATCAGCATGAACGGCACTATTAATATGAATGCAGGTTTGTCTTGAAAATGCTCTTAACATCACTCAAGATCAGCCAGATTGCCAACAACACCTTTTTCTAAGAAGGTGCTGATGAATATTTTGAAAAGAGAATGGGAATATCTGTACCTCAAAAATTGTTTTGAATTCATCTCATTTGTTTTTATTTTATTATAAAATAGCTTATTTTGATAGAATAAAATCAAAATAGACTCAAAGCAATATATCGTCGCTGCGCCTAAAAAATCAGGTATGTGATTTTTTATGATTTTTTTTTTATTGCATAATTGAATAGCTCTACTCAATGTCCATCTGTGCGCTGAACAGCTTTTCGTTATCTCACATTGGAGACATTTTTTTTAGTACTTTTGCAATCAATTCATTGCAGAGTTTTAAAAATTTGTAATTAAAAAATTTGAAAAATCAGGTATGTGCTCGAAAAATTTGATCGTAGTAAAAACAAAATGCCCGTAAAAAAATCGGTTATGTGTCTGAAAATTGAAGAATGCATCCTCGCTTCGTGCTGGAGTAAGAAGTTTAAGTTTTTTTTTAATATTTATCTCTAGAATTTTATAGCAAAAAATACAAAAATAAGACATTGCAATAAATTTAGAAGCGCAGAGAACAAATCAGTTTTTTTGCTCTCCTGAAAAGTTGTCGAAAAACACATAACTGAAATTTGTGGCGCAGCGACGATATGTATGTTCCGACATGATGCAATAATAAGGTAGGCTCATATTAATATGACTAATCAAATATCTTATTTTATACTAACGACGCTGTGTGTGCCACAAATGCAAACGATAAAGGCTACAACAACAATTAGAAAAACTTAAATTCGAACTAGGGATGTTCGATGTAGGAAAAACATCGATCAAGGCATCGACGTTGACATCGAAAGCTCAACATCGATTCTCGATGTTTACCGAACAAAAAACATCGATTTTGCCCAACACCGTCATCAATACAACAATTTAGAATTACGAGATTTATTTAGAACATGATCATCAAGATGGCTCGAAAATAATTTTGTTTTTTGGCACTTACACTCAAAAAAAAAATGTAGTAATATATACTTCACAAAGTGTATTTGTTTCATAAATATGTAGTTTTATTTATTTTCAAGCACAAATGTAGTTATTCGATATATTTACACTACATTTACACTTAAATTATTATTACTACACGATGTAGTTGCATGTAGTTGGTATTTGTTCAAATACATTTATTTTTTAATACAAATAAAATATTGAAAAAAAAAATTTTTTAATAGCAATCTGTGATTTTTAATTTTTCAAAACATGAAAAATATTTCAAAAAATAAGTAAGTAAGTAAGTAAAATTTATTGAGGCTTTAGATATATAACAATAGTACATATACGGGAGTAGATACAGTGGAGTAAGTACATAGAATTTGTAAAAATTTATTCTATTACAATTACAAGGAATTATATTTGGATCAATATTAATTAAGTTTGAAAAACAAATGTTCGCTCAAAGTATTTTTCTTTAACGTTGATGTATTATCAAAAGAGATGAAAAACTTAAATCTAATAAACTAAATAACTATTTAACAATCCTTAAATAAAAAAAATATTTACAAATATTTACATATGTACACTTGAATAAAAATTACATCAAGTCGAATTTAGCCTCTATGTATACCAGGGCTTGTTTTGGTGAAAAATTCTGGCAAAAGCAATGTGGGATTTATATCTAAAGTTAAATCAATATTTTCGTTTATAATGCCAACAGGCGAGATATAATTTGTATTTGACCAATTAAGTTCATTTTGTGAGTTGTATATGGAATTTATTAAGTCGTTTTCAACAAAAGGTAGTTTGTTTACACATTTATCTAAATGAACAAGTAGGTATTTGCAAAGAGGTACAACGCGAGCTTTGTTATAAACATAAAAATTAGAGAACCTTTTCGAAAAAGATTCAAAGTTGCGATCGATGCAATATCGCAAAACTTTACGTTCGAATTTTTCAAGGTTTTGAGCAATGGTTGGGGAGATTGTGAACCAAACCGGAAATCCATACATTATAACAGAACGAATGCTTATCTTGTAAATAAGTACCTTTGTATTGATAGGCATTAATTTGTTTTTGAGCAGGTTGGTAAATAAAGCCAGAATTTGCTTGCATTTATTTAATGTATTGTTTGCATGTAAGTTGAATTTTAGAAGCTTATCAAAAGTGACACCCAAGTATTTGATTTGATTTTTGAATGGAATGTTTGTGCCATTGAGTTTTAGTTCTAAGCATTTGCTTAATGGTACTGTTTTCCAGTGGCACTTTCCAGACGGATTTCGAATGCATATGGCTTCAGATTTGGTTGCATTAATTTTTATACCCCAACTTTTATAGTACGCATCGATTTTTTCCAAGTGTGTTTGTACTAAGCTCAGGGCCTTATCAGGAGTGTTACCGTGAGCATATATAAGCGAGTCATCTGCGTAGAGAATGGCGGTTGAATCGTTATGCAAATGCGGAAAATCATTGATGAAAGTGTTGTATAAATGCGGGGACATAATTGCTCCTTGAGGCACGCCACTTCCAACTGAACCATACTGAGAGGAAGCATTGTTTATATTAACATAAAACTGTCGATTATTCAAGAAACTGTGTAATATTTTAATAAATGAGGGATCAAAACCAATTAACATCAGTTTATAAATAATACCATTGTGGTAGGCCTTATCGAAAGCTTTCTCGATATCCAAGGAGACTGCCACGGTGCATCTTCGTTGTCGAAGGTTAAGGATGAGGTCGTTTTCAAATTTAAGCAAAGCATGCACAGTAGAATGTTGTCTTTTAAATCCGAATTGAAAGTCAGGAATGTACTGAACCTCAACACCAGCATCAATCTTATCTTGCAATACTCGTTCAAAAAGTTTGCCAAGATTTGATAGTAAAGAAATGGGCCTGAAGTTGTTGATTTCATAGCAGTTGGGTTTCTTTTTAATCGGAATTATTTTAGCAATTTTCCACGACTTGGGAAAATATCCGTTATTTATGCAATTGTTGAAAATAATTGCTAGAAAGTCAAAGACAATTTTGGGAGATTTCTTGATAATAAAGTTAGACAGAGCATCGGGACCGGCAGATTTTTTGGAATTTAGTTCTTGCACATAAACATTTATGGCATCGGAGGTAGTAAAATGAAGCGAGTCTGGATTAGATAAGGAGTTAAAATCTGTGTTGAAATTATAAATTGAGATCGGGTATAAGTCGAGAGTTGTAAGAATATGCGATTCTATGTCACCGATATCTGGTCTGTTCGGGGTCGTTTTCTCATAAATTTTTTCTAGATGATTTTTTAAAAGATCGACTTTTTCTGCGTCATCAGTGAATATACAGTTATTTTGAATAATTTTTGAACAGGACTTTCCTCCACCTTTTTTAACTAATTTAAAAATTTGTTTATATGCGAGAGGTCCAGGTTTAATACTTTTTAGTTTTTTGCTGAATTCTTGTGCTTGATGTTTTTGTACTTGTTCTTTTATGATAATTTTTAAAAGTGAAATTTGTTTGGCCAGCATATTGTATTCTGAATTAGTTCTGTTATAATTGGTGTTGAAGATTTGTTTGAGTCTTTTCTGCCACTGTTTTTTAATTTTGAAAAATTTTTTAATTGAGTCTGGGAGTGGAGAAAAACTAAAATTTTTTATTTCAATTGTTTCGCTATGAAAGTCTTTGGTATTATTGATGGCCGAAGTTATGAATTTAATGTGAGAGTCAATTTCTGAATTACGTAGGTTAACATTATTTGGAGGTAAATTGTTTTCAATAATTGCTACTAAATCAGTTCGGAAATCATCCCAATTTGTGTTCTTGAACGAGGTGTAATATTTTGGCTGGTTTAAAGAAAGGCTAATATCTTTAAGGTCTAGTTGAAGTAAAAGTGGAAAATGATCTGAAAACGAAGGGAGATTTGTTATTGAGTAATTTAAATTGATATTGTCCACTAAATTTGCTGAAAGAACAAAATGGTCAAGGTGGGAAGAACCGTTTGCATAAGATGGATCTGAATCACAGATTCTCACAAAATCAAGCGGACGGGAATCTAACCAATTGTAAAAGACATTTCCATTTGTGTTATGTTGGTAATCGTTCCATGATTGGTGCTTTGCATTAAAATCACCGCCAATTATAATACCATCAAAATTGGAGGCGAGGTTTGCGATAGCGTCTAGTCCGCTTGTAAGGTCCACTGAAGAGTAATTGCATGGTATGTAGATTGAGCCTATTAATAATTGTTTTGATGCACCATCAATTAAAACATGTAAATTTATAAAAATATGGGGAAATAAAACATTTTTCGAAGTGACAATTGTATATTTAAGACGATTGTCCAAGGCAATGGCTACTCCTTGAGAGCTAAAATCTCTAATGAAATTGTAATTATGTATATATGTACTTTTACGGTTTGATATGTGTGTTTCTTGGAGAAAGCAGATATCAATATGATTGTCTAGAAGTGTTTTTTGTAGTTCTATTACTCGACTTCTGTCGATCAAAGATCTAACGTTATAAGTTAAAAAATTTGACAAATTACGGACCATATTTTTCCTTTACTTCTTTTAGAAGTGCAAAACACTCCTTTTTAATTTCATCTTTAGATAATAAGTTAATTTTTCTTAAAAAAATTTCGATTCTTTTCTCGAGTGGTGGCTGTTCGGATTCAAAGATTTTGTTGGCCACTTTTAAAAATTCATCGATTATAGAGGGCTTTTCTGCACTAACGGATTGATAGTTATTAGTTAAATTTTGAAAGTTGCTTGCATAGGATCTGCCTTCGACAACAAGTGACTGCCTGTTGACAGCGCCATGGACATTAGAGAGAGCAATAAGTTTCTTTTCTTTCGCCGCATTTATTAATTCTTTTTTCCTTCTAATATAGTCCTTGTAGGAAGGGCAGCCTCTCCAGTTAGCCGGATGGCCATAATTGGAGCAGTTGATGCAAAATGGTTTTGTATCAGTATTTTTTATCAGTGAGCACTCTCCTGGACCATGTGATTTTTCGCATTTTACGCAACGATACAACCTGTTGCAGTTCTTTGCTATATGCCCCCATTGCTGACAACGCTTACATTGCACCTCTTTATTACGAAACTTAGGAGCCTCCCAGCTCACTTTTTGATACATAATATTTTTGATTTTAACAATTTCTTTATGACTTTTCCCTGGATGCAGGGTAACAAGAAAAAGACCAGTATCTATTTTGTCCTTGAGCGAGAGAGGAGTTGTAAATTTGCAAACTTTTTCAACTGTATCCGGTACAATTGAATTTAACTCTTCATGAATGTCAACAATTTCTGAAAGAAAATGTAAGCCACGCAGAACCAGACAGACTTGTCTATTTTTTTGGGGGGTAAAAGAGAATGAATCGATGTTTTTTTCTCTAAGAAGAGTCATCATTTCATCAAAAACTTCTGGGTCTCTTAGATAAAGCTTACTTTTATTTCGGTTTGTATTCACTATTTTAAAATCAATTTTTGGCGATTTTTTATTTAATTGGTCAATTAAATGTTTTATATTTACTTTAAACAAAATTATGGGGGGACAAAATTTTTTGCTTTTGATGGATTCAACCACATTGCTTTTTACAGAACTTACCGGAATCGTTTTTGGTGTTGGTTGTGTCATCTCGAAGGAAATATCTGCTAATGCTGCAAAACGGTTACTGCTGGAGGAATTTTTACTGCTGAAGTGTGGTATGTCTACTTGCACAAATTTGCCATCATTGGACCTCTTTGGTCTCTTTGAGGAGACAGTGGTAAAGCCAGTATTGTCAACCGAATCAGGTGCATAGTGTTGGGACTCCAATTGAGGGAGGCTCAGCTCTTCATTAAGATTGGGAGTAAGATTTTGTGTATCCATGGGAAATTGTTGCGTCGCCTGCGAGTTTTGAGATATGGTACTGTTGTTGTCCGGGGTGAAAGTCGAATCGTGAGGAGATGCTTCGCTTGAGTATTCATGAGATTCAGGTTTCGTAGTATGCACTTTGTTTTCGCCAGGTCTCAGATGATAATTGTTATTTAGAATGCATGGGTTCATTGTCGCAACCGCTTTTGAGAATTTTTTTTTTCCAAACCAAAAAAAAAAATTCAAAAAATTCAGAAATTGCTTTTAAGATTTTTCTGATTTTTATTTTTTTATTTAAAAGGCACGACCGACTCTGATCAGAGTACTCAAAAGAATCCTTCAAAAAATAAGAAAATATTCATGATACAATCAATAAAGAATAATAATTAAAATATAAACATCACTGGCCGTGCAAATATTGGTAAGTTATCAATATCATATAGAATATTTGTTATGTTACTTATTTTATTCTCTGTCTAGTGATTTACCAAGTCACCAAGATTTCGATGCACCTTTATGCTGCATAAAGCTTTAACCATAATGCTGCGATGATTTTGGACTTGAGAATCGATGAGTGAATTATTTTCGCTTTGTATGTGCTTGATTGTCATTCTTTATTATTTTTTAACATTATATTGACAACCATGTTTGCTGTGAATATGTACTTAAGAACTGGTTAACAAAACTGTATGAAATAATATTGAAATTAAAAAAACAGTATATAATTATAAACAAAACACCGATTCTTTTATTTTACTCAACAAAAAATATTAAATTACTACACATGTAGTAAAAATTACTACATATGTAGTAAAAATAATTTTAATGCTACATAAAAAAAATTTGATTTTTAAATAAATTTGTAGTGAAATATACTACATTTGTAGTAAAATTATCTGCAATAAAATTGACTAAACATTTTTGATACTCTGTAGTTAAAATAAATAACCGAATTTAGTAATAATAAATACATTTTTATTTGGACGGTGAGTTACTAATTTACATTTATTTTAAACACATTTTTATTTATTTTTACTACAGAATTTTTTTGGGTGTACATATATTGAGAAAGCTGTATTCAAGAAGATCCTACCTCTAAAAGGATTTCGATTTTGATTTGACAAAAATGTTTTTCGTCAAAAATCATATCTTTTTTGCTGTTACTTGGGAAATACCTACCCAAACCTAGGTTGTTGGTATTAGTTGAACCCAAATTTTGGGTAGATATTTAGCCTTGAAAATACGAAAAAATTAATTTTTTCAATTCAAAACCATTAGAAGACGTCAAACTCATTTCAAAATACTTTTATATATAATACCTTCTCGAATACATTTTCCACAATGAATGCCGAAATAATTTTCTCCCGCATGAACAATAATAAATTAACATTTTTTTAAATCACATAAGCACAATATTCCAAACTTTCATAGCACCTTTTTTATGTTAACCAACGGTTTTTTGAGAAAATTTTAAAATTTTGTGAAATACTTTGTAAAAGAGTTCATAAAAAATTAAGAATAAAAATATCGATTATAAAAAATAATAAATAATATTTTAAATAATAAATAATTATTTGTTCGTAACATCAATTTTTTTTAAATTTACACGTTTCACGGAACAAAATGACAAAAAAAGTAAAAGTAATAGCGCATCCACAATGACGACAACGAGCGACGAGCGTCAAACGTCACTTGTTTTTCACATGTATTTCTTATGGGATGAACTTTTGGAGACAATCGCGATGACATTGTTGCCCGACATCAAATGTAGCTGTAGCCAGCTTCAATTTAATTCTAATTTGGCGACAAAAACATAGGCAACCAATTGAAATGCAAAAACAGTATTAAAAGGTACAACATCTTACTTTGACATTTACCTCCAAACTCTCCAATAGGCTCCTACCTTGTTATTCTACCATTGTTCCGAGTACTTCTTAATTTTTTCGCAATGCAACCATGGCTGGCATGTTATAAAAGTCTATTGTGAATTTTCGTATCTTGAGAGCGTCGAGTTTAATATTTCGTCCTGAAAAATTTTGGTTAAATTTAATTTAATTCAGGTAAAAGGGTTTTAATAAATATTTTTCTCCTTGAAATAAAACTTTTAACAACTAAATTGAAACTTTCATATAAAACTTTGTATAAGAGCTCTTTGAAGTAAATGTTGGAAAAAACGCGACCGCTTCGAAATCTTAGCAACTGCTTAAATTGATTTTTTCACTTTCAGGAAGTTATTTAATCGATACGAGTATATGTAATAAAACTGACTTGAAGGAAAAAAAACGTAACTAAATATTTTATCCTACATATCGGATAGCAAGAAATAATTTATTTCAGCTGCCGGCGTTCCGCCCATTCAGTATAGAGACTACATAAAAAATCAATACTTGATTCCGCATAATTTTCTTAGGTTGGGTTGAGGTTGGAAAAAAGCTTCAACTAAATATTTTTGAAAATGTCTGCAAACAATTACGCCGGTTTTAATTATGGTAGCACGCAGTACAGTGCCGCTGGTACTCCGGCTGCTGGCTTTAATGCTGCTGCAGGTCCGGCTGCTGCATATCCTGCAGTAACAAATGCAACTTACGCAAATGCTGCATATCAAACGGCGGCTGCAGCTGCCGGGCATGGTGCTTACGCTTCTGTTGGCGGTGCTAATGCGGCTGCCGGTTACAGCTATGATTACAGCCGCCCATTACAATATGATGCTACCAAGACATATTATCAGCAAGCACCGACCACCTACAATAATGCAACAACAGCTCCAACTGTTAGCAAGACTCACTATTCGGCGCCACCTGTAAAAAATATAAATGCAGGTGCTAAAGTTGCAGCAAAAGACAAGTTAAACGGTGCAGGAAAACAGGCTGCCACTGTTGTTGCCGAGGTTGCAACAGCAGCACCAGTGGGCTATACCAGTTACGATGCAGCGCTCTATAGTGCTGCATCGCTGTATGTAGCTCAACAACATCAGCAGGCAGGGAATGGCGCAACTGGCAAAGTAGCTGCTAACGCTGGCAGTGGCTCAACATGGCCTGCGTTTAAGGGAGGGCGCCACAGTGCCGGTGGTGGTAATTCAAGTAGTCGCGGACGGGGCAAACCTGCTCCGCGACCACAGCAACTTCATTATTGCGAAGTTTGTAAGATATCTTGTGCTGGTCCACAAACTTATCGCGAGCACTTGGAAGGTCAAAAACATAAGAAACGCGAAGCATCACTTAAAATGCAAGCTAGTGCTCAATCGACTTCTCAGAATAGAGGAAACAATTATCACTGCGAATTGTGCGATGTTACATGTACTGGAAATGACGCATATGCTGCTCATGTTCGTGGATCTAAACACCAGAAAGTAGTTAAGCTTCATCAGAAATTAGGAAAGCCAATTCCTCCGGATGAGCCAAAGAAGATGTCTAAAATCAACTTTGTACCAGCCAGTGCTGGAGGCGCTACTTTATCTACAGTGCCAGCTCCAGAAAGTGAAGCTGATATTGAAATGGCAGCAGCAGAAAACGATGTCGGAGAAAGTAAGTATTACGAATGTTAACTAAAGAGTTTAACCATTATTAATATATGAATATTTTCTACGATTAGCTGACAGTCAGGACGCCGTAATGGGAGAAAATACAGACAACATTAAACCTGTCGGCGGTGAATATATTGAAGAAATTAAAGATGACGAAGGCAAGATTCTCAGTTTTAATTGCAAACTATGCGATTGCAAATTCAACGATCCAAATGCCAAAGAAATGCACATGAAGGGACGTCGCCATCGTTTGCAATACAAACGTAAAGTTCAGCCTGATTTAGTGGTGGACTTTAAGCCTACACCACGTCAGCGTAGATTGGCCGAAGCACGCGCTCAACGTGCCTTAATGCAAACTCATCGTGGCAGTGGAAATGGTGGATTCAATGAGGAGCAAGACGGTGGTGGCGGCATGTACTGGGAAGAGCAGCGACGACGAGCACAATATGATGATGAATACGATTATAGCAATTGGCTGGCACGCAGCTTTGCAGGTAAATAAAAGCGATCCAGCCAACATAAATTTATTTTTGTTATAATTTACAAACTCACTGCGCAGGATCTCAACGCGGTTTTGGAGGCCGTGCAGGTGGCAATGGACCACCACCCTTCTTTGGTATGATACCTGGTGGTGCAGCAGCTCGTCGACCAGAAAGCACTGATGATCGTCATGCTATTGCACGCCATGCTGAAATATACCCCAAAGAAGAAGAGCTACAAACTATTCAACGCATTGTCTCGCACACCGAACGAGCACTCAAATTTGTTTCAGATTCATTGGCTGACAATCCGGAAGATGGTGCACCATTGATTAAAAAGGAAAAATCAGAAGCAGCTCAAATTAAAGACGGGCGCGATAACCAAATGTTTTCGTTTCAAAAGGAAGCCGAGGCAAATAATGTACGCATACTTAAAGGTGTAATGCGTGTTGGTTTCCTAGCTAAAGGACTGCTTCTTCAAGGCGACAATGCCGTTGAATTAGTTGTGCTTTGTGCAGAAAAACCAACAATTGGTTTACTTAAACGCGTTGCTGCTGAACTCCCCAATAAACTCAAGGAAGTTGCTGGTAAGTTTTTTATTTTCGTCACAAATTTTTTTGCTATTTGCTGGGTACTCGATAGAGCTTTTTTATATTTGCGATGAAAACGAAAAAAAATCAAAAATCAAATTAAAACAAAAAAGCTTTATAGATGTGTCGAAATTCCTATGATTGAATTAAGGTGACTTTTTCCAGAGAAATGCCTTGTGTCGACAACATACATATATCTCGATATTGCATAAAGCCAAACCAGAATTTAATTTCGGTATCTGAGTTATTCGTATTCCGCTACATTTGGTCAAATTCGCGCACACGCTGTGAACTTGACCAAAGTAACTACGTGTTTTTTGTATCCTGCTTTGAACAAGAGATCTATAATTGAAAGCAATTAAAAGGAAATTTGTATGGAAAAAGTAGATGTTGTGGCAGTTGTTAAACACCACCACTCACAAGCCACACACTCACCCAGAAAAACGCACGAATAATTCAACAATAAAAAAAAAAAATGTATTCGGTGTTTTCAGCTTTTTTCCACAGGACAACCTTTGACGTTAATTGATTGAATTGATTTCTTCGACACAGGACAAAACCTTTCGAGTGTAACTCTACGTATGTAGTAGTCTCTGTAGATTTTTGCAGACTTCTTCAGGATTGGAGTAAACGGTAACACGACCACAGCATCCTAATGTGTGGCTTATATAGCAAAGGAATATATTTATACAAAGTTGAGGCTTTTTACACACAGCGCGCGTTGTTTCCTTTTTCTTTTTTTTTTTGCTCCATAAATTCAAACACTATTCCAGAAACTTTGTGTAAATAAAGTCCTTTGAATGATATCAAAAGATCTAGTAACTATAGTACAAGTCCTTTTAAAGCGTAAATTAATTAAACATGCATACATACATCCATATGTATCTATTACAAATTCATACAAATCGTGTTTTCAAAATTTGAAACTTTCTACTTTTAGAACAATTTGCTCGTTTTGTGTGATATTTGAATTTTCTGAACGTAATTTTATGAAGTTTCCCAGTGGTAAAACGGCGCAGTTCCTAGGCACATCAGTGATGAGTTCGATTCTACATGATATGAAAGCAGAACATAAAAGAAAATTGATCCAATGCTGCCAGTGGATCTGAATGATTTGAAATATAATTATTCAGACTTCTTTCGCTCACATAGGTCAACGTTTCTAGGGCATATCTTGATTAACTTGACGTGGGTGTTGCATGCCGTGCCGTAATGATGTGTATGTGCTACGTAATTAAAAAAAATCATCATTTACGTTATAACGTTTTTTACCACTGCTGTTTAGAGGAAAAAGATTCATCCAAACTGGAAACTTCACAAAAAACAAAACTTTTTTAATTTCATTTTGATTTTTTCCATATTCTATTTTTTGCAATTCTGGTAACAGTTTTAACAGCTAAGTATTTTTAGTTGAGAGTTACAAATGGTTGCACAAAGTAGTTGGTAGCTTAAGTGACGCTTCGAGGAAGCCAAATACTTTAGGTTTTAATATCCCTGATAGCGAATGAAGGTTTTTTCGTATTATACAAAAACGACTTGCGACTGAGAAAATATGCTTAATGTTTAACTTGCTATCAGGGTTTATTTAAATAACTTGCTAGATAATATTTCACCTAACAGTTGCTCATACATTTTTAATTATTTCTAGGCGAACAAAATGTGGTTCACTACCAAGTTGAAATGGATTTGGCAGACGCTGCAATTGTAGTTTCAGATGAATGTATTACTGTAAGAATATCGCTTACATCTCCATTGCTTCGCGAAGTAGGCGATAACTCTAAGGTTGAATCAGTCAAAGATGGTGCCGGGGACGCTGCTTTGTTGCCACGAGAACCATGTTTACAGGCAAGTTTGTTTCTATAATGTTGTTAAATAATCTTTGTCTGAGTAGCATTCGACGAAACCATGGTCTAGTCTGCTCGCTTTTTTTTTGCAAAGAACTGTGTTAGGTGCTTTTTTTTTGCATCGCTATATACTCTTAACAATATTTTTCATACAAAAAATTGTTTAGCTAAGACAAGATAATTTTTTAACTTAGCTCAAAAGCTCCGATAGAAACACCATTACCAGATCTAGAAAATTATACTTTACGTTATAACCTTTTTTGATGGGAAAATGAAGACACTTCGTGCATATAAAAGTGCGAAGGGTAACGCTAGGCAGACTGGCGCGATTCCGTCATTTTATGAGGAGATGGAAGAAATATTTGGCAGAAAACCTTTTATTGCGAACTCCCACACGCTGCACCTAGGAAGAGGACCCATTTTCAGTCTAATTGATGGTCATGTGGACACTGGCTTAGAAGAAGAGTACCTCTTTGAAACAATCGATGCGATTGCGACACCAGAACTGGAATCTATGTGTCTTCTTCATCCGCATCTGCTCAAAGCGTTTGAATAAATAACATTTTCAATTTTTGTTTATAAATAATAATGCTCAAAATTTAATGGTATACTATTACAATATTTACTTGGTAATATGCAATGCTACCAGGTTTTGACGAAAAATATTAAGCGATGACAAGCGCTATCTTTTTTGAACAAGCTTATATAGCGATGCCAAAAAACGCACCTGTTGTAGTAACCTGTTACTTCATGAATTATTTGGCTTAAAGCTCTTAATATAAATATAACAAACAAATTAACAAACAACAAATTAAATTAACAAATTTAAATGCCACAATTTCATAACTCATATTGTTTAATATGTTTGACCAAAAAAACAAAAATGGAAGTGATTTAAAGTAATTAAAGTGATTTAAACGACTGAAGCATGGCAGATTGTTGAGTTTCGAAACCAATGACAACAACTTTTAGATAATTTTGAGTTGAGTTTGGTTAGTTAGATAGTCTAAGTTCAAAGTTGAGAAAATAGAGAATTTTGCTACTAGAGTTCTTCGTTTAACAAACTCAAAATCGTCTTCAAAACACTTTCAACGGCACTTAAAACACGACCCCATTTAATGATATATTTTATTATTTTGTCTCAATTTTACAGGCTTTGGCTGAGCTACGTCATGCCAAATGGTTTCAAGCTCGTGCCACTGGTCTACAATCATGTGTTATGGTTATAAGAATCTTGCGAGATCTTTGCCATCGTATTCCGTCTTGGCAAGCCCTGCCACAGTGGTCTTTAGAGCTACTGGTTGAAAAGGTTATTTCATCTGCTGGATTTCCATTATCACCAGGCGACTGTATGCGTCGTATTATGGAAGCTTTAGCTACTGGCTTTATTATAAACGGTCCTGGTCTTTTGGACCCTTGTGAGAAAGAGGCACTGGATGCTTTACACGATCTAAGCAAGCAACAACGTGAGGATTTGACAGTGTCAGCACAACAGTTTCTACGCTACATTGCATTTAGACAGATCTACAAGGTTCTGGGCATGGATCAGTTGCCAGCCTTGAAATTTCCTATACGTCCTTGGCGTTTGAATCGCAAACGACGTCGTTCATCCGGAAAGAGTGGCCTGCCAGGTGATAATGATAAAGGCGACGGCGATGACAAGGCTTCCGTCGAAAAGATAGCAAAAATTGAAAAAACTGATGCTAAAGCCTAGATTATTCTCAGCGCAACAAAAACAAAAATAAAAATACGCGTATTAAAAACTATCAATAAATATTATTGATTGATGGTTACCTAGTTCATAATATAAATTGTTTGGAACAATTTCTCTTAATATAGGGATTGATAGATAAGCACCCTGTAATGCAACAACAAAAGCAAGAATTCAGTTTCGTAATTTATTTATGAATGACTATTTAAAATATTGAATTAAAAAACAAAATATTGCATAAAGCAGACAAATTTAAATTTCAAACTTGAACATAAATTGAAAATAGTTCCGAGTACGAATTCTTTCTTCAAACTATGTATTGCTGCATTTAGCAGTTGCAAAACATTTCATATATATTAATCAAGTATTGCAATAAATCGTTATAGTTAAAAATATTTATTAGTTTATTTATTTCACCATTTCCTATTGGAATATTACAACAAAAATTAAGAATATATTGGCAAAGCAATCAACAAAATGCGTCCCATTTACTTGTGCTTTTTTTCTGTGTCTCAAATTGCATAAGCCTTTCGTGCTGTTCTATATGAGCTGTTGTTTCGACGTCCACTTCTTCATCGTTCATCATAGTCATAAAATTGTCAGATTCGCGTTGGAAACATTGTGCCTGCTCGCGGTTCAACTGTTGGGCATGAAGCCGGCAATCAAGGCCGCTTCCGCGAAAATGCTCCTTGAAAACGCTTTGTTTTGCTCCACATAATTTGCACTGCCATTTCATTGACTTCTTCACTATATCTACCTATTAATTTGAATCAAACGAAATATTCATATTTTGTTACAAGAATGTGCTTAAATTTACCTGATAAACATGACAGCTAAAACACTGAAGCACACGAATTTCCTGCGGCATTGAAAATTAATTAATTAGGCGCTTAATTTCTCCAAAATTATTACAAATATATTCTCAACTTGGCATCACTCTTGCTTAGTTGATGCAAAAACCATTGTTACTTATAAAAATTGGCAGCACTGTTAGCAATGCACTCAAACCATTGCCAACTTCAGATGTGCTGTTTGTTCAGTGGAAATACAGAAACAACAAAGTTTTGTTCTTTACGACTTGTTCTGGTGCGAATTTTTTCTGTTCTTATAATTATTTACATAAATCCCATGATCCATGAAATAAATTCCTATTTGCTGTTATGCAAATAAAAAAATATTAAAAAGTGTTGGAAAACAGTATATTAAACGGATCCTTGATTGGCTTAAAATTTTGAATGAAGTTCTTTCATATCACTGTTCAATCTGAGTGCTTGTATGTGTGTGTATAAAATTTCCTTATAAGAAAAATAAATTAAAAACTGAACTGCATAAGTTTGCCTCTAGAATTTGATTCTGAAATTGTCAAAAGTTGCGCTGGCGGGCACAGCGAGCAAACAACGATAAGCTGGAGACGGAAAAGCAAAGACAAATACCAACAATAGCAACATTAACAAATTTAAGTGTTTGCGATGAGGAATTTGTTCATTATATTAAATGTGACATCGAGCGATACCTGAAGAAACGTCGCAGAAACTGGTGAGTTCTTTTCGTTTTTAATTGCCATTAAATGACGGCAATGGCGATTCCTTAAGTCGAGTAAAGTAAGTATAAAGCAAAAGTACTTAACGTACACAGGTATCTAACATAAAGTAATGCTGCGTGAATACCCACGAAAATATATTCTAACTATTATTCTTGGTGAATGCCGGACTCTGCATAAGAACATTGAAGAGAGACTTCATGGTTTTTATGTATCAACCTTGATCTGAACATGAAAATGATTGAAATGCTGCCAACTTTTTCCATATGTTTTATATAATCTTTTAAATCATTACTAATATGTTAGTTCCAATCTAAAAAGAATAACCTATTTAACCCCTTCCCTTCACCGTTCCAATTTATAACTTTAATTTTTTTAATTAACTCAAAAAATATATAGACACATTTTTTCCACTTGTGTACGCTTCAAAAAAAGTCATTTTTTCCTCTTGTGTACGCTTCAAAAAAAGTCACAGCAAAACCAGGTTATTGTCTCATGTTACTTATATTCACGCCACCACAAACATGTTACTTTGTTATTTTGTTTGAAAATGTTGGAAAATGTGGAAAAACTAGGAAATACTCCAAACTAACAAACTAATATCGATGTCGTGCACGACTTTAATTACCGGTTTCTGTCGCTTCCTAGTGCTGGTTCAACTTCGCTATAAGCGGCGAACAAGTAAATTCACAATGTTTATTATTTTTATTTATTTTCTTTTTTCGCGAAAAAAAAAACAAGAAATAACACAAAAACAAAACACACAAACAATGCAATGAAATAATTTCATGTCTGGTCGCATGAAGCGTACTGCTAACACCGTTACCAATGTTTAGCATGCTATCAGTGGGACCGCAATATATTTTTTGCCGTTTGGAATGCTCACCTATCAAAGCTTACGTCGCTTCAAGTTTGGAGTTCTTAAAAAATTATGTATTTATAACAGACGATGAATGTTTCAACATATTATAGTATACAAATTAAGATAAATATTTAAACGGTGTTTTGCATTAGTACCTATTGGATGTTGTTCAATTGTTTTATGGGACCTGTATGAAATTAATTTTTTCTATGTTGGTTTTTATTAATTAGTTGGAGACATCAAACAAAAATTAAGTTATATACAAAACTATCATTAGCAACAAAAGTGATTGACCCCCAATTCAACTTTGGAGATCATATCGACTTCATTGTTAATAAAGCAAATGCTAAGCTCGGTTTTCTAAAACTCAACCTAAAGTCTCAATATAAATCGTTGGTTAAACCTCACCTTGATTACTGTTCCATTATTTGGAACCCTTCTTATCACCTGCATTCTGAAAGAATAAAAAAAAAATTCAGAGTAAATTCACAAGATTTATGTTTTATCAATTAAACTGGAACATAGGAACATAAACTGGAACTAAGTTCTCTAAATTGCAGAAGAAGAGGGTCTTCAATAATTTTTCTTATATATATCCTCCATCACAATTTTGATTGCCCTAATCTGTTTGATATGGTCAGCTTTCATATACTCTCGAGACGGCTTCGGGGTCATTTCATTTCCATTAAATTCTTCATAACACTGTATATGGGCAGAACGAACCTCTTTACCGTTGCATTAGAGCTGCATACCAAATTCTTCCAAAATTAATATATAAATTAATTGATATATTTATGATGGGGTCTCGTGAGCTCTTCAAGAGTGCCCTATACAATGTCCTAATGGGGCTGGTTGCGTTATACACTCCCTTCCTTCCTATTGCTTATTGAATTTATTTTACAAAACTTATCATAAGTAACAAATTATATTCCATGTGTATATTTCATATTAATGTAAATATAGTAAATATAAGAAATGTTAAGTAGTCTGTAAGAGTCGAGGTCGCTGCTTGACGAAATAAATAAATAAATTCGAACAGTTGGATTTCATGAAACCCCCGAATTGTCAGAACAATGACAAAAAGCCATCGATCAGCTCAAAGGGCACGCATTTAGTTTAATAAAGTTAATTTAAATAAATTTTGTGATAAAAAAGACTACATATAAAAATATATAAATTAACTCAAAATGAAAAAAAAACCAAATATTATTACATACTTGTAACAAATTTTAATAGCTTGAGTAACTTAACTAGTTACATTAATTTTGTTTTGATTTCAACAACAACACCAACAACATCAACAACAACAACATTGCCAACGTCTCGAAGGGTGAACACCGCATTGTGAACTCGTTTTCTGAACTAATTTGATTTGATGCGCTCAAACGCACTTACCCTGAATAAACATTGTATAAAACTGAACTAATTTTTAAGTTTTGATATCGTTTAGTTTAACATTACACAGTTACATATAATACAAATATACCGTATATAATAGTTTCATTAACTTTAATGATGTTAGTGGTTTAATGCAGCTCAAATTCTGGGGGAACTGTTTAATTTTTTATTGTTTTAATAACTGATTACAAAATTTTCAGGCAACACTTTTTATATATAACTATCTTTTCGTCATCATTTACTAGTTCGTTTTTATTTATTTAATTCTATACTTTTTTTATAGCGTTTTGCTACTACCACCAGTCAACAATTATCGTCGTTTTCTCATTCATCAGACATGTGAGAGCTTTCGTCAACAATACGATTTATTTACATTTTCTATTGGCCAGGGACCTTTTCGACGTACTGTGATTTGCTTTAAGAATCAGCTGTTGGATCCGCTTAAATATACCGCAGCTGTTTCAGCCAGTAACGAACAGTAAGTAATTTCAATTATTTGAAAGAAAAATATTCTTATGTGTATTTTATTTCTTTTCTACACAGTCGACGCCATTTGCAAGTAAAGAGTTGGAGAAGTGAACGAAAACCAGAACATTTAAACTCAGCCGCTTCTTCATTGATATATAATTCCAAAAGAGATCTTAATTTTCCAACAAAAATGGGTGTTGAAAAAAATGATGCTCCAAATGTAGTATCAACACGCTGTAAGTATTGTTATTATTATTTTTATTATTATAATTGTAGTAAATCCTATAAAAATAAGTAAATAATTAGTCTGGTTTCTGTTTATAAAAATAGCATTAATAATAATAATATTATTTTATAATGTAACCCGTACAGACGTAAATAACTTAAAATAATCACCTTAACGCAAATTCATCATTTACGACTACAATTATAGTATGCAGTTAAGCAGAGATTGCGTTTTATGTTACGTCTGCGCATATAATTGCAATAATATAAGTTGCACACATTGTACGAAGCTTAAAAAATATGTTAAATGTGTTTTATTGTGTTAGTAAAAGTCTTTTAATTTTCTCAGGTCTATAAAAACTATTATTTAATTTATGTAAAAATGAGTGTTTAAGTGAATAAATTTCAATTTAATATACAAATTTTTCAAAACTTAAAAAGTAAAAAGATATGAAAATAACACTTTGATAATTTAACAATTAAAATATCATAAAACACATTCTTAAAAAATCCTCTATTATCGTTGTTATTAGGCCAGACTTCTGTAGTTATTTTTTGTTTAAATCTGAAAGCACACATATTTTGTTGGTGAATTTTGTTTTTAGGTCAAATCATGCATCGATACACTTAAATTATTTATATATAAAATATATAGTATATATGTATGCATGTTAATAAAATATAACAAATTATTTGCAATAATTGAGACAGCTGACCCGAAAGTATAGTAAAGTAAACAACAACCAAGCGATAACTTGTCTCACCTGCTTGCTTTGCCTTCCAAGTTACTTTAACAAACATTCGCTAATGTTTGGAAAATACAAAACTACAGCAGCAGCAGATACGAGAAACAAAAATACATTAATATGCAAGGTGCACGTACACACGGTTAGTTTCAAGGTCGTCCTCATTTATTCCACTGTTAATTGTTGTTATTCTTTGCCTTCTCTTTCTCAAAGAGAGGAAAAGCTAAAAAGAGAGAGGTCATGCGTTTTATTTTTTGTTTGATTTATTTTGTGATGTTGCATAATTTTTACAAAAAGGTATGAAATGTATGTCGTTGATCTCTCAGGCTTAATTGAAAAAAAAATATTGTTTATATTTTTAACCATTAAGAAGACTGTTGAAATATTTTCCGAAAGTTAGCGAAGACAAAATTAAAAAAAATGAGGTCAACAATATTTTTGTTGCTCTATTTTAAACGCTGTCTATAAAATTAGTTTAAGACTTAATATGCAAATTAGCTACAATACATATTTAAAGAACTTCGTTTTTATTATATTATTAATGTTTTTTATTTTGTACCAAATACCTAGGCGCAAAAACAACATCCATGAGCATTTATCGACCGCCTGCTTTACGATGTCAGAGCAATGAATCAACCGACTCAAATGTTGCCAAAAATGATAAGAAAATCGAATCGAATTCTAAAATAACAGCTTGCTCAATATCTTGCAATAATTCCCCCATTCATGCTAATGAGAATCAAATGTGTAATACATTGACCTCGCAGCCGGACGATGTTAGTGTGTTAGCACATGCTCCGACAAACGATGAACTAAGGTAAATAAAATTTACGAAATTTACATTTTTCTTTCATTTTGTTTTGACTGATCTTTCTACACGTACCTGGGATAGTAGCACACACGATGAACACACTGAACAACAGCACAAAACATCAACAGCTACTGCAGCAAGTCGACGCGAACGACGTCCAGATAGAGCTGTTTATATTCCAAGGGCACGACGAAGTCAAACAACTCCACCAACAGCGGCTCAGCAAACAACATCAGCGAATAACAATGTTAACGAGCAACAATTGCCAATTACTTTGGATGCGAATGGTTTAGTTTCAACGCCACCTTCGACGAAAACAGACGACTTGAGTAAAAATCTGTCAACAATAAAAAAATCGAAATCTTCCAGTGCTAACAAAGAGCGCAAAGAACGATCGAAAAAGCAGACAACAAAAAATTTAGCATCGCTTGAACTGCCAGGCAAGAATGAGAATACAAGTGAAGTAGATCAAGAAACCAAAGAAAAAAATTGTGATAACAATAAACATCGACTGAAACCGGAAAACAACAAAACTAAAAACATATCATCCACTAATACAAAGAACTTGCAGTCACCTGCTTTAGTCGAAACTGCTACTTTTTCGGAAACTAAAGTCTTTGTTGGAAAAAAATCAAAACCGAAAATGGCAGAAAGTGGCGGTAATGGTTATCCAAATATGCATATTGAAGATGTTATGGCAGCCGATCGTATTCCACCGAAATGTGATATTGAAGAGCAGGAGTTACAGAGAGCTTCAAAGGTAGTATATTTTTTGTGATAAGTTAAGTTCTTAGAAGCATTCTAAAAAATTTTGAATTTTTTTCAAAAATTTTTGCTTAATAAAAATGTTTTAAAAATATACAATGCAAAGATATACAGTGAATCAAAAAAGTTTAGGCACAAGCAATGTTTCTGAAACAAAGTGCTGCTTAAGTATCTAATAATAACGAATTTGACCAACTTGTTAATGAAGTAACTACCATTAGAAATAGTTTTGTCGTCATATCCAAAAAAATGTCCCGTTACTTTAAACAAAAATCCCAATTTAAGCGGAAGAAGAAAAAAGCCTTATCAAAAAAGTTCAGGCACACTTTGTGTGTGTCTCATGTTGTTTCTTATTTAACAACATTTCTTGGTTTTTTGTCTTAAATTTTGGGCTTAAGTTATTTGTTAAAAGTTTTTCTTGAGTGTAGATCTTGGTTTCGGTAAAGATTGAGCAAAATGAGCAGTGGAACAGAAATTTCGGTTGACGTTCGTAAAATAATAATAAATGTTTACGTACAGAAAAAACCGTATCGCGAAACCGGTAAAATAGTAAAGAGATCATATTCAAGTGTAAGTAATATCATAAACCATTATATAAATACCGGTAAAGTAAAGCGTAAGAGCCGTTCTGGTCGTGCCAAAACATTAACGCTACACCAGGAGTAGATTGTAGTGCCTGCAGTTTCTCAAAACCCTAAAATTTAGCTGCTAAATTGTGCCACGAAATACAGCAACGGTTTGAAAAAACTTTAATGCTCGACAACTTCGCAATACACTTAATAAAGCTGGATAAACACCTTGATAAACACCTTTGCTTAAATATTTTAAATGAGCATTTGACAGCCAGTGTTGAAACATTGGGGCTAACTGGGATACAATATTTATTTCAACAAGATAACGACCAAAAAAATTGGTCTTATATTTTGCAGGAATGGCTTATCTAGCTCTGAAATCAGCTAAAGACACATTTGCAATCACTCGATATAAACCCCATTCAGCATATTTGGTACTTACTAGAAAAAAAATACGAAATCTCATATTATATACTTCTTAAAATACGCTCAAGGAGGATTTACGCACCGAATGATAAATAATATCAAATCAGAGAAGACATAAAATTTTGTAAAAATGCGAAGACGCTAAGAGGCAATAATTTAAGCCAAATATTTAAGAGGTCTAGCCAAATATTAGATGAGTTGAAATTTACTCATTCTGATAAAAAACATAATTACTTGTGCCTAAACTTTTTTGATGTCAAAATCATGTTTTTTAACATTTAATATCAATTAAAATTGAAATTAAATTTTTATTTTAGTGTAAATGCAAAATAAAATTTTTATTTTTTAAATGCTTATACTTTTTTTTTCTGCAAGTGTACTGGAAAGAGTTGTACAAACAAATTTAAACTCATAACTGCTTTGTGCCTAAACTTTTTTGATTCAGTGTATGTTAATAAAACATTTTCATAGAATGCTAACAAAAAAAAAAGCGTATACAATGACAGACGTACCAAAACTTTATTTTTTTTAAATCATAACTTGGTCAGAATAAAAACCGACCAACAGGCAAACGTTTTGTAAAATAAAAATTACATAGTATCTTATAAAACAAGAAAGCATAGGAAAGAAAGAATGAAAGGAGCCTTTTCTATAGTTCCGTAGGCAGAAAATAGTTTTGTGCAGAAAATATTTGAAAGAAATCTCGTTTATTGCTCAGATATAATCTTGTAATAAAATATAACTAAACAAACAAAAATTGTTACCACACAGGCGCTTTTGATAATCTTTCGAAGAGTTTTTAGTTAAACAAAAAAGCTCGTTTATTGGAGTACAATAGGAAGTCAGTGTCGCTTTAAATTTTTTTTTTCATTATTGGTTCAATTAGGTCATTATAGAGTGCTCGGTATGAGTTCTATTTCAAGCTGGAACTGTTGTGTAATTTCTATATATATATATTATGTTCGCCGCTCAAATTATAATATCTAAAAAAGAAAGGGTAAATGGGTATGTGCCAGATTTGCTTTTGATATTGATGAACTTATAGAAACTTTTAGGATCCAACAACAATTTAGTTTCAATATAAGCTAGAGGATACTCATATAGATTTTCACAGAGTGCAGAAAAAGTTTATAAGCGTGACGATAATTTGTGTGGTCAAGAAAAGAACGAGAAATTATATAAGTGCGCCAAAGTTTTTCTGCCTAGAATATTGGACTGATTGTGTAAAGCAGTCGAAAATTTTATCATAAAAGAGAGCAAATACATCAGCAACACTTTCATGTACATTACCGAAAAGATGTTGCAAATCGATTCTACTGAATAAAATTTCAAGTTTTACAAAATCAGTTTTCTGAACGTTGAAGCTATACGCGTCCTCAAAGTGTGTGTTTATGATGTAATTGTTGTAAGATGGGGTAAGAGATAGAGATGGATGGTACTGATAGAGTATTGAAAGGAGATAGGAAAATAGTGGCATTCGTCATCTGACAGAACGCATTGAAGGCTTAGAAGATTAAAGTCCCTCAGAAATATAACGGTGTCAGATGAATAAAACCAAAAACTGAATGAATATGTTCCGTTTTGCGATACAAAAATTGATACAAATATATTCAAAGTTATGGGAATTTTTTATAAAAGTTGGATCGAAGCTATTGTGAATTGCAAGAAGGACAGCACGACCTGAGGAGATCGTTTTAATCGAGTCCATCATCTCTGAAAATCACCAAATCAGACGCAAAGACCTTAGTATATTTGAAGTTCTGGGTAAGATTGGTCTCAGCAACATTGTAGACATTTTGGTGCGTAGTGCTCTTACTTTTAGTAGTAAAGAGATACAAATTATGGGCTTGGGAAAGCGTTTTGATTTGTGTCAAGATCTTTTTTGACTTGATGGATCGTCAAGCCGAATTGCTCGTGAAAACTGGTGAATAAATTACGTAATTCATCGACATTGGTAGGTAAACCTTCTTGCTGTGTCAAGAGATTGAGGTTTGTCTTGGTTTTGCTTTCTATACAGGTGCCATGTAAGCAAGATACTGACCCATTTTGTTTTACATACTGTTCTCTCTAAGGCGATACAAGGCATACCTGCTTTTATTGTCAGCACATGAGTTCAAAGTAAGTTTCACTTTTGACTGACAGATTGGTTAGGGGCTCCATTTGTGGCTGGAACAGAAGGAGACGGGTTTATAGAATGGGAATGAACAAAGTTAAGATGGAGAGTGTGTGGAGTATGTTACTTTAATTTTTTATTTGATGGTGTGTCCAAGTTAAGATTAAGATTGAGTGAGACTCGTTTTGGGTGAGAAGGCTGAAGTGTGTGATTCGCAGAATTCGAGTTAGAAGATTTTGTATTTATGGTATGATTGATCTGAGGAGTGAAAATTGGAAAGATATTATTAGTTCCAAGTTTTTATTAGAATTTGATTTATTTAGAGCTTAATTTAGAATTATTACTTTTAGGCAGCCTACTTAGTTTTTCAATCCGTGTTGAAACTTCAGCTTTACCATGATATAAACGAGATGTATGAGAGAATAGCCAGGCGAGGTTAGAAGAGCTGTAAATTTTGAAATTCTTTTTTTTCTGCGGTTTGTGGAAGTTTTCTTGCATTTGTAATTACGATGTTATACAATTTTTTTTAATAGGAAAAAGTTTTCTGGTTTTCATAAAAACCAGTTAAATTTTTTACAAAATTGTAAATAAGTTCGCTTTAACAAATTTCTTAAATTATTAAATATTTAAATAAATTTATTTAATTTTTTCCTCCAAAGAAAATTAAGCTCTTAATGGTTATTAACATTTTTTATTACAAAATATTTAAGGAAATTAATCGTAGTAACAGACGTATCATGAAGCAAACATTTGTCTCTGATGTTCTTGAAATTCCTGAGAAGATCGACAATGTTGACAAGAAAATTTCCGATACCATTATTAACCAGTCGCCCAACAATAGTCGTACAAATATAGACACCACAACAGATGAAGAAGAAGATGACGAAGATGATTGGGAAAATATGTACGATGAAAATGGCGAATGCTTAGATCCTAAAATTCTACAAGAACTTACTGCATCTGTGGGAAAGGTTAAAATTGAATTGCCCAAAATGGATTATTCCGTAAGTTTTTGTTTGCATTTCGTTTCTTTATGTTTTTATTTTATAAACTTAACAAAACCAAAATTTTTATAGGCTTACTTGACCAAGCAATCCATACTAAATGAAGAGGAATTTCCACACGTTTTAGAAGTTTCTAATTTTCCTGTTGAATTTAAAAATCAGGACCTTCTTATGTTGTTTTCACAATATAAAGAATCTGGCTTTGACATAAAGTGGGTAGATGATACACATGCGTTGGCTATATTTAGTAGTTCACGAATTGGTAAGTTTGCAAATACAAATTTTAATATGCTATACTTGCGCTGATATTATGCTTCAATGTTTTTGTCTTTTCATAGCTGCTGAAGTTCTTACAATGGGCCATCCATTTGTCATGTTGAAACCACTTGCCGAAGCCACAATGGAATCTCGTTTAAAGGCCAAGAAATGTGCCGCATCATTGCAACCATATCGTCCACGCCCAGAAACTTGCGCTGCCTTGGCGCGTCGTTTAGTCACTGGAGCTCTTGGAGTTAGGCTGAAAACAGCAGCCGCTGAAAGAGAAAATGAAAAACGTGTGTTACGCGAAGCTAAAGGTAATGTTCTAAATTAAAAAAAAAAACAAATACATAAATGTTATTACTTTCATCAACATATTCGTAGAACGAAAACTGTTAGCCGCCAAACAACGCGATGAGGTTTGGGAGAGTTAAGTCCAAAGCATGCAAAGTAAATTATAAATAATAATTTAATGATAAGCCTGCCAAGTCTTCAACAACTATTGTTTTTAGTGATATTTATTCATTAGGTTGTCGCCTCATTTTAATCATAAATAATAATGTTTTCATAAGAAATTAACATCTATCAATATGTATCTATGAAAAACAAAACATTTATAAATTTTAAACAAATATTGTATTTTTCGCACTTCCTTATTGAAATAATTGGAAAATGCCAATAATTATAGTCGAATTTTTTTTAAAAAATTAAGTTTTAAATTTTTTTTTAAGTGCAATATTTTTCAACAGTATTGCAAAAACAAATATTTATATGCACTTGTTTATATTTTTATATTAAAATCTGTAATCAAATAATCCATCAGGAAGAGCAAAATTTTGTTTTGTAAAGCAATCGGCAAACTATTGCATATATATTAGGTGTTTAAATATAAGACAAATATTATGAATATTATATATATATATAAATAGGGAAAAATAAAATAAAATAAAATCTGTATTTTTATAAAAATACTAAATACGCCAGCAGTAAAGAACCTTTTTTACGCAAATACAAGCTTGTATTTATAACTGTGATTTTGCATGCAACAACACTAGGATTCAGCTATTATAATTTTTGTATTTGCGCATTTGTAGCCATATGTTTGTATACATTTGATCGAGAACTGGTCTTTTATGTTTTATGCCAACTCGGAACAGCTAATGTGGATGTTCTCAAGAAGCTTTACATGGCATTGTTTATACTCTAAGGTCTGCAAAAGGTGATGGCCAAACCAAAAAAAATTATATCTATTGAAATAAACTTTTGGCCGAGGTCAGTATTGGTCTCTATAGAACCAATTAAAATTTAAAATTCATACTTTTTTCTATAAAAATGTAACACTGACAGCGTTACATGTAACCTCATATTAAAGGTTCTCGTGAAACGTGACCTAAAACCATATATTTTTCATACGATAGAAAGGTAACATCTTAAAAATATACCTCGAAGAAATTATTCTTAACCAATTCATAAAACGTGTTCTCTGAAAGATCCTGAAAACTGCTTCACGGTTTCTTAAGAACTACTCGATGATTTTTTTTTTTCAATAAGATTTATATTTTTGGAATTTTGGCCAGCCTCTTTTGTCGTGCACTTGCTGGCGTCAGTTAGAAACTCCAAGCATCGTCAGGTTATCCAACGCTTGGTCTTTTCAACGGAGATGCGGTCTTCCTCGTCTGCGTTGACCGCCGCTGGGTACCGAATCAAATAATTTTTTCGGTGGAGCATCGTCGTTCATTCTCTCGACATGGCGTAGCCAGCGAAGCCAGTCAAATTTAATACGCTCGACTATATCGATGTCGGCATATAGCTCATACAGCTCGTGATTCCATCGTATTCGATACGCGCCGCATAACACTCTTATAAAATTGTGTGCCACTGCGTCTCAGATCAGCTGATCGGATGATCTTCTCCATTGCTAGATTAAAGAAGTCGTACGATAAGGAATCACCTTGCTTGGTATCGAACGGAGGGGAGAGGTCCTTCCCGATTCTCAGTGCGCTGCTGGTGTTGCTCATTGTCATGTTACATAGATGTATTAACTTTACAGGAATACCAAATTCAGACATGGTGGAATATAGGTAGTCCTTTATTGGACTATCCAAGGCGGCCTTGTAATCGACAAACAGATATGTGTCGATTTATTTCTCTAGGGTCTTTTTCAAGATTTATCGTTGCGTAAATATCTGGTCAATGGTGGACTTTCCAGGTCTGAAGCCACACTGATAAGGTCCAATCAGTTGGATGACGAAAGGCTTCAATCTTTCACAGAATACGCTCGACAGGACCAGTAAATGGTCGGATCGCTTTTCTTGTGAATTGGGCATGGGCATTTTAACAGAGCTTCGCCTGTTTATCATTTTGGAAATTCTAATACAAAATTTTTCGCAACAGTTGCACAACTGTTGAGTAAAATGTCTTCTGAACGGCAATAATCAGTTTCCGCTACTCACAACATGTTGTGAATTTTGGGAGCGCTTTATTTTTCCGCTACATTTACTCCATAGTACAATAAACAAGGTAGCTGCAGGGCTATCAATCCTCTCTCTCTCAGAGTCAGAATTGTCAAATTTAATACAAATTAGGTCTGTTTCCGTACTCACTTCAAGTAACTTGAAGTTACTCGAAAGCGTTTCCGTACACATTTTTCCAGCTCGAGAGAGAAGAAGAACAAGCAAAATGTCACTTTTTGTGGCTCTCTATTACTCGAACTTTACTTGAAAAATTTCTTCGAGCACGAATCTCGAACTTCAAACAGCTGATTGTCAAAGTGATAAAATTAAATTGTTGCATTGTATTGCGAACAAAATGTATGCAATTGGTTAGAAAATTAATAAAAATAGTTAAAATTACCAAATCAACGCTAACGAAAACGTTTTAAATACAGAAACACAGCAATTAAATTTTATTGTTTTCAAAAAACAGGTGTTGTGCTTGAAACTTACTTGAAAGCGTTTCCGTACTTTTTGACAAGTTTTCTCATTTTGACAAATAATCAAATTACTCTCTATTACCCGAACTTTACTCGAACTTTACTTGAAGTGCGTACGGAAACAGACCTATTATTTGATGTCTCGTTTTGTTGCTCTATTTCATTCAGTATTTTTTGACAGTTCTGACTTTCGGCTCTCAGCCCTGCAGCTACCTTATTTGTTGTACTATGATTTACTCAACATGTTGTAATTTTCAATTAAGGTTGCATACATATACCCCTTTTACATTAGTCAAGAATTGAAGTCAATTTTCTGAGCTTGTAGGCCAATTCGCCGCAAATAGGAAGCGACGAAAGAGGAGAAAGTTGACGGTACACAGTCAAGTGTACTGGCAAGTTTTTCGAACTCGAAAAATTGCTTCCATTTCTTGACTAGTGTAAAAGGGGACTAATACACTAGTCAAGAAATGGAAGCAATTTTTCGAGTTCGAAAAACTTGCCAGTACACTTGACTGTGTACCGTCAACTTTCTCCTCTTTCGTCGCTTCCTATTTGCGTCGAATTGGCCTACAAGCTCAGAAAATTGACTTCAATTCTTGACTAATGTAAAAGGGGTATATGTATTACCCCTTTTACATTAGTCAAGAATTGAAGTCAATTGTCTGAGCTTGTAGGCCAATTCGCCGCAAATAGGAAGCGACGAAAGAGGAAAAAGTTGACGGTACACAGTCAAGTGTACTGGCAAGTTTTTCGAACTCGAAAAATTGCTTCGTCCCCTTTTACACTAGTCAAGAAATGGAAGCAATTTTTCGAGTTCGAAAAACTTGCCAGTACACTTGACTGTGTACCGTCAACTTTTTCCTCTTTCGTCGCTTCCTATTTGCGGCGAATTGGCCTACAAGCTCAGAAAATTGACTTCAATTCTTGACTAATGTAAAAGGGGTATTCCATTTCTTGACTAGTGTAAAAGGGGACTATGCAACCTTAATTGAAAATTACAACATGTTGAGTAAATCATAGTACAACAAATAAGGTAGCTGCAGGGCTGAGAGCCGAAAGTCAGAACTGTCAAAAAATACTGAATGAAATAGAGCAACAAAACGAGACATCAAATAATTTGTATTAAATTTGACAATTCTGACTCTGAGAGAGAGAGGATTGATAGCCCTGCAGCTACCTTGTTTATTGTACTATGATCAATGTAAAAGGGGTCAATGAGAGCAAAAGAGCGTAGTCATTTGAGTAAAGAACTGACACGGTTGCCTGAATATAATACTATTGGTAGTTTTTTGTAGTACTATTTGGTAAATAGAATACTAAAATTTTTGCTTAGTACTTTTATTGGTCCTTTTTTATTCGGATGTCCTGATAAAATTAAGTCATTGAATTTGATCTACCCCCATAATTTTAGTTTTGATTGAAGGATTTCAGTATTATGCCCTAAAAAAGGTTTAATGAAATAAATATATATTAAGAAAATCAAGAAAGATAGACCAAATAAATATTTTCATATTCGAAACTTTCATTGCATTGGACAACGGTGATCGTAAAAACCACTTTTACTTCCAATTTTGACAAAAATCAAAATTTTAACACATCTTGACTTAGTAAACACAATAAAACAGAAAACTGCACAAAACCCTGAAAAATACTTTTTTTTCCTCGAGCAGCACAAAACCCTACTCTGCAAACGTCAAAATATTTTTGTTTACATAAAATAAGGATGCGTCAAAAATGTACGCAACCTTAAATAAATCATGATATAAAAACCAGGTATTATAAAAAGCGACTGCGCTGCCAAGACGGAGGCATGATGTGTCAAATACAAGTAGTGTAATCATAAGAAGAAGTAAACAGGGATTTTTTTGTCTTTGGTCTTGCTTTTTCTGATTACTTTCGCACTAAAAGAAAGGGAATTCTTCTGTTGTTTCACTTGAAAATTTTTAACATTTTATAAAAGGTAAACACTTATATTTAGGTAAACAGCAATATTTTCCAATTAGAGTAAACAAGTAAAATTTGTTTGTCGTTATTTTAAAACAATTCTGCTTTCATTTTAGAATAATAAGGTGTATTAGGTTAAAATATTTCACAAAAGTTCATAATAATATCATATAATGATACAATTTACGTAAACATATAATATATTTTGCAAAATATTTCTATCTTCAACGAAAACATATAAATAGAAATATCCCTGTTTTAATTTATTATTGTACAAGAAGCATCATTGTTTTGGAGTCAAATCGTCATTTTGACATTCTATGCCTCCAATGACAGTTGAGCCCTCGCGATTTATACTACCTGGTCATTATATCATGAAATAAATCAACCTTGGTCTTGATCAATGTAAAATGGGTCAATGTAAAAGGTTTCGTCAAGTCCAAAAGGAAACGTCAAAAAAAATTGCTTTCAAGTCTTGATCAATGTAAAAGGGGTCAAATTTTTTGTTAGACCCCTTTTCCACTCGGCAATTTTTCTTGCTGGCAAGTCGAGTTTGTTGGCATCGGGACGTGACGAAAAGGGATGAGTACAGACTTGCTCGTACCGGCAATTTTTTTTTTTGTCCTGCTCTTTCTTTGAAGTTTCACTTTAGTTTTATTCAGAATTGCTCAAGAAAACTTGCTGAGTGGAAACGCAAATGGCAAGTTCAAAAGAGAATTGAAAACTTGCTGGCAAGAAAAATTGCCGTGTGGAAAAGGGGTCTTACTGAACAAACCTATTGTAACATTTTTTGGAGCTGGCTATGTGCCAAATGGAAAATTCGCTAATAAACGAAAAGTACTATTCACAGTTGTCGAACTGTGAAGTATCATGGTTGAATAACAAGGTTGCCGCCAAACTGACTGTGCTCTCTTCGCTTATCCGAAAGTGTCAAAATCAACTGGCTGTCGAAAAAAAGAACAACAACAACAACAGCTGAAGCAGTTCGCTTTGACATTTGCGGCAGTCGCGTTCTCCGGGTTGCGGCTACCTTATTCAGTGTTCCCTGTTTAGTATCAAACAATTTCACAAACGAAAATATATATGATGAAAATCAAAATATTTTCATTTCTTCTGTTATTCGATTTTTTTTTTCGCGATGTGAATACTCATGTGATGTTTTAATTCATGTGTCATTTATTTCACACAACTTAAGGGCCAAATAGACTACACAGACTGTCGCATCAAACACGTGTTTGTTGCGACGGTCTAATAGTGTATTTGGCTGTTTGCAGACCTTCAGATGTCTGACAATAATTAAAATATTTTAATTTTCGGTCGTGTCTGACGGACCGTCTGTGTAGTGTATGGTGAAACCTCACAGATTTGCGAAACTTTCGTTGTGCAAAGACGTGTTGCAGCGAAAGAAAGGATAAATTTAGCTGAATTTATTGAGCTTTTTAAATCCCTGTCATCACTTTGGAGGATTGAAAGCAAAAAGTATTCTGAAAAAATATTAAAAACAATGAATATGAAGTGTTAGTGATGAAAATAAAGATAGAAATCATGAAGCATCTCTGTGCTCACTCATCGCGCAACAAAGGGGAACTAAAAAACCAAGTCTGCGTGCATGAAGTCTGTGTAGTGTATAGTCGTTGCAATGACAAGAAAAAACATCTGTCTGACCGACAGTCTGTGTAGTCTATTTGGCCCTTTAACAAATAGTTTTCTAATATGGATATTTCATGCTATTTTTTAACATACCATACAATTTTATACTGGATTCTTAAAAGTAAAGATTTTAATTGATTAGCGATTTTTGAACGACAATTTTTTTAATGTGCGATTAAAACTGAAATTTTTTATGTGATTCTAAATCTTTGTGGGAAACTTTGCATGATTTCAAAAAGGTGTGAGATATTTTGGGCGGTTTTAAATTTCTGTTGAATTTTTTAATTAAAGTATCTCGAGGAATTATCCATTTCCAATTACTTACTATCTTGAAATATTCCGAACGCGTTCTTTTCATTCCATCAACTGAGGTGGAAAAAAATAATTAACTTTTTACTGTCAAAAGTGACACTGTCGCTATCCAAAAGATAATTATGTGCATTATTAGTTGCCATTATTATTTATTTATTATTTTAGTTATATTTATTATTTTAGTTTTAGTTTTCTTCGGTTTCTGAGAAGTACGTGATTTTGATTAACGTCGTATTATAATAAGGTCGATGTGTTCTTTCTGTACCAATGTTCTTTCTTTATTCGTTCTATTCTGGATTAAAAACAAGTATAATCCAATCATGGTGTTTTTTCAGCTGGTAAACATTAGTGACCGAATTACCATTCATGCTCAAGCTCAAACTGCCATTCAAGTTGTGATATTTGAGTAATAAAGATGGGAAAAGAAGAGAAACAGACGCACATTATTAATTATAGTGCCATCTGAACAAGAAAAAAAAAAACAATAAAAAGGACCTAATTTTTCGATTTACGTCATCAAGTGAACACTTTTTATATATTTTTAATGTTTTTTTTATATGCTTAAAAGCTCTTTATAATCTTTTATTTTACATTGTTTAAAAATTTTTGATTTTTTTCCCGTGCACGTGCAGTAAATGTGAACGCTGTCGATTGAACTAGGTGAATTTGTTCATTCCGTTTTGTTCGTCACACAGAGCAGCGGTCATCAGTAAAAAAAATTATTATTATTTTACTATAACATAATTCCGTAAAATGTGAATCATTGAAATTTCAAAAACTTTTTATATATTTTTCATATTGAAATTTTCGGTTCAATGGAATAACGCCCAAAAAATTTCCATACAAATTTTGGGCATTATTTCATTATTTAATAGGACCCAAAATATTTTAAATGATTATCTTTGAAAATATTTTGGGCGTTATTTAATTTTTGATTTGGGCGTTATTTAATTTATTTTGGGCTTTATTTCATTTTTTAATTTGGGCATTATTTCACTTTTTAAAGCCCATAATATTTTGGACGTTATTTCATTTTTTATTTTGGGCGTTATTTCATTGGGCGTTATTTCACTGAACCGAAATTTTCAGTTTTATAAACATTTTTCAAACATATTTCGTCGCACCTACTATGGTTTCCGTTCTTACTTAAATGTATTATAAATATTTAGAACTAAAAACTGGTATTTGCACAATTTAAATTCGAATATGTGACCATCGCTTATTTCTAATTCAGCATAAAGAAAGTCAATATTTCATGTTTTTTTCTTCCGGAAAACCGGGCCCGTCATTTATGACGGGAAAGAACTAGTATAAATTAAATTGGGAATATGGTTCGAGCACAGATTTTTTTAATTGAATTTG
The DNA here is from genome assembly GCA_958299015.1 of Tetanocera ferruginea. Taxonomy (NCBI): domain Eukaryota; kingdom Metazoa; phylum Arthropoda; class Insecta; order Diptera; family Sciomyzidae; genus Tetanocera; species Tetanocera ferruginea. The sequence goes on along the minus strand of OY282644.1, from coordinate 110,638,976 downwards.
TCAGTTCTTTTTGAAAGCAATGTGTCCTGATTGAAATTGGTGAAAAAATTATGTCGCATTAGATTGTTTTAGATTGTTTCATTTCTCAAAAATCGTCCCGTTACTTTTTCATCTAACATTGTTGGACGACATGTTAGATTGTTTGAAAAATGTTTATACCTGTACGAAAAAAATCGGTACTTTGTAGTTTTTTGCTTAAACCACTGTGTGTCGACCTTTATTATAGCATATCAGAGGCATGCAGCATGCTAGCAAAATAAACTAGTTCAATTAAATCCTTGCAGAATTTCGCTGAACATTTATAAATCTATTAAAAATTTAAAGTCTCGAATATAAAATGAACGAAAATTTGTCAAAAATACTACTTCGAATAAAAGTGTAACAAGGCTACAACAAAGATATATATAAAAATATCTTCTTCAGTTCTAGAAGATTGCGTGAAATGGCTTAATAAGGTGTGAATTTTTATCGACGAAATTAGATGAAAGTTGTATGTAATAACAAAGGTGTGATTAAAAGACAGAACTTTGTTGGGTTATCAAAATAATAATTTTTGGTTTTGAGTCGAATTTCTTTGGATAATTCGTCATCATAAATTGCAACAACAAACACTATTCTACATAAAAACACTATTGTTGAAAAAGTTGGTGATGTGTTTTCCTGTCTACTAGGAGAGGCCGGTGGTGGTGAAACGTGATTCTCCTGATAAAAAGGAATTTGAGGCAATGAGCTGGTATGTGTCTTGATTTAATCAATGGTGGGGGTTCGAAACGCAAAGTTAATTTACAAGCATAAAAACATTAGCCAACGTTAAATGTCAACAAATGAGGAATAAGATAACAAAAAGGAAATAAAAGAAGTTTAACTAATAAATTTGCTAATGCTTTCAAGGTGATATAGTAAATATAAACACGACTGTCTGCACACATATGCTATAATTAATATATATTTTTAAAAGTAAATATGTGTGTATAATATGTATACGATAAGTGTATGTTTCCATAAAGCAATGGTGGAAAAGTCGATGAATTTAAATTCAACACAGCGAGTAGTGTCTGTCAGGGCTAAAATGATAGCTAAGGTCCAAGTCACACGCCCATGTTATGCTAAGTACGATAGTCGTACGATAAAATTAAATCATACATCCATACCTGTCAAAATAAAAGTTATCAAGAATGAAAGCAGGGAAATGGTTCAAAGTCTGGTACTCGACCGTTTCATGTGACGTTCGTTGCTTATTTTTAATACTTTGCGCTACAGTGTTTTTGCACTAGAGTTGGAAAAGCAAAATATCCACCTTTTTCATTCTCTTTAGATAAAGAAAGTTCCCATCAATAATTGCTTTAATTGAGACACACTTTTACTAAAAATAACGATATTTTATCTTAAAAAGTAAATACAAATTCAATTTCAGCGTTTTTTCAACACTTGCCATTGATTCAGCTCCAATTGATGTCATTCAAACTTATGCATACAAACCATATTGTAAATTTTAAGACCGGTTTAAGATTGTTCGGGCTTTTAAAAATAAGCTCATAATATGTGAAATAACGCCAATAATATCTTCAATGTGTTAACATTTATTTGTATACAAATTTTGTTGATTTTGTTTTTGGATGTTAGTTCATTAACGTCCAAATTAAATAATAAATTTAAAATCTTTTTAAAAAAAAATATTGCAATTTTATCTAATAAACGGTTTTTAATAAACTTTAAACTTTTTTGAAATCGTTGTCCATTTTCAATAAAGAACCACGCACTAAAAACTGATCCCACTTAAAATTTCAATTTTATGTGGAAAATTTAAGTATTTTGGGTGAAAATCAAGAATATATATAAAAAAAAAAATTGCAAAAATTAACTCATTTTAGAGAACCAGACAGTAATATACGAGTCATTTTAGTACGATTCTTTTTGATAATGCTATTTAAAAATATTTAATATTAAGGTACTATTACAGTGTGAAGCTATTGAAAACACCACCTTTTTTATTAATTTTTTTAAATAGTATTATTAAACTATTTAATTGAAATTTATTTACATTATGTACAGTTAAAGTTGAAGATATAAAAAAAATTTTTTAATTTTTGTTTTTGTATTTGTTGCTTATTTTCTAGAGGTCGTTGAAGTTTGCGTATTTAAAAAAAGGTTGTAAGTTGGCTTCTCGTCTCCAGCATGTTCAAGGCATCGGAAAGTAAAAAATCAAAGTGCTTTCTTCAGTTAAGGGTTGTAGTTGAGCACTCTACCTACGCAAATAAAAAAAACGAAAAACAAAAAATATGGCATGCGTTGAAAAACAAATTTACAAACAACCCTTCTTTTTGGCAGAAATTCTTAGCCGTAAAAAATAAAATATAAAAGTTTCTCTACTTTTTATAGGTAGAGTGCTTAACAGAGTCTATGAAGATCACAATGAATCAAGATTCATCGAAATCGATCAAGCAGAACTCGAGATATATTAGAAACCAATTTGAGAAAACTTGTTTCGAGAAAAACGCGATTAGATTTTCTTCTATGAACGATAATATATGAAAAAATGAGCGACATACGAATGTAATGTATGTTATATCTTTTTTTTTATTTGATATTTTTTTCTAAAATTTCGTATACGCATCTTAAGACCTTAAGAAACCAGATTCTAAAAAAAAGAAAAAAATATTTTTAATTTTTTACACACTGTAAAAGTACCTTAAAACATTTTTTCCAAATTTTTTTACATTCTTGATTTTCACTCAAAACACTTTAATTTCCACTGGAAATTTTAATTTTAAGTGGGACCACTTTTCAGTGCGTTGTCCTTTTTTTGTGCTCCTTTCACATCAAATCAGCTTAGTTTTGATTTTGAAATTCTTTTTCTATAATATGTATAATTTATAATTTATGAGTGGAAAAGTACGCTTAATGAGTTGAATTAAAAAATCATAGCAAAATTAAAAATATTTACAATGTAATGAACTGTATTTAGTCTGATTTATCATACAATAAATAATACCCGCGCTGTTTTTCGACAGTTTTCATACAATTTCAAATGCAAAACTGTTAAATTTGATAACTGACAGTAAGACATGGCTTGCAGGGTTGTTTTAATACAGAGTTAAGGCAACGCTGTTAAAATTGCCTACTAGTTGATTACTGACAGATTACTCGTTGAGGTGAATTCGTTCAAATAACCTGGAGAATACATCAAAGTACAAAACCATTCACCACCATCACCAACCAACCATTTTGTCGTGGTGTTTTATTTTCAGCAGAAACTCCTTCGCCTCGTGTTTGTCATAAGCTAAATAAGTAGTATTTTTACAAAATTGTGAATATTAATTTTGTAGAAAAATTGTTCAAAAAAAGCAACAGAAACATATAAATAAACCAAAATATTAGTCGATTCGTTTAAAAGTGAATTAAAAGTGCTAGTGAAAATATAAGAAAAAAAAACGATAGCTTAGCTACTGCTTTGCTTTATTATTATTATTGTTGTTGTGTTTGTACTTGAGCGAGCTCTGCTAGCGAAATTCTGCCGCTGCTAATAGCTGGTTAAGGTCGTCTGCCTGTCGCGTAAAGACTCCGTGTCAGTGAGTGAGTGTTTCGAGGTGTCTGCTGCCGTCTAACCCGTACCGTACCGCACCGCAGCGTATCGAGCAACTTCTTTGTGATTTTGCGTGTGTCTATCTCTACCCAAGGAAGAATTGCACTCGTTCGTGCGTTCATACTTTCATTCATTCATTCGTACAATAATATACATCATGGCTGACGTGAGTGATGCCAGCGACGTCTTCGACTTGGAGTTACACGAAGAGGAGAATCCTCGAGATTCTGATGATGATCAAATCGAACTTGATTATGTAAGTATTAATTAAACTATTAGCTATAACAATATTAGCTTAAGTTATATATACTAAGGTCAGACAAAATAAAAAAAAGTTCCAAACGATTAACTACAACAATCTTCTTATATTAAGATTGCAATTTGTTTTTAGTTTCGTTATGTTGAACAGATAATGTTGTGACCACAGACATTCTTTGGTTCTTTTACCAACACGTTTTCTCAAGTCGTCATGAATGACTTTTCAATTTTTATCTATTGTACGTGAATTAGCATTGATAAATACATTGAGAGAAATCACAGTAAAAACTAACATGTTCTGACTGCGTAGTTTGTGGAACTTAAAATAATAAAAATGCTTAAATTTAAAATATTCGAACATCATTAGTTTGCAGCCAAAAACTAACTCCTGTTTATGAATGAAAACATTATTTTTTGTTTGGGGTCTATTAAACTTATATAAAAAAAAATTGTTCACAAACAATTTCTTTCTGCCATGGTGTTATCAGTAAATGAGACCTGAAACATTGATAAATTAAAAAAAGAAAATAAAATGGTCGAGTCAAAATTCCACTGCAGAGGTAGAGAGGAGACCATCATAAAAACAATTGAGATTCTGAGGTTTACCATTTCCTGCCGTCTTACACGTTCGTTCAGAACTTGATGGCTTAATTTAATTTTTTTGATTTCTTTGAAGGAAAGAAAAGCATAGTTGAACCTTAATATTGAAAATGCTTACTAAGTTTTAGATAAGATATCGATTAAATTATAGTTAAGCTCACTAAAGTGATAAGTGACCTTTTGACAAAAATAGGTTTCCAACTGGCGCCAGCAAGCGCACGACAAATGAGGCTGGCGCAAATTTTTAGACCAGGCCAAAACCGATCAACGGTTGTAAGCGCCATCTAAGGTAAGGTAAGGTAAAGCAAGGCATTTTTGAAATTATCAATATAATATCTACCTTGTGTAAACTTCATGAAATTGCTTAACCAATGGATGCTGCTTAGAACACAGTTGAAATGAGTGTTTTGTACTCAAATGGTGTGAAATTTAAGAACAAAATCGACGTTTCTGAACATTTAAAATTTTTCACTTATCACTTTTGTGCGCTCAACCATCGATATGATCATATTATGCCCCAAAAGTATAAAAAGCTACAAAGTATAGTTGTTGTTTTTTTTACACAATTATTTAATGCGATCCTCTTCACTTATAATAATGATCCCGAATCCTAAAAAAGAGGGACCCTACCATCTTCGTATAAACCAGGGATTGAATCCAAAAAAGAACAAAATAAAAAGTTCAAAATTTAACCAAAAAAATATGAACAAAAAAATTCTGTTCTCAAAATAAATGTTGTTCAATGAACAAAAAATATATTGTTCAAAAATAAAAATCAGTTTAAGAACAAAAAAATTTTTTAACAAAATATATTGCTCACATTCTAAAAAAAAATCAAAATTTTTGTATGACTTAAAATCAGAGTTTGAAAACACGCTCAAGTTCGCAAATTGGAAACGCTAGCAATCCCAATGAAGATGGTTTTCGTTCGTGGAAGAATATATAAAATACATATTGGTAGAAAAGGTTTTGGCATAAAAGTATGAAGAAGTAACATTTTTACTTTTTTACATACAAAAATCCTAAAATTGTGTCACAGTTAAATTAAAAGACTTTTTCACAGAGAAATTAAAAGAACGCTGAAAAGCTTCTTTCAATACTTATTTGCGTAGCAGGAATTGATAAAATAATTGCTGCAAATTTAGAAATATGAGTGAGTTTTAAGCTTGGTGCACATGTTAAGGTAGACGCAAGAATCTGCACCATTGAATGTTTTGGAACCCGCCCTCTGACACGCCTACTTGCATACAACAATTAAATTTAAATCACGATAAAGAGAGTTGTATTTAAACTACAGTTATAAAAATTGATATGTAAGTATTGTTATTCAACACTAAAAAGTACACAAAAACTGGGCATTCATGAGGATATGAAAATCTCTATATTGTTTGCTTATTTTGTGTCATAAAGGGGGATTTAACAAAAATAAAATATTTCGGAGCACCACACAAACACATGGTGCGAATATAAGATGGATATGTTCAGTTGTGATGGTCAAAAATATATACGCACCAACGATAAGATTGTTCCTTGAATTTTGTGAATTTTTTCATAAAAATTTGTTATGTTAAATTTTTTTATAAAAAGGTATTACATGTAAGACCATTTTTAGACTGAATCGGGTTCATGATTTCAGGCATTTTTTGTTTTGCTGTTGAACATTATTTGAACAAAATTCCTTAAGAAAACATTCACGAAATTGATGGTGTGATAAGGGAAACTGCACCCTTTTTTTCTTCTTTAACATCTTGTAGTAAACCTGTTGCCCGAATTCGAGCAATTCAATAAAAATTAAATGTAAGAAACATTATGGACGTTTAATATATGATATTCTATTCAAGAAGGTTTTTTCCTCAATAACGATATATTCAGTCTCAATAATGATATAAAGGATCATCATCTGAATGCTTAAAACTTATGATCTGACACTAAAATTTTAAATGTAACTGTCAAAATACGAAAACGGACTTACACTTATATAACTATTGAAACAAACATTAACACTATTCGAAAACACCGCAGCTTAACTTTTCAAGCAATAAAACATAACTAATTTTCATTACAACGAAAAAAAAGCGAAATGAAACGAAAATATTTATAAACAAAACAAAAAAAAAATACTAAGATATAATTAAGAAATTAATTAAAAACACTAACAGAACACCTACAACACATTTCGATGAAAAAACGCCAAAAACCCAAAAAATTTGACTGAGTTGTTTGGTCGGAAAGTGAAAATTTTAATTTTGGAACTGCTTTTTTCGGACAATTGACATTAGAGGAATGCATAAAAGATAATTTTGGTTAAAAATTTTTAGTTTTGAAAAAAATTAAAATTCAATCAATTCATAAGCTCTTCTCAAATTATATTTCAAATCGATTGAATTGCGAATTTTTGTACAAACATTTTATTTCTGTTTTAAAAGGTTGGGAACCCCCTGAAACGAAATCACAATTTTTAAAAGTGGTATGCACATCTACAGCTGAAACCTGATTTAATGACAACTGAGTCGATAAAATCGTTCCATTTGTCTGGGAGGAGTTGAAGTCACAAAAAACCTTAACCAATTAATTATACAGATTCATACCGAACCAAAATTCGGTTTACCAATCAACCCATCCTATTGTATATCCAATATACAAAAATAATAGGGACTGAATTTCTTTGAACCTAATAAAATTAAAATCAAAATTTTTCAAATGAACAAAAAAAATTAAACAAAATTTATATTGTTCAAAAAATAAATATCGTTCAAAGAGCAAACAAATTGTAAACCAAAATTTTTTGTTCATAATCAGAATAAAATTTTTGTATAATTTTTTTTTTGTTCTGTTCAAAAACAAAATATTTTTGAACAAAAAATTACAATTCAAATAACTGTTATTTCAACTCCTGGTATAAACCCATAAGTTTGCTTTCCCGTACGTGTCGAAATTGTTCGAGAAATTATAACTTCTTTAAATCTCAGATTATCTTAGCGAAAATTAAACATTATACCCTGTCACCAATTTGGATTTCGTAAGTAACACAGTATTGTTGAGCAGTTTAACCGTATAACTAACGAAATAAGAAAGGCATTCGAGGTAAGAGAATACTAATATGTTATTTTCTCAAAGTATCACAAGCATTTACCAGTATGACTCAGTATGGATCTTTGATTAAAAATAAAGTGTTCACTTCATCGTTATTATACTGGTTTACATATAACGAAAAGTTGTTTGTACTTTGAATGCCACTATCCTTTTCTCATGTAAAATCGGTCGCTAATTCCGAAAAAAAAATTATTTTTTTTTCTGTCACTCCGTTTTCGAGATATTGCCCACTGTAGGGTTTTCAACGAAAAAAAAAATTGGTTCCACTTAATTGCATATATCTCCAGAACCAACAACAGTAATCAAACAAATGATATATCAAATAAAAGCTAATAAAATTTCTTACAAACAATGCAGACACCATTTTTTGGTCGAGTTGTTAGTTTTGGCGGAATAAACTCAAATTTCGGGGATTTTTTTTATTTTTCAGAAAAATTTCCAAAAAAAGACAAAATAGTTGCAAATTTCGTTAAGAAATCAAAATATTTTATTACTTTTGATTTTAAAAGCCTTTATTTTTCCAAAAAAATAAGCTATTGTTGAAGAAAATCTATTGAGAAATGAAAAAGTTGTGTTTAATGGAACGAAATCACCCAAATTGTGTGATTATCAATTTATGCATTTGGACTTATTTTATTGCCATAAAAAAAAAAAATGAGGACTAAAGGTTGTTGTTATAAAATCATATATTCTTCATTTTTATTGTTCTTTTAATAGTTTACATTATTTAAATTGTATATAATTATTATTAATAATTTTTATTGTTGCATTAAATCATTTATATTGTTATTTACATTGTAAATAATTTTTATTTATCATTCAGAAATTCAAAATGATTAGAATTCTTGTTATGTCGTTTATTTAATTAGGGATCGGTTTCTCTGATGAGAAACCAACAATAGTCGCCCATCATTCCTTCGTCCCAACATCCTTGGTACCGATTCTCATTTGCTTTCATCTGTTGTTGGAATCTTTCCCCATGCTCGTCGCTCTCGTCACCGAGATTCTTCGGAAAAAAATTCAAATGGGAGTGCAGAAAGTGAATTTTCAGTGACATATTTACGCCCATTTTTTTATAGTTCTTGAGCAACTCGTTGACTATTTTCTCGTAAGATTCACTTTAATTGTTCCCGAGGAAGCTAGAAACAGTCGTCCTAAAAGAATCCCACGCCGCTGCCTCAACTGGTGACAATAGTTCTGCGAATTGACACCTTTTTATTTGCGATCCAACAAAGACACCTTCTTTTATCTTGGCATCAGAAAGATTTGGAAAAATCGTTTTCAAATATGTGAATGCTTCGCTTTCTTTGTCTAACGCCTTGACAAAGTTTTTCATAAGTCCAAGTTTGATGTGCAGCGGTGGGAGAATTATGTTTTCTTTTTGACGAGTGGAACATTTTTGACGTTGCTCTCTCCAACTTTCGACTCAATTCTTTCTGCCCAGTCCTTTTTGTAATAGTGGTTTACCAACGACGTGGTGTACCAACGACTTTGATATCAGAACATATTTTCCAGTCGTGTTATTCATATTTAATACTGAAATCAATAAACAAACGCCACTCTTTGGGAATGTACGGCTGACCGAAGGTATTAAATAAGCCAGGAATGACTACGCAATAGCAGATATTGTCATTCTTAGTAAAGTGTATAGCAAACGGTTTTTCACGATTTCTAAAGTATGTCACCTTAACATTGGGTCTCAAAAAGTTGAATTGTTGCATACGAGAAGATTCCACCAACAGATGAAAGCAATTGAGAATCGGTACCAAGGATTTTGGAACGAAGGAATGATGGGCGACTATTGTTGGTTTCTCATCAGAGAAACCGATCCCGAATTAAATTAACGACAAAACAAGAATTCTAATCATTTTGAATTTCTGAATGATAAATAAAAATTATTTACAATGTAAATAACAATATAAATGATTTAATGCAACAATAAAAATTATTAATAATAATTATATACTATTTAAATAAAGTAAAAATAATGTAAACTATTATAAGAACAATAAAAATGAAGAATATATGATTTTATTACAACAACCTTTAGTTCTCATTTTTTTTTTATGGCAATAAAATAAGTCCAAATGCACCATTGATAATCACACAATTTGGGTGATTTCGTTCCATTAAACACAACTTTTTCATTTCTCAATAGATTTTCTTCAACAATAGCTTATTTTTTTTTGAAAAATAAGGGCTTTTAGTAAAAAATATCAAAAGTAATAAAATATTTTGAATTCTTAACGAAATTTGCAACTATTTTGTCTTTTTTTGGAAATTTTTCTGAAAAATAAAAAAAATCCCCGAAATTTAAATTTATTTATCCAAAACTAACAACTCGACCAAAAAATGGTGTCTGCATTGTTTGTAAGAAATTTTATTAGCTTTTATTTGATTACTGTTGTTGGTTCTGGAGATATAGGCAATTAAGTGGAACCAACTTTTTTTTTTTCGTTGAAAACCCTACAGTGGGCAATATCTCGAAAACGGAGTGACAGAAAAAAAAATAATTTTTTTTTCGGAATTAGCGACCGATTTACATGAGAAAAGGACAGTGGCATTCAAAGTACATATTGGCTGTAAACCAGTGTAATATATACAAAAACAAAAATTATTAAAATTATTATTTTTTGTTTTTATTAGTTTCCTCAAAAATAAGAAAAACACAAACACAAGAAGTTTTGACTGCTGACTATGTTATAGAAGCGGGTGTCTCCCTAGGAAGTGTGCTCGAACCCACAGTTTATGCTTTATATACTTCTTATAACATCAACATTTGCAGATGACACTGCAATTCTAAGTTACAACAAGTGTCCAAAAAAACCTTCAACTGATTGGGGGGAGCATTTGAAACTAATTATTATTGTTATTATTATTATTATTATTATTATTATTATTATTATTATTATTATTATTATTATTTTTATTATTATTATTATTATTATTATTATTATTATTATTATTATCATTATTATTATTATTATTATTATTATTATTATTATTATTATTATTATTATTATTATTATTATTATTATTATCATTATTATTATTATTATTATTATTATTATTATTATTATTATTATTATTATTATTATTATTATTATCATTATTATTATTATTATTATTATTATTATAATTATTATTATTATTATTATTATTATTATTATTATTATTATTATTATTATTATTATTATTATTATTATTATTATTATTATTATTATTATTATTATTATTATTATTATTATTATTATTATTATTATTATTATTATTATTATTATTATTATTATTATTATTATTATTATTATTATTATTATTATTATTATTATTATTATTATTATTATTATTATTATTATTATTATTATTATTATTATTATTATTATTATTATTATTATTATTATTATTATTATTATTATTATTACTATTAATATTATTATTATTATTATTATTAGCATTATTATTATTATTATTATTATTATTATTATTATTATTATTATTATTATTATTATTATTATTATTATTATTATTATTATTATTATTATTATTATTATTATTATTATTATTATTATTATTATTATTATTATTATTATTATTATTATTATTATTATTATTATTATTATTATTATTATTATCATTATTATTATTATTATTATTATCATTATTATTATTATTATTATTATTATTATTATTATTATTATTATTATTATTATTATTATTATTATTATTATTATTATTATTATTATTATTATTATTATTATTATTATTATAATTATTATTATTATTATTATTATTATTATTATTATTATTATTATTATTATTATTATTATTATTATTATTATTATTATTATTATTATTATTATTATTATTATTATTATTATTATTATTATTATTATTATTATTATTATTATTATTATTATTATTATTATTATAATTATTATTATTATTATTATTATTATTATTATTATTATTATTATTATTATTATTATTATTATTATTATTATTATTATTATTACTATAACATAATTCCGTAAAATGTGAGTGCGGAACGCTTGATTTTTTTTAAAAAATTCCGAGCATATTTTTAGGCATTTTCTGTTTTGTGATTTATTAAAACTTCAAAAACTTTATATTTTTTTTTTCATTTTGGAAGTTTCAGTTTTACAAAATATTTTTAAACATATTTCATCGTACCTACTATGGTTTCCGTTTTTACTTTGAGGCATTTTATGAGAGTATTTGGAACTAAAAATTATTATTTGAATAATTTAAAATCGAATAAGTGGAAACGGGCTCGTCATTTTTGACGGGAAAGAACTAGTTACTATAACATAATTCCGTAAAATGCGAGTGCCGAACGCTTGATTTTTTTTTTTTAATTTCATAGCATATTTTTAGGCATTTTTGTTTTGTGATTTATTGAAACTTCAAAAACTTTTTATATTTTTTCATTTTGAAATTTTTCGTTTTACAAAAAAATTTTAAACTTATTTCGTCGTACCTACTATAATTTCCGTTTTTACTTTAAGATATTTTATAAATATTTGGAATTAAAAATTGTTATTTGCACAATTTAAGAGCGAATATGTGACCCTCTCTGATATTTAATTCAGCTTAAAATCAATATTTCATGTTTTTTCTTTGTTAAAACCGGGCCTGTCATTTTTGACTGAAAAGAACTAGTAGAATCATAGTTTTCGAAATAGGGTATAAAAGGAAAGTATGTTACGTTTAAACTTCGATCGAAAACGCATCTTCGAAAAGGCTAAACAGTAAAAAATTAATTCACCAAAACGCCTGTTCTCACTCGCCTTACGTGAGTCGGCACATCGGATTAATTTTGACGTCTACTGGCAAAGGGGGTTGTGGGAAGATGGCATGTTACGTGATGCAGAGTTTTTAAAAATTTTAAAAAGTTTTGAATTAATTTTGACGTTCACGCTTTGAAGCTTGATTGTTTGTCATATTTTTGTATATTTCTCTTGTTTTATGGCGCAAATAAATGTTGTGTTGTATTGGTAGTGTTTTTTTTTATTATAGTTTGTTTTCTAACATAAAAACGGAAGAATTTAACGAAATTCGACAACAGAATCGATTGATTGGCCTCTGACGTCAAAATAAGGCGGCCTTAAATAAGTCGGTAGTAAGAACACCTGACAGATGGCTCTTGTCAAAATAACGCCATTGATCTGGCTTTTTTGAGTCGAGTGAGAACAGGCTCAAAGAGAAATTTCAAAAGAATTTTAATATTAATATAAAAAGAGAAAAAGATGAATTGAATCTAAATCCTACGGGTGTCAGGAGCAGATTTCATACAGAAGTCAGGAGGCATCAAAATCCAATCCAGTTATAATATTTTCTCCCTCTATCAAATATATGGTTTATAAATACATTCTGCATATCTGTGTAACAGTACCTTTCGAATGATATACGTTTCATTCGTCTTGATGTTCACATATAAATATAATATTTAATTAAAAATGTAACTTATTTTAGATACAAATTTAAAAGCTACATTTAAAAAATAAAACAAAAACAAATTGGCCATTTCAGCCCTTGAAAGAGACTTTGGCCGAGCTTCTTATGATCAATTGTGTTGTGTGTGTTATTAAATGTTTGCACACAATTGACCGAGAACTGGATCTATATGTTTTATGCCGACTCCGATCGGCTAAAGTTCATGTTCTCAAGAAGCTTGAGATTATTTACTTTCTGAGGTTTGCCATTGTCTGCAGGGAGGTGGTGACCGATCAGAAAAATTTTTTTATTGAAAAAGAGATGACTGGGGATCGAACTCGGGCTCCAAGCATGCTAAGACACACACTTTACCTGCATGCCACGGTCAAAAGCTACACTTGGTTCTAATAAAAAAAGTCTTCCTCTGTAATGAACTCAGGATGTATTTAATCTTTTAAAATGAGGAGGATGTATTTAAAACATAAAATGCAATCAACTTTTCAGAGTATGTTAACAAAAATTAATAATTTTACCACATATTAAACAACCTCTTCAATATATGCTTGACTTCGCCCCATTACTTAACCACATATCCGCCATCTCAAGTTAAGAACTGAGGCAAATTTTTCTGAATAGGCATAACACCTGACTTTCCCGTTTCCATAATAGAAAAAACTTAAAAAAGAAGCAAAAAAACAATTGCCTTAAAGATAAAATAAGCACTTTTTCCAAAAATAAAAATTATTGATATTGATTTGTAAAAAAAGGAAAACAAATATTAAAATATGTTTGTATTTAAAACCGTCTAGTTAGAAAAATATACAAATAATTAAACAAGCTTAAGTTCATCACTTTCATTGTCGTGTGTGGTAAAAAAAAAAAATAGGCTACACTATATTATTTATTGAAAACTACACAACTAAACACGACGATAAGCAAAGCTTGCCACTTGAAATCTTATCACGTATTGTATATATTGATAAGCAAAACCTAAAACACATTTTTATTTTTTACATAAAAAAAATTGTGTTAATAAGCATGCATTTTCATAATTTCTTAGATGTTTTAATATTCATTGATTTCTTTTATCGAAATGTTTATAGTAGAACTTTGTTAATGGAATGGTGGCTCCGTTGTACCTTATCTAAGCTTTTGCTTATGAATGCACAAATAAACAGTTAATATTATTTCTAAACTTCAGCCACGTTAGCACTGTGCCATCTCTATAGATATCACGACTAAAGTCGTTAAAGTACTGTTTTCATGCGATTTTTCAAAAACCTAAAATAAGTTTATCTAATGTTTAGTTCAACAATGTTTGTTGTTGGCGGCGATAATTGTATGCGCAATAATTCTTAGACTAATAAATTATGATTGCAATGTTAATTGATATATATATTTTTTTTATTTATAATACTTCCTATTGTGCGTTTTCATGAAACTTGAATTATATTTTGGAGTATAGCCACAATTTGTTTAATTTTTCACAATATCTTTACATAAATGGCAAAAAAACAAAATCTACGTTTGCCTAATAATGAAAAAAAAAAAATGTTTACTGCGAAATTGAATATTCATAAATTAAAAAATTTTAATAAATGCAAAACAAGAATTGCGAAGGAGCACAAAAATCGCTAAGACACGCAGAGTAGGCTATGGCGACGCAACATGTGCAAAAAAAATATAGCGCCTTTGTTATGCTTCAGTTCAATTAAACAACGGTGATCAGCCAGCAAACGGACGCACTCGTGTAAAACACGGAAAAATTTCATTCAAGGAATTGGCATTGTTCCGAGTTCTATTTTTAAATAAATGTCACAATATGATCAAAAACAGAAGAAATGGCATTAAAAAAAATTTCAATTGATCTACTAGTTTGTGCTCCAAAAAATTGTGAATTGCTGATGCATAAATCTCAGTATGTAACATAAGTTAACTCAAATTTGACAATATTAAAAGACTGCATAAAAAATTAGAATACATTTTAGAGTGTTGAATACAAAAACTTATGTTTAAAAGTCCTTTTTGACCGTGCGGTTAATATTAACCTAAATTTATAAAACAACACATCTATTGAAAAAATTCTAAAATCTATTTCTATTCTATCTCTAAAATAAAAACTTTTGAACAAGTTCTGGGTTTAGTTTTTGCATCTGTTATTTGTTTCAATTATGGTTCCGGTCAGTTCTATTTGTACAGGTGATGTCCTAAAAAAAAAATTCTTCTGCTCTTATTCTAAGGAACAGTTAAACTGTTCCATTAAAAACATATGTTAAAATCTAACTACATAGTACTTGATTTAAAAGTAAAATCACCTTTTGTTTTTTTATTCCATATAAATTTTTTTTTTGGGTAAAAAGTTATTATAAATCTGTCTTCAGTTTCTACATCGTATACGACAGCCTTTAGAAATAAAGATTGGATAGAAAGTTTGATCATCGGTGATTGCAAACATCGGTGATTGCATATCATTTCGACAAAGCAAAATCTGACCTTAGTTCTTCCGATTTGTTTGAAACTTTGGAGGTAAGTTTATTCTCATTAAAAAACATATTCTATGTTTTTAATTTTTTTTTTTTTGCAAAGTTATGCACTGTTAAAAACATTAAAAATTACAAAAATATTAAGTAGATGCATGTATTTAAACTGCTCTATCTCCTTAACTGTTATTCGTACAGAAAAATAAACTCAGGTATGGTTTGAAAACCGTGAATTGATCTTTCTGGTGGTGCCATTTGTTTATAGTTCTTCTATGGAAAAAAGTTTTTCTTTCTTATCCCGAAATTTACCATCATATTTTTCACAGTCGGCGCAACAACTTTTTTACCTTTTTAATATAAATTCGCATAAAGGCATTTATTCTGAAGATTTTTTTTAAAAAAGTGCCTACTTAAGTTTTAATATTTGTATACTTATAATTTTATTTTGGTATTAAAAAAGTAATTTTTCTTAGTTTATATTTATATCAATTCAATGCGACATTGATAAACTAATTAATTCAAGCAAAGAGGGACAGTCAATAACCCCCGATATAAGATCAGAAATAAATAAAAGTGACGCAATTGTTCGTCTTTTTTGGAGAGATTTTAAATTAATCAGTACACATCGGGCATTATAAGAGGGAATAGGATCATCAAAATGAATAGTTCTAACGGCAAAGCGAATAAAATTCTTTTGGACGCGTTCAAGACGTAAGATATGAGTGTCGTAAAAAGGACTCCAAATGAGAGAAGCGTATTGCAGCTTAGACCGCACTATAGAAGTATAAATTGCTTTAAAAGTGTAAGCATCTAAAAAGCTTGAACTGTTTCGCCGAAGAAAAGCTAATAAAGCATAGGCTTTGGCAATAATGTAGTACAAGTGGCCAATATATATGCAGTCACTCTTTGGGAGTAAGTTCTTCAAATAGATCATTATAAAAAATTAACATGTTCCAAATTTATGGCCATGTGTTTTACGACTCAAAGGATCAATTGAATGCGCTTTTGTGTAATCTTTCAAATTTGTATTTTCTTAAATTGTACAACTATTTCTGTCCTTAAGCTGCATAGTTTTAATATAGATACCAATCTTATGGCCTTGTAAATAAGTAACAAGTTTTTTTAAAAAAACAAGTCAGTTTTTTGACACCCAATTATAAAATTTTAAAGGCGAAGGACCTGAAGTTTGATTCGTTGAGTCACAGTGCACATATCCATACATACAAAAAATATTTTTTTTATGATGATCAATCACAAGATTCATTGGTTGCAAATGTACCTATATATTAAGTAAAGAACAATAATTTCTTTTATATCAAAATAAAATTTTCGATTTACAAATAAAGGAAAATTTAAGTAGGTTTTTTTTTAAAAAAATCATTGAAAATAGCAATCGTTGGAGATCCAACTTAAAATTTTGCCTAAACCTTAAGAATGAATGCCTTAATGCGATATTATATTAAAAAGGTGAAAAAGTTGTTGCGCCCACTGTGAAAAATATGATGGTACACTTCGGGATAAGAAAAATAAACTTTTTTCTATAAAAGAACTATAAACAACTGACAACACCAGAAAGATCTATTCAAGGTACCTAAACTATACCTAAGTTTCGTGTCTGTGCGACTTACAGTTTAGAAGATATAGCTGTTTAAATACATGTACTTATTTAGTTCTTTTATCATTTTTAATGTTTTTGAGAGTGTTTAACTTTTCAAAAAAAAAATTAACTTGCAAAGAAAAAGTACGCAGTTATTATATTTTTCAGATGAACAATCCACCAAAAAAGTTTCGGAAATTTCAAAAATAGTGATGTCAGAAAAGTATGCCTTTTGACATGGAATCACCGACATGCGTATTAAAATTTTCATTTCAATTTAAATATTCATATCTTTGAGTTTGAGCTAAAATCTGAATTTTTAAATCTGAATTATCTGAATTTTTAAATTCAAAATTAACCTTGAGAAAAGCATGAAGAAATTTATTTACCTTCGCGAAAAGTGAGTGTGAAATCTGTATCGCATTCCGAAGAACCATTATAATTATGAAATAAGTTGTGAAAGAAACCAGTTTTCTATTTTCAGATGGGAAGATAAAATAGATAAAAACAACAAGAGTACCACAACCAGTTCTTAATATATGTTTGTCACATGAATTTTGCAATCTTGTTTGCAAAAAAGCAAAAACATTAGCTTGGATGGTGATACTACTAACTAGCAGCTCATGGGTTCTACTTGGGTTGTAAGTAGGCCACAGCTTCTTGGCTGTGGTACAGGTTGATAATCTTTTCAATCTTCTACCAGCCATGACAAAGTTATAAGTGTCAATACTTCCTTCACTGTGCGCAGAGGAACTGCGACTAGTTCCGATGTTGCAGTGTCAAGGAAAGAAGCTAGCCTGGCCAGTTCATCTGCTTTTTCATGATCATAAATGTTCCTATGGACAGGAACCTATATTAGAGTAATGTCCAGCTGGTGACAACCGGGACAGGTCTTCTTTGCATTGCCTGAGTAGTTTAGAGTTAGTTTTAACCGAATATAGTTTTTTTGCAAGCGTTCAATACCAGATACCATTACCACCTCGTCATTGGCGTATGCTACGACTTTGACACCGTTTCTATTGAGAGTATTAGTATTTCATTCAAGGCTATAAGCCAGACAGGGGAGAGGTCACTCCTTACTGGGGTGTATCCCTGCTAATGAATCTAGTGGTTTAACCGTAGCCTATGTCTGCCAGTATTATTCTAGATCTAAGCATTCTGGAGCTTCAACAGCTACTCCAGTCGGATCATTATAAATGGTCTTTGTACTCATGTTCTTGAAAGCTGCTTCTATGAAGAAATTGGAAATAATTTTCCTACTTCTGCAAATTTTCTTTAAAACCTTTCCAATTTTTTGATTTCTTCATTAAGGGGACGTGACACCCTCAAAAAAGTTTCTTTTAATGTTTTAAAATGCCTATAAGTTGAATAAAAAACAAGATATGATTTTGAAAAATTATACATATATATATTTTTTAGTAAAAAAGTTACACAGAAAAAACTTTTTTGTTTTTTTTTTTTATTTAAATATATGGCTACTGGAATTATTTAAAAAAAACATCGAATCTATAACGACTGTTACCTCCACAGATTGTTATAAATATTACACGCATATGTACATTAGACCGGATCATTCTTATATGGATACAAAAAATTTCAACCGGTCGAGGTCTCAAAAGTTAGAGGAACTCATTAAAATGATTTCTGCATACTTTTTTTTCAAATCGGAGAAAAACCGCCGAAGCAATTTTGATTCTCCTGAAGGTCCTTTTTAGTAAAAAAAACATGTTTTTTGCTTATAACTTTTTATTTTGCACAGAACGCATGCCCAAATCTTCTTAAATGTTAAACTTCTTACTCATACTAACATTTTGACATAAAAAAATTGTTAAAATTTTGTTTCATTATAACTATTATTGACCATCAAAAATTGAATTTTTTGCTATTTTTAAAAAGGCATTTTTTTAAAACCGCTGTAAAAGACACATTTTTTATTAGATTTACGTGGAATTGATATTGTTGGAAAGGTATTAAGTTTTTCTTTCGTTCTGTGTATCGTTTTCATCAAAGCTATGTGATTAAAAAAAAAAAAATCGAAAACTGGACGATAAAGCAGTGAAAAAATTAAATTTATTGTTTGTATGAATAAGAAATGCTTCATTTTATCAGATTTCTAAAGTCGATTTCTCACATTCTGTCAGTTTTCGCACACAGCTTTGATTAAAGCGATACAAAAAAAGAAAGAAGAACTTAATACCTTTCCAACAATAACAATTCCACGTAAGTCCAATAAAAAATGTGTCTTTTACAGCGGTTTTAAAAAAATGCCTTTTTAAAAATAGCAAAAAGTTCAATTTTTGATGGTCAATAAGAGTTATAATGAAACAAAATTTTAACAATTTTTTTTATGTCAAAATGTTAGTATGAGTAAGAAGTTTAACATTTAAGAAGATTTGGGTATGCGTTCTGTGAAAAATAAAAAGTTACAAGCAAAAAACATTTTTTTTTTTACCAAAAAGGACCTTCAGGAGAATCAAAATTGCTTCGGCGGTTTTTCTCCGATTTGAAAAAAAAGTATGCAGAAATCATTTTAATGAGTTCCTCTAACTTTTGAGACCCCGACCGGCGGAATCTAAATTTCGATCCGGTCTAATGTACATGCAACTACCTTCAGCTGCTTCAGGGGTACCCTTGTAAATATTTACTTTAATAATTTATATATTAACTTAAAATTTTGTACTTATCTTTAATTTTGTTTTTTGTTAATATTTCTTGTAAAAATTTTAAAAATTAAAATTAAAATTAAACAAAATTTTATTGAAATTTAAACAAAAATGAATGCAAATATCGGCAAAAGTCTCAGTGTTAGGGATAAACGTCGGTTGGATTTTGTATTACAGTGTTTTTTTGGTTTTTAACAAATGTAATTTTGGTTTACCATTTCTATTGAAAATGTTATGTAAACTAGCCAGTGTAAACTAGTGATATAAGTTTTAATATATTTTATTCAAACAGCTATTTACACAAGAAATGTGTTATACTTTTCGATTACATGTTAATAAATCAATAAAAATCTAAAATAAATCTTTCTTGGCTGAGGTTTAATTTGAAATGGAAAAAGTTTTATTTGACATGGAAAAAGTTTTTTTGTAATGGAAAAGTTTAATTTGATTTGGAAAAAGTTTAGTTTGAAATGGAAAAGGTTGAATTTGAAGTTAAAAACCTGTATTTAATTTTTCAAAATGATATCTTATTTTTTGTATTCAACTTATACGCATTTTAAAACAATAAAATAAAAAAATGTTTGAAGGTGTAACGTCCCCTTAAATTCAAGAATTTTTACTCTTTTCATATCAGACAAGTTCTTTCCTCTCCGTATTTAATTTTTTCTCCCTTTTTTAAATTTTTTACAAAAAAAAAATTTGAATTAAAGATAAATAGTATTGTTAATTGAAGAAAAGTTTTTATAGAATGATTACATCCCCGGTTTACGAGAGTATTAAATGGTTGGAGAATCGAAATCCGAATACTCAAAGCATTCTGATGATTGCACAGTTCAATAACACTGGTTTACAAATAACGAAAAGTTGTTTGTACTTTGAATGCCACTATCCTTTTCTCATGTAAAATCGGTCGCTTATTCCGAAAAAAAATTTTTTTTTTTTTCTGTCACTCCGTTTTCTAGATATTGCCCACTGTAGGGTTTTCAACGAAAAAAAAAGTTGGTTCCACTTAATTGCATATATCTCCAGAACCAACAACAGTAATCAAACAAATGATATATCAAATAAAAGCTAATAAAATTTCTTACAAACAATGCGAACATAATTTTTTGCTCGAGCTATTAGTTTTGGCGGAATAAATTCAAATTTCGGGGATTTTTTTTATTTTTCAGAAAAATTTCCAAAAAAAGACAAAATAGTTGCAAATTTCGTTAAGAAATTAAAATATTTTGTTACTTTTGATACTTTTTTACTAAAAGCCTTTATTTTTCCAAAAAAACTAAGCTATTGTTGAAGAAAATCTATTGAGAAATGAAAAAGTTGTGTTCAATGGAACGAAAGAACCCAAATTGCGTGATTATCAATTCTTTGAATAATTTACATTATTCGTCGCCCATCATTCCTTTGTCCCAAAATCCTTGGTACCGATTCAAGATAATTATATTTTATGATTTTTAATATAATATTGCTCAAAGACAATTTTTCTTTTTATTCACAATTTTTTAAAAATAAATCATGGTTGCACTGTAGTGCAAATATGCAGTTTGTCTGTGTAAAAGCACAACATTAAAATTATCCTCGACCAACCTAATCAGTGAAAATATTTCAGTAACGAAAATATTTTGTAAACGGTTCAATGACCAAAGTTTGATAGTAAAATATATGAAATAAAACCTTGAATAACATTCGTTGGAATAAGAAACTTATCATCGCTAAACAGTCAAGGTCTGACTATACTTTTAATTTCTAACTCATGTTACTACATAGCATATGTGTCTAAGTTTGAATCTTAAGACCGAAACTTTTAACTATGAAATAAAAAGCTTAGTTTTAAGAAATTTTATAGTTTCTAGTTTTCATTTGATACACATTTAAGATAAAGCTTTCTATTAATAACTGTACTATAAATAACTATTAATAAAAAACTATTTTCAATTTCTTTCTCGCAGGTTGACTTAGAGCCCGAATTGAGCATAAATATACAACAAGAGTGAGTAAACATGTCAATATTTATGACCACTTGAGTTTTTTGTAATATAAATTGAATAGATAGATGCATCATAAATTATAAATATTTTATTAATACATGTGAGAACTAAAAAACATGTTTAATAACCAACAGAACAATTCTTATCGTTATTCCTAATTAAATGTACAACTAATCATAGTTAATACCCCTGCGTAGCTATTGCTGTTTAACGTAACATAAATTAAACGTTTGTTTGCTCTAGTCCACTCAAAATTTATTTACATAATGATGCATTGTTGTTTGATAAAAATATAATCAAGTTTTTTTTTCTGAATAAAATTCTAAAAATAATTTCACAGAGCTGAGGGTCAGGAAACCATACAGCTTTCTGAGGAAAATGTAAATCCTGGAAAAATTAAATTGGGACCGAAGGATTTTGAATTGAAGAAAGTACTTGGAAAAGGTGGCTATGGCAAAGTTTTTCAAGTAAGTTGCATAAAACATGAATTTTTGTTAAATATATTTATGAATACAAATATTTGTTTCCTTACTAAATAAGGTACGCAAAACAGCAGGACGTGATGCTAACAAATATTTCGCAATGAAAGTGCTAAAGAAAGCATCTATTGTAACAAACCAAAAAGATACAGCTCACACTAGAGCCGAAAGAAATATACTTGAAGCAGTGAAGGTGTGATTTATTTTATACAAAACTTGAATATAGTGATACTTATGATATTGTCTTTTTTTGAATCCGCAACAGCATCCGTTCATCGTCGAACTTGTTTATGCATTTCAAACTGATGGCAAACTTTATCTTATATTGGAGTATTTAAGTGGCGGAGAACTATTTATGCATTTAGAACGTGAAGGCATATTTTTAGAGGATACAACATGGTATGTTTTAAATTAAGTTTATAAATTAATTAATTTTTAAGTTCTTATAAATAGCGTCATAACTTGTTTAGAGCTGCTTGTGTTGAGACCTTAGATTTCACATGTTCTGTTTTATAAGTTATTGTAGAGAAAATATCGTCACCTTAACTCCAAAAAGCCCTAACAACTGTTTTTATATTTTCATAGTAGAATACGAAAAAGTTGTAAAAAGGCACATATTTTAGCTTTAAGAACCACACTTTCTTTTGAATATCGTTAATAAAATTGCTATTTTTAGAAATATGAGTTTGAAATACTGTTAGATGACTTAGTTAAATTAAATTAATTTTAATAAATCAATGTTAGAGATTTTTGAATTTATGTGACGATATGTTGATATCAAACTCGTTAGACTCAAAATTTCGGCCTAGTACTTAAATAGTTCAGGCGATTTTATCTGTTAGTGAAATATTTGTCATAATTTTTATGGATAATTCTTTTTTAGTAATCTTGAACTGAGTTTAATATAAACAAGTATAAATTAGCACATATTTTCTTTTGACCATTATGATAATGGCGTTTAGGAGGTTTATACCTTGCCTTACCTTATTTTAATTTTCTAAATTACCTTATTTTAATTTTTCGAAATTTTTATAACCACGTTTAAAGTTCGCAAATAATATTTATTCGAGGTATTTGATATTATTAGAGCCACCTTAAAAAATGTATATCCGCAGTTTTGGGTTAAATAAAAGCATTGTAGTGTTTTTTTTGCATCACAACAACTTTATTAATAAAAATCAAGTTATAAAGCATAGGAAAATATGAACATTAAAATTTTATAATTGAAGAACAATATATTAAAAATATATTTGCTGCAATAACTCCTGTAGCTTGTTTAGAAATAGATTATATGCATTTGGTGCAGTTGAATTTTATGGATTCATTTCGGTGCCACACTTTAATCTAGCGCTCTCTTAATTGGTGTTTAATTAACTGGCAACGTATTCCTTGGAAATTTCACGCGTCATGAGTTCCCAAAAGTTCTATATTAGGTTGAGATCCGGAGAATTTCCGGGTCTGCCAATTAAAATTAACTTTTTGTCATTCAGGAATTGAAATTAACTTTTTGTCATTCAGGAATTGTATGACTTTCTTAGCCTTATAACCAAAGACAGAATTGTTCCTTCAACAATGTGCAGTCGGCATGTGCCTTGGCTCCTGATAACTGACTAAACCATGACGCTTAGAGTATTCTCGCTTCACATTGAAGTCATCTTTAAATTTATCACCAGATCTTCTAATGAATTGAGATTTATCAGATAAAATCTGTACTGAGGATTAATCGGAGAAGCAAACCCTGGATACATTATTCAAAATAAGTTCATTATTTAAATCCATCCAAATATAAAATTTTTAATTCAAGGATATGCAATTTACATATTTTTCTAATCTTATATGGCCACTTTTCGTGTTCTTTAGTTCAATTTAACTTTTTGCTGCTTTGGCGGTGTTAAATATATTTTTTGTGAAGTTTTTTTCGGTCCACTGATTCTCTTGATACAGAAGAAATCGACGCTATTTTTCTTTGAGAGTGTTCAGTATTTTAAAAGAGCGTTTTTATGTTCGAAATTTGACTTGGCGACAGGTCCTTGACCTTTCCTATAGTTAAAATGGGATCTTTCAATAAGCAATTAAAAAATATGTAATACCACACAGTAAAAAGGGACAATAAACAAAAAAAAAATTTTCACGCCTTCACTATATCAATAAATCGCTCAAAAAGTAAAACAAAAATCTAAAAACTATTTTAATTTAATAATTCACATCTGAAGCACGTTGCATTCATGCACTTTTTCGAATAAAATAAATGTTACTCTTACGAAATGTGGCGAGCCAACGAATCCCGAGTTCAAACCTCACTTCGGGAGGAAGTTTTTTCAATAGAAATAAATTTTTCTGTTCGGCCTGTTCTGTTCTGAGAGCAACTCCCCACACAACACGGCAGATGAATGGCAGATGCCCAGGACAAAAACCACCATCTTAATATATAAAAGACAAGCGTCATGTTCCGTGCCATAAATCGCTCAAACTGTTCATAGTTGTTATTGCTATACTTTTGAGCCTGTTCAGCCTGAACCAGAACCGGTTTTACTCATACTGTACATAATTATTGCTCCAAACCAAATTCTTGCTACAATGTTTTTTATATGAACAAATTGTCAGCATAAAAGTATGCACACAAAATTTATTTAATTTTTATCAGTAAGGACACATTGACGACTGAATGTAAAATTGTTGTAATATCGCTAGTTAATTATTTTGAATACGACCCGTCGTATGACGGGCTTCTATACTAGTAAAGAATAAACTATAGAATATTTTTACTTAAGTTTTTTAAGCTGCTTATTAGTGTATTATTTTATAAAATACATTTTTCTTGGGCCAATAATTTTATTAAGTGAGTTAACAAATATAAAGCTAAAGCATAAGAATGTATATTTTAGGGAAAAATACAAAAATTGTGGAGTGTAAATAATCCCACTGTGCCGAATAAGGGTTAATACATACATATAAGAAAGTGTCTGGGTGTATATTTAAAATAAAATTAATAAATCAATGAAAAACATTATTTATATTTAACTTTAAGAATTCTCACATTATTTTCTGTAATATTGTATTGTGGCCTACAAGGACTTTTAAATAACAAAGAAGAATTATGAAGAAATTAATTAATTTTCTTTTCTTAACACTTTTAGCTTCTACTTGAGCGAAATAATATTGGCATTAGGTCATTTACACAAACTTGGAATAATATATCGTGATTTAAAGCCAGAGAATATATTACTCGATGCACAAGGCCATGTTAAATTGACTGATTTCGGATTGTGTAAGGAGCATATACAGGAGGGTATAGTGACCCATACTTTTTGTGGCACTATCGAATATATGTAAGTGTTAAGTAATATATTGTTGTTGGTGTTATTATATTATTATATTACTTAAGTAATATATTGTTGTTGGTGTTATTAAATTGATTTTCTTTTAACAAAATTGCAGGGCTCCAGAAATCTTAACCAGAAGTGGACATGGAAAAGCTGTTGATTGGTGGTCATTGGGAGCTCTTATGTTTGATATGCTCACTGGTGTCGTAAGTATTTTTTATATATCGTTTAAAAAAATGTATGCTTTAAATTACTGCGTATTTTTTTTTAGCCGCCATTCACTGCAGAGAACCGAAAGAAAACAATAGAGACTATTTTGAAAGCAAAACTTAATTTACCTGCCTACCTCACACCGGAAGCCAGAGACTTAGTACGTAGATTAATGAAACGCCAGGAACCACAAAGACTGGGTAGTGGTCCCGAAGATGCAGTTGCTGTGCAGTCACATCCATTCTTTAAACATGTCAATTGGGATGATGTTCTAGCAAGACGCTTAGAACCACCAATAAAACCAATTTTGGTATGTCTAATAAAAGCGGTTCACTTTCAAGCTGCTGCTGCTGCTTTTTATGGTACTATTTGTTTTGTAATCTTTTTTATTTTTACAGAGAAGTGAAGATGATGTTTCACAATTTGACACAAGATTCACAAGACAAATTCCTGTCGATTCGCCTGATGAAACCACACTTAGTGAGAGTGCCAATTTAATTTTCCAAGTAAGTTTAATATCTTTGTAAGCTGTTTATGAGTTGTCTTAAATATCTAAAATATCTACTCATAATATTGAGAGCGACTTAATAATACATATATTAAGTGAACAACGCTAAAATAATATAAATTGTTATTACATAAATTTTATTTAAGGAATCATTCTTTGATAATATTGGTATGGATTTATTATTGTATATGATTAAGGTACTATTACAGTGTGAAGTTATTAAAAACAACACCTTTTTTATTGATTTTTTTACATAGTACTATTAAAGTATTTAATTCAAATTTATTTACATTATATATAGTTGAAGTTGAAGATATAAAAAAAATATTTTGTTTTGTTTTTGAATTTGTTGTTTATTTTCTAGAGGTCGTTGAAGTGGGCGTGTTTAAAAAAAGGTTGCGAGTTGGTTTCTCGTCTCCAGCATTTTCAAGGCGTCGGAAAGTAAAAAATCAAAGTGCATTCTTCAGTAAATGGTTGTAGTTGAGCACTCTACCTACGCAAATAAAAAAAAAAATAAAAAATAAAAAAATGGCATGCGTTGAAAAACAAATTTACAAAAAACCCCTCTTTTTGGCAGAAATTCTTAGCCGTAAAAAAACAAAATATAAAAGTGTCTCGGCTTTTTATAGGTAGAGTGCTTAACAGAGTCTATGAAAATCACAATGAATCAAGATTCATCGAAATCGATCAAGCAAAACTCGAGATATCTTAGAAACCAATTCAAAAAACTTGTTTCGAGAAAAACGCGATTAGATTTTCTTCTATGAACGATTATATATGAATAAATGCGTGACATATAAATAAAATGTATGTTATATCTTTTTTTTTATTTGATATTTTTTTCTTAAATTTCGTATACGTATTCTTAAGACCTTAAAGAACCAGATTATAAAAAAAAAACAAAAATTATTTTTCAGTTTTTACACGCTGTAATAGTACCTTAAATAAAACACTAAAAATAAGTGCGTTCAAACGACAAAATTGTGGTGATATAACTTATTAAAGTTATTCATAACAAAAAAAAACTCACATTGGACATGCACCATCTTGTTACGTTTTGCGTGATTGCAACCGGTTTACTTTTAGACTCAAAGTTGTATACAAATTTAGACCCAACACGGCTTTAGGTCTTATCTGGTTTTTGATTAAAGTGAGTTGTTTTGAAATTGAAAAACGCAATTACTATGTAATTTTTTTTATTACTAAAATTTCAATAAATAAATGTTTTAACAACTTTAATTAACTATATAATACACATTAGTAAGTGGCATCACACTGAAAATGTGGTTGTTTCAGTGGTATACCTGTTGGACCATCATAGTACTCACAAAAATTTAAGCCAATCCTTCGAATTGGATGACAGTTACTCTCTGGGTTGCCCCATTTACCTTTAAATGTCAACCAGTTGGGTATAAAGGATCGCCCTAGAATATTTATACTAATATTAAAAATAATTGAAGTAAATTAATCATCGTACCATATGTTTTCAAATTTTCATAAGTTATATCCACTGCTTTCCATGTATTCCAAGCCGTACCAAAGCCATTTATATCATACAAACGAGCTACCTTTACAAAACGATGTTTACCCGGCGCTGTCCAAAGTCCATGTGAACCCTTAGTGAGTGAATTAATGTGAGTTTTTATGCAACGCTCTGAAAAGTCAAACAAACCTTTGCCGCAAATAATACTGGATGGTTATTAAACGTTGTTACTGTTTTTGGAAAATTCGGTTGTTGCAAAATACCTTTGCGTGTTTCTTGCTTTTTAAATTCAAAAGAGCCGGTTAGGTAATTATATTTGTAATAGGCGCCAGCATCATGTGCGGAGACATACATTGATTCTGGTTGTGCAGCACCATTAAAAAAGAGGCTCATGTGTTCCCAATCACCTATATGATTGCCTATATCCTTGCGTTTGCCAAGGCAAAAACCATACACGGCTGGAAATGGTATGCGGCCCAAGGGTCCTAAATTTAATGTGCACATGTTCTTACCCTGTGTGATTGCGAGAGAAGAAAAGAAAAGTAATAAGAAAGTATTCATAGTCTCAAGCAGCTATTCTGTAAAAATAATTGTAATAAGCTTATTGGATGAAAACAATTAAAGCAGTTTCCAAACGTTCAAGTTATAAAATTTCTAAGCATCGCACAGAAATCATAAAAGTTCCTATGACTTACCTGAGAGCTATATTTTTCTATATTTTTCTACACATCAGAGTTTTTATTCTAGCTAATCATTCCCTTGTACGACACATGAGCATTTAAAGTTCCATTTTCGTACTCGTTCACGTACGCGTACTTTTTGGCATGTACACGGAATGAAACCTCATTTCAAAGTCTCACCAAAAAGTACGTGCTCGCGGACGAGAACGATAATATATTTTTTAAGGTACGCGCCCGCGAGCCTTTTTCCTGTACCTTTTTCTTCGTACGCTCAGGAAGGCACGTGAGGGGACCTTTCAGAACTCTGCTTAATGCCACTAAAATTATGCAACTAGAAAACAATATCAACAAAGTTCCCTTCATCCTTGCCATAACTTCAAACGCAACAAAAAAAAATTAATTTTTGAGTACAAATCCTGACTACACAGATCAGTTCCATGACCATTCGTTAGATCAATTCCGACTTTAGATTTAGATTCTACGCTGCAATTATTTCCAACTTCTCGACAACAATCACAACCACATTTTTGTAGAATGTGTTCTTTTTCACGCTGAATTATTAAAGTTATTTTAAGAAGTAAACGCTTTTATAGCAACTACCATTTTAGACATACCGATATTGCGATGATTTTACGAAACATCACCGCTGATATGTTCGATTTTTTCACTTTCGCTTCCATCCTCCTCAACCAAGAGCAGAAAATTAGAATTGTCGCAATATCGACAATGTCTAAAATAGATGTAGGGAATATTTTTCCAATGTTTAGTCAGCAATATTTTTCACAAGTGCTGCCCTTTCTGCCAATATATGTATGTAGCTTATAGATTTTTCCAAACCAATAGTTACGTTAATTAGCTTACTTATTATAACCTTAAACATGCATTAAGTAAATCATTGAAAAGTTATTATAGCTAAATACCTGACTATACGGGTAGAACATCCAATATGTTACATGAAACGATGGAAGTTTGTTCTTGACTTTGTGCTTTTGTTGAGATTTTGTTGATATATTGTCTAAATTGATTCTGTTGTCAATTTCATCGCTTGCCCCGGTGAACCTTACATTATCAGCCAGATTAGCAATAAAATTGTTAACATCAGCAGACGCTGTTGGTGATACAGTGTTTGAGTTTAAAGTAGCTGCAGACGGTGTTGGTGGTGTCTGTGTCAGTGTCGGTAATGCTGTAACTGGTGGCTCAGGACTTGTTTTTTGACCCATCAAGCTTAATTGTAAGGTGGCTTCACGTGGTGGTTTTGGTTGACCTACGCTGCCCACAGGATAAAGTCGCGATGCTCTACGTACTGTGTTGTTACGTTCTTCGAAAGGATCCAGAGACACTGGTATATAAGGAACTCTTGTGCTTTGCAAATATTGTTGCAATCTTTGCGTTTGAAATTGCTGTTCGTAAGACTGTTCAATTTCGTATGAATTTGTTATTGATTCGCTGGCTATGTGTGGTTTTTGAGCTTTATCGCAGAGGTGAACAACTGCATAAATAGGTACAGGATTTTCAGTGGGATCGCGCCCGTACAGAAACGAGTTGTCATTCTCTAAAAGTTCCTCTAAAAAAAGGATATTTTTCATTAGATAATAAATAAAAATGTTACATCTGCTTTTTACCGATTTCAGCATTAGTTACAAGATATGCTTTTTCCGAATTATCTCCAAATGGCATGTTGCCCATTAAGCTTTTACTCTTATCCGCCGGATGTACATGATCCAAGAACTCTTCCACGCCTAGTGGCAAAAATTTTTCCTCGGGTGCCAGCCATACGACTGGAGCCCATTCCTTGATCAAACGCTCAACTGCAAAAAAAAAATAGGAAACAAAACATTGAGCCGTTTGTTATGAGCTGCAAGCATACAACATGATATTTAAGCTAAATAATCTTTCAATACAAAAATTTAATGGACGGATGAGGTCCACGTACTTAGCGATGAGCGCATGAACGACGTGGGTGCTGAACAATTTATCTGATCATATGTAAAAATTGAAATTCGCTCATCGCTCAGTGCGTGGTCGACCTCTAACAGCACTCATTTAAGGTTATAATATTTTGTAATATTTTAAGCATATTTTTAAAAAAATAATATCAGGCTTTCTGGTAAAAAATAACGTTTTTGACACATCAAATGAGTTTTTTCTAAATCGTTCGTCGGACTAAGTACCTCTCAAAACCGAGTTCTTAAAATTTAATTTGAAATGTTAACTAAGAAATTTATATGTGAGTTTATTGAGTTCGCAAGTCACTTTTCGTCATCTTAAAATTTACTTTGAAATATAATCAGAAAAGTTTATATTTATACATTAAGTTTAGTTTTATACATGAACAGATTTAATATAGAAAGTGTCTTAATTTTTGCCAAATTTTTGTGAAGAAAATTTGTTTTTTACAATAATTTTGTATCGAATCAACAGAGAATATGTGTGAAAAGGTCGAATTTCAGCCATTGTCGAACTCCAGTATATAAAAATTAATGTGTGTATGTTACAAATAGACTCCGAAACCGCTAAACCAATCGTTTTGAAACTTTCAGGGAAACTGTGGCAAAGTCTTGAGAGTGTTCCTGTGAAGTTTGGTACCGATAGTGCATGGGGGCGTTGCACCTCCTATAAAATCAAACTTTTCGGTATAACTTTCGAATTATAAGTCACACATTTATGAAACTCAGAACGAATATAATATTTAGTAGTGTTCTTTGACTCGAAATGGAGTGAGAATTGTTAAAGGAGTGCGGCACAATCCATACTATTCAAATGCTTAATATCAAAAAGCTTTGGGACTAAATGACGCATGACATTGACACTTAGTATAAAGTTACTTATTGGCCATGTCATTCTATGGAACAGGCCTTCTAAATTGGAACGGGCATTGTAAAACGGGATGTGTAGGCGTAACAAGGTGCGCCGGAAATATATTTTACATATATAAAAATGTAAATTTTGTCATATTTTGCTATTTTTTGACTTTAATATATATGAAGGGCTTATTGTAAAAACATGATATGCCACATAAAAAATATTTCGAAATAATCGACTTAAAGTTTTTAAAAAATGTATATTTGTATGAAATCATAAAAAAACTTACAAGAACTATAACGTATTACCCGAAATTGATCAGGTAATGGTAGCAATATTTTCAGTGGATATTGATAATGCATCAAGGAACGTAATGAACATAAAATATGAACTTTTAAAGAAGTGTGGCATATCATGTTTTTGCAATAAGCCCTTCATATAATAGTGACAAAATTCAAGTTAGATATTCGTTAAGCTCACGATAAATCTGATATTGTAGCATATATATTATCTTTGAACAATGAGTTTTAAAGGCTGTAGGTATACCCTAAGGTATTACTCAAAATTTGTATTTTTGAAAAAATTTTTATAAACGACCCCATAAGACGATTTCTAGCTTTCCAGCTTTTTCGATATAATTTTACTGGCCTATATCTAAAACGACCATTCATATTTTTTTCAAATGTGGACTTCTTTTTCATTTTTAAAAACAATCGCTCAGATATAAATCAAATCAATATTAAAGGGTGTCTCAGTAAGATAGCACTTTATTATTTCTAAATAAAAACGCTTATTAATCTGACCGATGACGCGTCGGATCTCGGATTTGTGCTCAGGAATTGTTTCTAGTTTATTCGTATAATCTTGTGATTTCAGAAAACCCCAAAGAAAAAAATCGCAAATTTCTTCAAATTTTTTGACTACTCATGGTTGACACATTAGGTGCACTTTCTTTACTGAAAATTGTTCGAAGATTGCGAGCGGTCTCAGCATAACTTTCCAAATTTTTGTAATAACTTTTCACAATTATAACGCGTTGTTCTTTCGTAAAGCGCTCCGTTTTTAATAATCGGAATAAACATATGTTCCAACTGCCAAATTTCAGAGTTGCCACTTGTACAAAAAAAAATAGCACTAAATTTAAAAAGTGCACTCTTACTGTGACACCCTTTATCAGTGTTTAACATGCGTATCCACGGATTTTATAATTCTCTATATCGCACACTAAATACAAAACAGTCACAACTCAAAAAACATGACTTTTCAGGAGAAGCGAAAAATAAAACCCTTTGGTTGATACTACAGAAGAAAAGCCATTTTTATTTAGTCACACAAACTTCATTCTTCCAGTTAATGAAGAAAATAATGAAAAAGATACTGAGATATGTGTTTTGTGAATTGATTTATAACAAAAAGTCGGTATAAAAAAATTTTGAGTTGTGACTGTTTTGTATTTAGTGTGCGATATGTACTCCCTATTCGTATCGACAAGCAAAGCTAACGCGGCTACGCATGACATCTTAGTAGAAAGTCTTATGAGGAAATTGAAATGGGCTGGCATCTGTACTTAGAACTATCAAAAATTTTTTTATTTTCAACGTAAATCTTAAAAGTATTAAACTGTGATAATTTTATTAGCTTGTACCGAGCATTTTTTTTCATTGCTGTCAACTGTAAATAATTTGTGTGTGTTTTTTTTTTAATCATGCG
The DNA here is from genome assembly GCA_958299015.1 of Tetanocera ferruginea. NCBI lineage: Eukaryota > Metazoa > Arthropoda > Insecta > Diptera > Sciomyzidae > Tetanocera > Tetanocera ferruginea. The sequence continues at coordinate 110,606,065 of OY282644.1, read as the reverse complement.
ATGGATCTGCCCCAATGTGCTGCGCTTAACCTTAGTTTACCATCATTTAAATATTTACAATATTTTGTTTGTGGTGTTTATTAAAGGCGGATAACCTTCGTTGCACTAACAGAAAGATAAATCTTAAGCTAAACAACTCTCTGGAACTAAATACTAAAGAAACACATAATTTTCCAAAACATATGAATAACAATGCATATCATTCATAATGACTGGCAGTTTTATGTGTTATTGACCTAACTATTAGTTTTTCTTAAGCTTACAATGATTTTTTTTTTAAGTAACCTCTCCATTATATTGTTCATTTGAATGAAATATGCGTAAAACAACCTTGAAGAACTAATTTATTATACAAAGATTAAATGCTTCGCAAGATACGCCGCACATACTCTTTCTCCAAAGAAGTCATCATTAAGAAATAAATCAAATGCAATTCAACTTACTTCAACTAGTTTTCCCCACAAAACTGAATATGCACTGATGGTTAAAAAAAAAAAAAATAAAAAATTAATGTAATCGGGACGGAAAAAATGTAATTTTATTGTTTTATTTTTAAGCTTAAGGAAAGTAGTGAGAGGTTTAGGGTTTAATGGCACGACTAACAATTGTTTATTATGATCCATACCTACTTCTGTATCTAATGTTGCAAACTCCTTGGATCTACTATTGTGTCTGCTGTCGCCACTATCGATGAAAGTGGGCGCAGACGTTGTCATTATTGTTGACGTTGTTGTTGTTGTTGTTGTTGTTGTTGTCGTTGCTGATGCTGCTGCTGTTGTTGTGGATTTTGTTGTTGCTGCTGTTTTAACAACAGGCCAGGTTTTATTCGCAGCACTTGTTGCTACTACAACTGCAGCTGAATCAACTATTTGAATTTGAGCAATTCTCGCTGCCAAAAGTAGTGAATATAACCAAGCTTTCCATAGCAATAAACAAGAAGTGCGGCAACGACGTTGACTCTGTTGACTTTCTTTGTGTACAAAAGTCGGCATCATAAAATTTTATGTTTCATAAACTTTTCTATGCCTCTTATTAAGTGAAATTTTTTTTCTGCGTATTTTATTTTGTTCAAAATCCTTGAAATAAAAATTTCGTCGTTATATTTTTGGCATACTTTATCGTTTTTTTTTTCACACAAAAATACTACACAAATTTATGTACAAATCACTTCCACTTTTGATTGATTACGATTATGTAAAGCAGTAGGCTTACCTACTCTATACCACAAGCACATTTGCACGTTTGAAAACACTTCCGAAGCAAAACAGTAACTTAAACTGTTACTCTTGCAGCTCTAATAAAAAATTCAACCCAACACACAATTGTTTCGAACCGTTGATGTTTAACCTGCTGCAGTTAAATAAAAAAAAAGAAAACAAAATTGCACATGCTGTGGATATCTTGAATGTGTTAGCTAGCAGCATGTTGCAGATGTAGAGCCAAAACAAACTAAAAACGTGCGCCTTACTGTGTACCTGACAGCATGGATGCACTGTAGGGTAAAAATTTTGCATAGTTAAATTTAATTTCTATTAAGATTAAACAATATTTAGTAAATTATTAGTAAAATTGAATACTAGCTACAATATATTTGGCACCTCCCGTAATTGTTGTAGCAACATAATTGCAAAGAATATTTGGGTTGAGGCAAAACATGTTTCGAAATTAACGAGTGTGTTTTTTTCAGATCAAAGCTTATGTGCTAAATTTTAAAACATCACTAATATATAGACTTTTCTAGGGTAAAGAGGTGGACGCGAGAACTGAGGACGAAAAGAAGGTTCCTGCGGTGCCTCCGTAAGAAGTTTCAAAAAGCCAGAGTGAATGGGTATGGGAGTTATCTCCGCACAAGAAAATGCTTGTAAGTGTGAAAGAGAGCGAATGAAAAAACTTGGAGTACAGCTTGGAGTACGTGCATCCCACGTGGTGTATGGCAAACAAAAAAATCTGTGGGCAAAAAATACCGGCAAATTTTTATTTAAATTTTTATCGGTATTCCGATAGGGACATATCAAATTTTGATATGTCCCTGTCGGTAATTGACATCTGTGCCAAATTACACGTCAAACTATTCATTAGTGCTTGAGATATGCGTCCTTTTGCAAATAGCTAAAAGTGAATTTTTCATTATTATAAGGTCTGACACTATTCAACAACGCAGTTCCATTAAATTTTGTGTATGGAATGAAATTTAGGGTGTCGAAACGTTGAAAGCTCTATCGAAAACAAGAGTTTATGAGCGGTACAAAATGTTCAAAGAGGGTCGAGAAAGCGTTGACGACGAGGCATGGCCAGTACGACAATCAAAATCAACATCAACTGATGAGTTGCTACACGTCAACAAAATCAAAGAATTGGTGCTACAAAATCGTCGATTGACAGTCCGAGACCTTGCTGACCATAGTGTATAGGACTGAGAGCCGAAAGCCAGAATTATCAAAAAAACACTGAACGAAAATGAGTGACAAAAAGAGACGTCAAACTGACTCATGACAATTCTGACTCTGAGAGAGAGAGAGGATTGATAGCTTTGGCAGCTACCTTGTTTATTCCACCATATTACTGAACTTGTTGGAATATTGGAAGGCTCATTGAAAACCGGTTTGAGTAACCATTTGGGCCTCAGAAAAGTGAAATCTCAATTGGTGCCAAAAACGCTCAATTTCATGGAAAAAAATTGGAAAAACGACAGATTTGAGGAGGATGAAATGAATTTAGAAGAATAAATAAAGATTTATTTTGATTAATAAACAAATTCCCGATATTTTTTGTTCACATAGAATGTCATGGCCGGAGCAGAACCACAAGTATCAGTTCAAACCGGCTTGGTGATAAAGTTCTTGAGAGTATTGAGAGATTGCGTTCGTGTTCTCTTGGAATAATTTTTTGCGAAAGTGGAGAGTGAAATCTATTCTACTTTTGGAGAATTGGTGGATGCTCCTGTCTTGTAGATGGTTGAGATTGATTACGGACTCAGGCGATTCAGTAGAAGTCGGAAGTCTCCTGGTTTGTATGGTAAGGCGGAAGAGCTATGTAAAACCATCTATAAGCTTATTCCTGAATATCTAGAGGCATACTTTGTATGTAAAATGAGTGAATAATGGCTATTTCCCCAGTGTTGAGGGAGTAGCTAGACTGATTGTGCTTCTGAGGTCACCTGCTAAACAAAGGAGTAATCCTCGCTTTATCCTTCTGTCAGTGCTTGGAGAGTTGCTGGAAAAGGTGATTGTGCAGCGGCTTCTGGAGTGTGAGAATTATTTTTCGTATGAGCATGAGTATGATTGATGCGTGGATTGAAGCAGTTCCAAGTACGTTTTGGGGCTTTTCATTAATTTCAAAGGGGCACTAAATTGCTATACCAGTGCTGGTATAAAGTCTTTGAGAGGTTGGCTGAGTTGGGTTATCGAAAAGGTAAACTCTGGAATAGTTGTTTTTTGCGACAAACATGCATGCGCCATTGGTGGAAATTAATGTCTCTGATTTAACGTTGTTCGGACTTGTGCGAATCTGTGTGCCATTTATTTGGAACCTAAAAAATCTCAACAAATCGACATGTTCTAAAGCGATAACGTAACAAGCGACACATTTTTTTAAGCTCAAAAGTGTTAAATTACTTAATTTTTTCTTTCACTTTTCACTTAATCGTATGTAGCACGCGCGCGAGAATAAACTCTTGACACTTACAGCATTTTGGTCATAAAATAATGTACGACGTTATGGTTTTATAAGAATTTGTTCTAAGCCCGCTTTTAAATACCTTTGTATGTTAGCGGGTTAAAATAACAACTTATTCATGACTTTCAATATTTTGCCATAATAATTAACAATTTGTTACACTGTTCAATATGTGCGAAAGCAGTTATAAATGCATTTGTTTGAGAAGAGCGTAACGAGAGTTCGATCGATACACCTATTCAATGTTGCCTGGAATGGAAAAAGTATACAACAACAACACCAACAGATATCCACAAATAATTCGCTTTACTAACGTAAATACAACTGCCGTTGTCCCAATTACTATGAAGCGGGCAGCTTGGTTCAGTGTGTTGTGGTTATTTTTTTTACGTTTTTTTTTATATTATTTTATGTTGATTGGTCATATCAAGAGGAGGTATGGTGCAGGAGGAAGTTTCTCTAGTTTTTAGCACGCGGTATTCGTTGTGCGCAAGCGTACATGTTTGATGTTTAATCACTTTGTTGTTTGATATACTATAAAAGTTTTGCTTTAAATCACACAGGTGAATGAGTGAGTGAAAGAGAGAAAGCAAACTAAAGGGAGCAGCATTAAAACGTGCAAGCGTGTGGGAGTTACATTTGTGTTAAGTTAGAATATTTCATTTGTTTACTTTTATTGAAACGCGATAAAACAAATAAATAAAAAAATATAAAATATTAAAAAAAAAATAAATCAATGTCTGTCTGTCTGTCGTCTCGCTTTCCAATGTCTTAAAGCAATGTTGTTTTTTGTTTTTGGTTTCTTATTCGTATTTTGTTAGTTGCTCTTGTAGCTGCACAATAACTCCACGCTATGTCGTTTAACTTAACATGATTTAACTAAACAAAACCGACGACGAACTGATCACTTTGAGTTTGCGCGGCAGACTGATCTTTGTTTTATGCCTAGTGAAAGAAGTTATGGTTATTTTATTTAGTAGCGTTGCAATTCAAGAAAATTTGTTATAAGAACCAGCAACGCTCTTCAGTTCATATTCAATTTATATTTTTCTGTTTAAAAAAAGCTATAGTTTTTTTTTTTGGAAAGGTAAAACAGTTAAAATTTTCTTTAGGTTTTTTATAAAAAGTTTACTTAACTTATGACATATGTATAACTTTTTAATGACTTTTGAGATTAATGACTTTGCTTAACACAGTCGGTTAAAAAGAAAAATCCCAGCAGTTAGCTATTTATCTCCACATAAAGGGTTAATATTTTGCTTCAAAGATAGTTTTGTGTCTTGCTTTCTTTCTACATTCTGCATTAAACGACATAAGAAAAATATGTTTCTTTTTCAAATTCTATAACAAAAAATTATCGTATGACATTCTATATAAATACACAGCCCAGTCAACCGAATGTATCTTCTATTAATGCAATTATTAACCTTTTCGGTCAGAAAAGTACGTTTTCGGCAATCAGAAATGAGCAAGTTTTTGCAATCATTTACAACAAAAGAGTGGTATTAAATAGCTCTTAATCCTTTTCGTTCCGAAAGTTCATAATTTGCACATAAAAAACACTTTTCTGTGTTAAAACTTTTGAACGAAACATCGCGCAGTGATGCGAAAGGCCAAGCTAAATGGAAATAATATGAAGTACAATTTTTACATTCTCAGGAAATAGAGCTATTAGGAAATATTCACTGATTTCAGAAATGTTTTTTCACTTACATCCGCTGCCACTGTTGTTAATATAATTATAAAGTAGCTAATACTAAATTATCAAAAAAAAAGTTTACATCTTCAATTTCGTCCGATGTTGATTACTTTAATATTTCAATTAATTATGTAAAATAATCTGCTGACATGCGCTAAAGAAATAATGACTGCATAACAATTGAATAATTGTAGTTTATACAGACTAAAATAATGAATATCATTATGTGTTACTACATGTGCTTAGTAGAAATACGAGTTGAAAAATCAAGTGTTATATGAAATAAATAACATTGCAAGTTTTACTTTAAAAGGCCAATCACGTAAAAGGTGACCATTTGTATCATAAAACCTTAAAAGTATTACGCTGTGAATTTAATCTGTTTGGAATTAAATTTGAAAAAAACTTTTTAACAAAAAAAAAAACCTACTTCAAAATCACTACAAAGTAGAAAATAATTTTAAATTACTTTTACTATTTATTTCATGGTCAAATTTTATCATTTATTTATATTCATTATTGTATTGGAAATCTTATGATATCAATTATTCTGAATTTTTTTATTTTTATCATAAATATATTAACTTTTTATGATAATAAAAGCTTCTAGTCAGCGCTAATCATTGACATAAAATCATGATAGTTTTGCCATCCCTACTCTATTTAAGACTTTTTTTATTTGTGAATATCCTGCTTAGGTGACGCTGTATTAATTTGTAATCTTAATTTTTCTTAAATCTTAATTAAAGTGCTATATGTGTGTATATCTGATTATATTAGCGCCGACTTCGAAGCTTTTATTATCATAAAAAGTTAATATATTTATGATAAAAATAAAAAAAATTCAGAATAATTGATATCATAAGATTTCCAATACAAATGAATATAAATAAATGATAAAATTTGACCATGAAATAAATAGTAAAAGTAATTTAAAATTATTTTTTACTTTGTAGTGATTTTGAAGTAGGTTTTTTTTTTGTTAAAAAGTTTTTATTTCTTTCTTTTTAGAGAAAATGAAATATTTTCAAAAAGTGTTTAAATTAATTAAACACCAATTATTTATGCTCATAATATGGAAAATGCTTTTCTGTCGTTTCTTATTCTGTTCTTTGTCAGTATCTTTATCAGTACCTGCTCTTGTATTTTTATCAGTACCCCAATTTCAATATTGACTGAAATATAGTGTGTTTATAATAGTGACACGCCTCTTTGTCGAGAATATCACACTTTTTGTCATAGTGTTTTCAATAGTTCTACCCATTCTAACAATGAATTTTATGACCCTTAAGTCAATATTATGCAGTTTTTTACACACTGCCACACCCCTTAGTCGAATAACGTCCAATTCCTCGGTAGTAATTTGTAATAATTGTGCCTACGTCTGTACTTTTTCAGTAAGTAGTGTCAGTATTCGATTTAGTGTTTTCTAATGTCGAATGACGGCCACTTTATTGACAATATCTTGTTATAAGTGTGCCTACCTCTGTACTAAATATCAGTACTCTAGTTTCAACATTATTCGAGATACAGTGTGTTTTGAATATTGCCACACCCCTTTATCAAACAACGCCCACTTTATTGAAATTAATTTTTTATAATTGTGCCTACCTCTGTAGTAAACTGTAGTACTCTAGTGTCAATATTATTCGAGATACAGTGTGTTTCATATATTGCCACACCCCTTTATTAAACACCGCCCACTTTATTGAAATTAATTGTTTTATAACTGTGCCTACCCCTGTAGTTAACTTTAGTACTCAAGTGTCAATATTATTCGAGATACAGAGTTTTTCTAATATTGCCACACCTCTTTGTAGACTAACGCCCACTTAATTGACCGTTATTTTTTATAATTGTTCCTACCCTTGCATTTTTTCTGTGAATTTTATTGACTCTAGTGTCAATATTTACTGAGATACAGTGTTTTTCTTATATAGACACGTCCCTTTGCCGAATACCGCCCACTTTCATAGACGGGCACCTCCGCGTTGATAGTCTCTATATGTTTAAAAAAAATTACGGCAATCGGGCAAGTACTTTAGGAGTAATCGATGTACATACATTCACAAAAAAAAAAAACAGAGAAACCAACCAACTTGAGAACCTCCTCCTTTTTGAAGTCGGTTAAAAATGAAAATAGTTTAAAAGTTTAATTTTTTAAATATTTTATAATGAGTAAATATAATATAATATAAAAGTAAGAGCGTTATATTATACCAAATCATAATAATATTGAAAAAATAACTAAAGTTTTAAAAAAAATTATTTTTGTGTAAAAAAAAAATGTCATTGGACAATATCCAAATATTTTTTGATTCGCAGTTTGGAAAAGTTGATTTTTGAAGGTTATGATTTTTTTATGGAAAAATTTTGATCTGTGCTTTGGATATTTCTCTTATATTTATGCAGTATTACTTGTCCCATTTTTGCGAGTAGTTTATTTTAAACTTTAATTGTATGTTTGTTTTCTTTTTGGAACTGGTTGGGGTAATAAATTTCAAAGCTGTTAAAAATTAAAAATAAGTTTCTCATACAACGCAATAAAAAAACATTAACAAAAAACAAATGTATCATTGTTAAATTATCTTAAAATAATTAACTTTTAACCAAAAATATACAAGAAGATTTTTGCGTGAAAAAGTGACTAGCCAGCAAGATGTGGAACATGTTTCCTTTCTCCGTTCCGTACTAAAGAACGAACGAACTAAAGAAGAATTTAAAGTGAGATGACAATTTGTTTTAGTTTAAAAAAAAAATAAAATAATATTGAAAATATACTTCAGTCAAGTGAATATCTGATAACGCAATATTTTGTTTGTGTTTTTCAGGGTTTTACCTATGTTGCTCCATCCATACTAGAAGAAATGCATCGCGCCAATCGCATGCCCGCTCGATCACCCAGACGTACTCCCCGGCAGCATCATGATGGATCCTATCGATTGCAATTTCCTGCACAAAGAAACCTTTTTGCGCGTGCGACGCCGCCTCATCTACAAACATTTGCGCCGCGTCCCTCTCCACAGGATGAAATGATGGATGTGCAGGGCATGCCCATCGTGTAGTCGAACAATTAAAATTTTTTTGTTGGTGCCAAACGCCAAAATCAATTGTTTATTAACCAAAATAACAACAAAACAAGCACAGTAGCAGATGTAAACTTAACTGCAACTGAAAAAGAAGAAGAATAAGAGGATAATGTCAACACCATGTTGTAAAGCAACTAGAAATATTATAGAAAAACCATGAGAAAGATTAGCTGAAACAAGATTAGATAATTAGAAAGAAGTTGAAAGTTAATGAACGATAAATACGATGAAGTCGTTGTCCTAGTTCTAATTAAAATACAAAGTAACAAAATTGAGTTAAACGTACATTATTTTTCTTTATGTATATTTTTTGCTATTAAAACTTTATAAAAATTTAAGGAAATAAGAAAAAATGTTTACTATCTTACGAATATGAAAAAAAAACAACAACAACAACAAAAAATAATACCTAGATATGAGTAAAAAATTTATTAAAGTATCGCATATAAAATAAAAGTTGAATTAGGCTTAAGTTGAATGGCGGTTACGACGTCATGCATACAACAAACTATAATTATAACAAAAACTATGTTTATAGTAAGCAAAATGAATTACAAGCATGAGAAACAGATCGATGATACAAATCCAAAACACTTAATAATAAGACGTTTTATTGTTGTTATATTTGCTAAAAACTTATTTAATTATTGTAAATTTAAATTTATGCAAAATAAATAAATGACCATTTATATAAACAAAAAAACTAAAAAAAAAAAATAAATAAATGAAAAATAAATTGAGCAAAAAAGTAATTCAAGCGAAGAGCCAAAATTCTAAAACTTTTGATAAAGAGTTTCAGCGCTAAAAAGTACGTAAATGTGTGAATTGTTACTTAAAGGTTATGTGCAAACTGCTTAAAGTTATGTGGAATTTGTAGAATAAATAAAAAAGCTCTACAATATACGCTCAACATGTTATATAAACAATTTGTTTAATAAAAATGGAATATTCCACACACATAATTTATCTTATATTTTAGTTAAATTTTTGTAAGAACTAAACGTACGAAAATAAGGCATTTCTTAAAAACAAACAAAATATATAAATGATTTACAAAAATTGAACAACAAAGCCTTTAAAATAAACAAACAAACAAACAAACAAAAAAGTAGAAAAAAAAGAAAATAACTGAAAAGCCATATGCTGCCACAAGTAAATAAATTCCCAGTCATTGATTGATACTTATACCGTAATTAAACCATTGAATACTTTTTATGTAAACATACAAACACACACATACACACACATACATACAAATACAGTTAAATGAACTAAATAAAACTATTAGTACAAGTATTTTGATTGTTTAGTAAACATTATGTGCTGGTCAAATGCAAAATTTGCTTAATTAACTGTTGAGACTTTCTCTTCGACTAAAAAAGTAGTCAATAATCTCTACACTGCACCAAAAAAGTGGAGAGTTTTTAAGTTGCTATCCTATCTTTTTGTTTATAAACTTGTGATTCAACTAGATTTTCCGATCATCTGTTGTGAAACATAAAAACATACATGAAATTCTTTTAATCCAACAGTTTTATACTTCTTCTGTTAACTTCCACAGCCAAATCCTGAATGATTGTTTTGACGTAGAATTACGTCTTACAGCGCGGTTTGTATGGGGTCGTTTTAACAGATTTTTTGAAGGTCATGCAACGTTTTTGGCGAATACTTTAGGGTATACCTACAGCCTTTAATACTTATCGTTCAAAGATAATATATATACTTAAATATCAGATATATCCTACGCTGAATGAATATCTAATTTTGGATTTTGCCACTATTATATGAAAGTCAGAAAATAGTAAAATATAAGAAGAAAAATGCATGTTTTTATATAAGAAAATCAATCATCAGCTGCTTATGTGCCTGCTGCTTTCTTTGTTTTTGTTTCGTTGTTTATGGTTGTATTGTTTTAATTTTGCACGAACTGATAGGTTCGTATTCAGCTTCAGAATGATTCTATGGCCAATCGGATGCAGTGGGATTATCTGAGGTCATAGGCAGGTCATTGGTACTATGATGGGTTCCATTGGTACTTTGATGGTTTCCATGGAACATTTGGACCAAAATGGATGATTCTATGGCCAATCGGATGCAGTGGGATTATCTGAGGTCACAGGCGGGTCATTGGCACATTTATGGGTTCCATGGAACATTTGGACCAAAATGGATGATTCTATGGCCAATCGGATGCAGTGGGATTATCTGAGGTCACAGGCGGGTCATTGGCACATTTATGGGTTCCATGGAACATTTGGACCAAAATGGATGATTCTATGGCCAATCGGATGCAGTGGGATTATCTGAGGTCACAGGCGGGTCATTGGTACTTTGATGGGTTCCATGGAACATTTGGACCAAAATGGATGATTCTATGGCCAATCGGCTGCAGTGGGATTATCTGAGGTCACAGGTGGGTCATTCCCACATTTATGGGTTCCATGGAACATTTGGACCAAAATGGATGATTCTATGGCCAATCGGATGCAGTGGGATTATATGAGGTCACTGGTGGGTCATTCCCACATTTAGGGGTTCCATGGAACATTTGGACCAAAATGGATGATTCCATGGAACCCATAAATGTGGGAATGGTTGCACGAACTGATAGGTTCGTATTCAGCTTCAGAATGATTCTATGGCCAATCGGATGCAGTGGGATTATCTGAGGTCATAGGCAGGTCATTGGTACTATGATGGGTTCCATGGAACATTTGGACCAAAATGGATGATTCTATGGCCAATCGGATGCAGTGGGATTATCTGAGGTCACAGGTGGGTCATTGGCACATTTATGGGTTCCATGGAACATTTGGACCAAAATGGATGATTCTATGGCCAATCGGATGCAGTGGGATTATCTGAGGTCACAGGCGGGTCATTGGTACTTTGATGGTTTCCATGGAACATTTGGACCAAAATGGATGATTCTATGACCAATCGGATGCAGTGGGATTATCTGAGGTCACTGGTGGGTCATTCCCACATTTATGGGTTCCATGGAACATTTGTACCAAAATGGATGATTCTATGGCCAATCGGATGCAGTGGGATTATCTGAGGTCACAGGCGGGTCTTTGGTACTTTGATGGGTTCCATGGAACATTTGGACCAAAATGGATGATTCTATGGCCAATCGGATGCAGTGGGATTATCTGAGGTCACAGGCGGGTCATTGGTACTTTGATGGTTTCCATGGAACATTTGGACCAAAATGGATGATTCTATGGCCAATCGGATGCAGTGGGATTATCTGAGGTCGCAGGTGGGTCATTGGCACATTTATGGGTTCCATGGAACATTTGGACCAAAATGGATGATTCTATGGCCAATCGGATGCAGTGGGATTATCTGAGGTCACAGGCGGGTCATTGGCACATTTATGGGTTCCATGGAACATTTGGACCAAAATGGATGATTCTATGGCCAATCGGATGCAGTGGGATTATCTGAGGTCACAGGCGGGTCATTGGTACTTTGATGGGTTCCATGGAACATTTGGACCAAAATGGATGATTCTATGGCCAATCGGATGCAGTGGGATTATCTGAGGTCACAGGCGGGTCATTGGTACTTTGATGGGTTCCATGGAACATTTGGACCAAAATGGATGATTCTATGGCCAATCGAATGCAGTGGGATTATCTGAGGTCACAGGCGGGTCATTGGCACATTTATGGGTTCCATGGAACATTTGGACCAAAATGGATGATTCTATGACCAATCGGATGCAGTGGGATTATCTGAGGTCACAGGCGGGTCATTGGTAGGTACTATAATGGGTTCCATGGAACATTTGGACCAAACTGGATGATTCTATGGCCAATCGGATGCAGTGGGATTATATGAGGTCACAGGTGAGTCATTGGCACTTATATAGTTTCCATGGAACTTTTGGACCAAAATGGATGATTCTATGGCCAATCGGATGCAGTGGGATTATCTGAGGTCGCAGGTGGGTCATTGGCACATTTATGGGTTCCATGGAACATTTGGACCAAAATGGATGATTCTATGGCCAATCGGATGCAGTGGGATTATCTGAGGTCACAGGCGGGTCATTGGCACATTTATGGGTTCCATGGAACATTTGGACCAAAATGGATGATTCTATGGCCAATCGGATGCAGTGGGATTATCTGAGGTCACAGGTGGGTCATTGGCACATTTATGGGTTCCATGGAACATTTGGACCAAAATGGATGATTCTATGGCCAATCGGATGCAGTGGGATTATCTGAGGTCACAGGCGGGTCATTGGTACTTTGATGGTTTCCATGGAACATTTGGACCAAAATGGATGATTCTATGACCAATCGGATGCAGTGGGATTATCTGAGGTCACTGGTGGGTCATTCCCACATTTATGGGTTCCATGGAACATTTGTACCAAAATGGATGATTCTATGGCCAATCGGATGCAGTGGGATTATCTGAGGTCACAGGCGGGTCTTTGGTACTTTGATGGGTTCCATGGAACATTTGGACCAAAATGGATGATTCTATGGCCAATCGGATGCAGTGGGATTATCTGAGGTCACAGGCGGATCATTGGTACTTTGATGGTTTCCATGGAACATTTGGACCAAAATGGATGATTCTATGGCCAATCGGATGCAGTGGGATTATCTGAGGTCACAGGTGGGTCATTGGCACATTTATGGGTTCCATGGAACATTTGGACCAAAATGGATGATTCTATGGCCAATCGGATGCAGTGGGATTATCTGAGGTCACAGGCGGGTCATTGGTACTTTGATGGTTTCCATGGAACATTTGGACCAAAATGGATGATTCTATGGCCAATCGGATGCAGTGGGATTATCTGAGGTCACAGGCGGGTCATTGGTACTTTGATGGGTTCCATGGAACATTTGGACCAAAATGGATGATTCTATGGCCAATCGGCTGCAGTGGGATTATCTGAGGTCACAGGTGGGTCATTCCCACATTTATGGGTTCCATGGAACATTTGGACCAAAATGGATGATTCTATGGCCAATCGGATGCAGTGGGATTATATGAGGTCACTGGTGGGTCATTCCCACATTTAGGGGTTCCATGGAACATTTGGACCAAAATGGATGATTCTATGGCCAATCGGATGCAGTGGGATTATCTGAGGTCACAGGTGGGTCATTGGCACATTTATGGGTTTTATGGAACATTTGGACCAAAATGGATGATTCTATGGCCAATCGGATGCAGTGGGATTATCTGAGGTCACAGGTGGGTCATTGGTACTTTGATGGGTTACATGGAACATTTGGACCAAAATGGATGATTCTATGGCCAATCGGATGCAGTGGGATTATCTGAGGTCACAGGTGGGTCATTGGTACTTTGATGGTTTCCATGGAACATTTGGACCAAAATGGATGATTCTATGGCCAATCGGATGCAGTGGGATTATCTGAGGTCACAGGCGGGTCATTGGTACTTTGATGGGTTCCATGGAACATTTGGACCAAAATGGATGATTCTATGGCCAATCGGATGCAGTGGGATTATCTGAAGTCACTGGTGGGTCATTGGTACTTTGATGGGTTCCATGGAACATTTGGACCAAAATGGATGATTCTATGGCCAATCGGATGCAGTGGGATTATCTGAGGTCACAGGCGGGTCATTGGTACTTTGATGGTTTCCATGGAACATTTGGACCAAAATGGATGATTCTATGGCCAATCGGATGCAGTGGGATTATCTGAGGTCGCAGGTGGGTCATTGGCACATTTATGGGTTCCATGGAACATTTGGACCAAAATGGATGATTCTATGGCCAATCGGATGCAGTGGGATTATCTGAGGTCACAGGCGGGTCATTGGCACATTTATGGGTTCCATGGAACATTTGGACCAAAATGGATGATTCTATGGCCAATCGGATGCAGTGGGATTATCTGAGGTCACAGGCGGGTCATTGGTACTTTGATGGGTTCCATGGAACATTTGGACCAAAATGGATGATTCTATGGCCAATCGGATGCAGTGGGATTATCTGAGGTCACAGGCGGGTCATTGGTACTTTGATGGGTTCCATGGAACATTTGGACCAAAATGGATGATTCTATGGCCAATCGAATGCAGTGGGATTATCTGAGGTCACAGGCGGGTCATTGGCACATTTATGGGTTCCATGGAACATTTGGACCAAAATGGATGATTCTATGACCAATCGGATGCAGTGGGATTATCTGAGGTCACAGGCGGGTCATTGGTAGGTACTATAATGGGTTCCATGGAACATTTGGACCAAACTGGATGATTCTATGGCCAATCGGATGCAGTGGGATTATATGAGGTCACAGGTGAGTCATTGGCACTTATATAGTTTCCATGGAACTTTTGGACCAAAATGGATGATTCTATGGCCAATCGGATGCAGTGGGATTTTCTGAGGTCACAAGTGGGTCATTGGCACTTTCACGTGAATACGAACTTCACGTGTTGTTCGTGAATAAAAGACACGTGTAGTTGAGTTTTGTGTTTTTACTTGATTTTTTTAAAAACACGTGAACACGTGCTTACGTGAAACTGGAAGTTCTAGTTCGTATTGGTAGCATTGTAAGCATTGGTTCGCATTGGGTGTATTTATGCACTCCTGTTCTAGTTTACTAAGTACTCTATTTTGAAACCAGAGGTCATGAATCTCTTTTCAACTCAGTCAATGAACTCGAACTGTTAACTTTAACGAAATGGGTCTGTGATCCGGTTAGATTTAACTCTTATGAAAAAAAACGAGTTGGATCATATTTCGTTTTATGCTTTTACCCAATAGATGGCGTAAAATTTTAATTTTTGTTTTTATGTGTTTAATTTTTATACAGTGTAGTTCGCAAACTATACATCGAACGGAGAGGAAAGGGTAGCTCGCAAACTAAATATCGGACGAGAGTGGCTCTAATTGAAAAGGCATGTGCTCAGCGTGAAATATAGTTACCATACAATTTTTAAAAATCGGGATTTTAATTTTAATTTGAAATTAGTAGTTAAACTGACTGTAGCTCGCAAACTAAATATATATCGGGCAGAGACGAAAGTGGCACCAATGGAAAGTGCATTTGCTTCGCCTTCTTTTCAACTAAGTCAATGAACTCAACCTATCAAACTTAACGAAATGATCGAAAAAATTTGAAATTTTGCTTGTTTCTTTTTGCTTGCTCATTTAATCATACTTACTTTTTAACTTTTTCTTTGTTTTGGCCTCGATAAGTAGTCCATAATTGAGTGTTATTAATTAATTTGTTAATTTTTGTAAGATCAATAAAAATACGTGCAAAATGAACAAAACAATCATACCAAAGAGACAAAGTAGAAGAGGTTACAACTTAAACGGAATTCTACGTCTACACTTACGATACTATCGAAACTGTGTCTTTTTTTGTTCATAATTTAATTTTGGAAGCTCATTTTGGCGTATAAACACGCTACGAGTGCAATGTTTTTTTTTAAGATTTGTCGTGGCGCATTTTAAATTTTCTTTTGAAGTTTTGAAACACAAAATTAAAGTTTGTTTATTCAACTTAAGCGGATCTTGCCTTTGACCACCGATTTGTTGTTCGTTCCACTGTACAAAAAACTAACAAAAAAAACATCAAATAAATAAAATTTGTTAAAGCTTACCTGCAATCAGGCTTATGTTCATCATAACTATTACAACTAATAAAATACAGTTGAACACAAAACAAAAACTTTGGAAAAAAACATTAAAATCTAAAATTATTAAATGTTGAATTTTGTGCTTTCAATGTCGCAAATTGTTTTATATTTTTATGAAATTATTTCAGTCTTTTAAAAAAACGTCGAGTTACAATTTTATACTTTTCTGTCAAAAAAAGAAAAAACAAATTAAAAAAAAAACACAAAAAATTTAAAGAACGAAGCAAACACAATAAGCTAAAAATGTTAAAGAAGTAATCAAAGGGTGCTAAACTTATATTTTAATAGAAAAAAAAAGACAACAAATAAAAACAAACAAAAAAAAAAAAAGAAACAAAACAAAATAATTCTTACAAATAAATTAATATACCTCAGAAGCAATTATTTTTGTTACTAATAGAAAACAACTAAGCATTAAAAACACAACTGAAAAAGAAAACAAATAATAAACCAAAAATAACAAAATTTTGTTGAGTACCAGAATATTGTTGATGTGTTAACTGTTTTTTTTTTTAATTAAATCTGATTTCTATGCTTGATACAAACAAATAAATTTTCTTAGAAATGTCTTATTTTTTTTTAAATCCACAAGCTAAGTTCAACAATGAAAATAAGAGTCTTGTTTAGAAAAGTAAAATTTTGCAAAACTTGATGTGTAAAAACAAAAAAAAAAAATATAAAATGACTTATTAATAAAAAACAAAAACTTGATAGAACAAGAAGCAACAAATACACTGCCTTTCGTTTTACAGCAACAACAAACCAAAACAAAAGCAACAACCTATGCAACACCAATTTAACAAAAAAAAAAAAAAAAAAAAACAAGCAAAAAATAAACACCGAATACACTGTACTTCAAAGTAATCATAGCAATAAAATATTGACTGCAACATTACAAACAAAACACAAACAAAAATAATAATAATAATTATAAAAATAATGAAAATAATTATAAAACTAACTACATTAAGTGGCATATTTTAAAAATGTTACATAAACAAGCTTAGTTTTTCAAATCAAATTTTAGGAAGTTCAAGCCAAAGCATTTGTTGGGTCGCGATCGTAAAACTGTGCTTACAGATTTGTTACGTCGTGTTATTTTCCACGCATGAGTATGTGATACTCTGCCAAAATGTTAGGCAATGTCAATAAATAGATATGAACTTGAAAATTGTGATTAAGCCAGTAAAATAATATCCCCGGAAGGTTTAGTAATTTATCTTCAAACATTTATTAATTTCAGTCGAAGCAAGAACGATTCAGATCGAAACTAATTGGTTTTGATAGTTTCTGAAAGAAGTGAAATGCTATAACAAGTTCAAAGTCGACTGTATATTAGCCCCCTCGTTCAAATACACCAATATTCTTTGGATTGCAAATATATGCACACACACTCACAAAAGTATCCGTACCTTTTATATTTTGCGAATTTCTTTTAATAGACTGCAAAGAATACATTTTTTTATATAAAATTTTTTTATTAAAATCACCATTATTACGAGGGCAGTTTGAGAAGTTCGTGAATTTTTTAATTTTCCGCGTAGTAACTTTAAATGCAACACTGATCCTGTCAACTATCATCTGTTTAAAGACTACTGTCAAATTTCAGCTCGCTGCGACGCTTACTGTTTGGCAGTCACTGACAGCAAACGATCTTGTGAATTTTGGCGAAAATGGGAAAAAGTGAATTACGTGTGTTCAGCAAGCATAATTTTTTGCGCAAAGAAACTTTATCCAAACCAAGGAAAGGCTTGACAAATACTATAGGGACTCAATTGGAATGATTCACAAGTGGCTTACTGAATTCCGATACGGTCGTACAAGCACAATTGACGCTGAACGTTCTGGACGTCCAAATGACCACACCGACACCAGAAATGGTCACTAAAATTCATGATATCGTGTTGGCCGATCGCAGAGTTAAAGTCAATTGACTTTGTCAATTACTTTAAAAATTAAACATCCCCATTTGGCGAGGAAAAAGTGCTCTTCCATCAAGACAATGGGCACGTTCACATATGTCCAGCTTCTATGCAAAGTTCTATGAATTGGAGTCCCAACTAACAATTTTCCTTCCAATTTTAAACTTATAGTATGATTTAATGTTATAAACGTTGTATAGTGCTTCAATTTGGAAGAATTGCTGTTATAGCAGTGTTTACTGGTATAAATCATTGCAAGAACATTCTCTGAATCTACTTATTCAGGGTTTATAGAAAAACTACATTCATATTGTATAATGATGTTATATTCATTGTATTAAATAACTATGAAGTGATTCTTCCTATAAACATCGCATAAGAAAATTATACAATGTTTATGCCTTTGTACCTCTCAGTTCGAAGTTCGAAAACTGTTCGAAACGAATACAGAAATCGCCATGACACAAATTTTCTCTTTTTCGAACTTTGCTTGTCATTCAGAATATATAAAAAAAAAAATTATTTATATATTATTAAAAAAAAAAAATTCTCTATGCGCCCCAGCATTTGAACCATGGACCTTCATGTTCCAAGATGAAAACATTAGCACCCGATCTATTTTGACAAACTTCGAAATCTCATATAATTTCTAATATAAAAAGCGAGTTCACCGTCAATTGTAGTTTACAAATGTATGTCAATCACAAGTAATGTAAACACAAATAATAAAAGTAGGGAGTTTTTACCATTTGGAATTTTAAATTCTGCATGTGTTTATAAGCCCACATATATTAAATTTTATATTTATTGATAAGAGTCACCTCCTGACAAGATAGAGCACTTTCAATCTGTCGGTCGACAGGAGTACAACCGTAATTTGTGACCTATCGACATAAAATTATAATTATTTCATAAAAATGCACAAGCAAAGCTGATGTTGCTTGTCTTTCGTATTAAAAATAAAACACTTTTCAAGAAATATTAAGGAAGGTAGAAAAAGTAGATAGCACTACGGTGTAGATGTGATAGACGTCAATCTACTTCTGCCACCTTCTTTTAATAAATCTTGACACTTTCTAAGTAGAGATCTTTTTGATATAATTACGTAGACACGTGTAGGAGCTATGCAAGAGCTGGCTGCGTGCTACCTTGAAAATGGTAAAAGGAATAACTAAGTTTATTTATTCCACAGAGATAATTTGGTAATATGAAAGCGTAAGACGAGGATTTATTTTTAAGAAAAACGTTAAAAATTGTAAAAAAACAAACCTAAAAAATTATAAGCTCGATTCTGTTGGGTAATACTTAAATATTACTACCAAGAATGGGGACTTTAACTTCGGGCATGCCGAAAATAAGTATTTATAATTTTTTTAATGTTAAAGTTTACTAAAAAATGTTTTTGAACCAGGAAATTATGTTTTACTTATTCGTATAAAACAATAAAAATTTGAAAAATAACAGTTCACTTAATAAGAAAAAAATTACCTGTTAATAAATAATGAATTATAAATACTTAATAAAGAGTGAATAGTTAAACAAAAATTTCGCCCTTTTCTTATAAAGAAAATAAAAGAAGCATCACCTCAATACGACATTATTGAGATTTCGAATAAATGTCACATATAAATATTGAAGCTACCAATAGGCAGCGCAGTCGTTTTTAATTAAAAATTTTTTCAAAGTATTGAATATGAAAAAATGGGCGAGAGGTTAATGCGTCGGACTGGCAACACGGAGGTACCAAGATCGAATCCGCTTCCAACACAATAAATAAATTTTTATAACGCAAAAAAATGTTAGGAAAAAAAAAGAGAAAGTCAACTTCAATTTGTCACATGAAAACAAAGAAAAGAAAAACGAATAGAACACTTCAAAATTATTTTTTTTCGAATAACATTTTTTTTTTCGAACATTTATTTTGACATATTTGACACGGCTATAAAACTTCAATGTTTTCATGATATAAATATTCTCTAATGCCTTCTATAGCAACAAACACTGATATAAGACTGAAAAAATGATATAAAGCTCCTATAAAGTAATGATAAGAATATGTTCAACAGAAAATAATTTTACTGATGTAGGGTTTAATACAAACAAAAAAGTGCGCCTTTTTTGTCTTATACGATTATTATACAATGATTATATCCGTAACTGTTGTGTTTTAATATGTTGTTGAGAATGTTCTTAGGTGTTTTATAGGAGGAAAATTGTTACTTGGGGTATTCATAATCCAGGTAGATATTCTCCAGATGTGGCCCCCAGCGACTATTTTCTGTGTGCAAGTCTAAAAAAATGGCTCGGCGGAAAGAGATTCACCATCAGAGAGGAGATCATCACCGAAACAGAGGCTTATTTTAAGGACCTTCCGAAAACGTATTTTTCGGATGGGATCAAAAAATTGAAGGAACGTTCAGCAAAGTGTATCGAGAAAGGAGACTTATTGAGAAATAAAAATAAAAAGTTTTTGCCGTTAAAACCATTTACTGTATCATTTTTCACGGAATTATCTAACGGTCCTCGTAATATTAGCAAAAATATCATCACTTCGCGGAAAACATTTTGAAAAATAACGAATATTTCGTTTATTGAAAAGACTTTTAAAAATATATTCGTTTTTTGAACAAGTTGCCAAAAACAAAGGAAATTGCAGCTGAAGTTCACAAGATTTTAGTTAATCTAAGAAATGATGTAAAAACTCTCGGAAAAAATTGCTGAAATTTGAGTTTAAGTGAGTCTACTGTATTAAATTCATTAAACATTAACTCAAAATCAGCCAAAGAATGTCGTGCTTTATTCAGGGAAATGTCTTATTCTTTTAGCATCAAACAAATATGGATACCTGAGCATGAAGTCGTTAAGGGAAACGAAAAGGCTAACGAGCTCGCTAGAAACAATACCTTGGCATCATGATACCTGAGCATGAAGTCGTTAAGGGAAACGAAAAGGCTAACGAGCTCGCTAGAAACAATACCTTGGCATCATGAATGGTTTAGAACCCCCTCAAGCTGCTGATCATCGAAAATACTATGTAGAAAACCAACACCAGATGGGCTGAACTCTAACTGCAAGATTTCTAGGCTGTTAAGACGTCTCTTTATCTCAGGCGTTCTAAAGCACTGCTCTTGCTTGATAGTTAAGACCTATCCATTATGGCAGTCATCATAACAGGGCACTGCTTGGTAGTCAGACTTGCTGCCTGACTAAACCTTTTTGGAAACGACTTCGGTAGAAGCTGCAGAGACGAAGAAATTCTACCTCAGCTTCTATGTTCGGCTCTTCCCCGCGTTCGGCAAAAGATGGCACAGTAATCCGGGAGCTTCACGACCTATCAACGACAAGTGTCAGGCGCTTAGCTAGCTTTGTTAAAAGTACAATGTGGTTCCATTATGATTGAAGGTCAAGTATGTTACGTTATAACAATAGATCAAACTGATCTAAGTGAGGTGGTATATTTATAACATAAGCTGCCGCCCCTAATCCTACTTATCTACCTAAGTCTACTGTGCAAACAATAGGGGTATTCTCGCAGTATAGTAAAGATGCAAAATTTGTGAAAATGCAACCTTGCAATACTGAAATATGCAACACTGCGGGAGCGCACAAAATCACAAATATTGTGAATATTAAAAGAAAAAAAAATACATTTTGTGCTATTTCGTAAAATCGACGGTATGGTATTGTACGTATACTTTTGTGAGTGTGTAAATTAAAAATTGAAATTTTGCGTGCAAATAGCACTATAAAAAAAATTTACAAAGTCTAGCATATAAAGAATATTGATCAGAGTACACGTAGGGACCGTAAATCTTGGTAGTAAGATTTGGATATAATATTCGTGCAACGGTTATGTTTCGAAATTTTGGAGCTGAAAGAAGTACACTATTTCTGATTGACGCCCAACACAAAATGCTTGAATTTCAATAATCAACAACAGCAATTCAAATAAAACTAAGTTATTTTCTTATCAGCAGGGCTAATAAGCCATTAAACAAGCATGGAAGAATATTTAATTATAAAATGGAACCATTTTATAAACGGAATCGTTCCTTTTCACTTTTAAGTGAAAATAAACTCTTTGTGTTCGATTGTTAAATGTGAAAACAACAGCAGGCGTTCGTAATTGTAGGTATTTTAAATATACTCTTATCTTAAATTTACTCTATTCAAAACTAATTTGTTATCGCAACTGAGACTTAAGTTGTAGCAGTGACTGTTTGATTTCTGTAATTAATAATTTTTGTAGTTTTAACACAATTAAAATTAATTATTAATATTAAACAATAAGATATAGTTCATGTTTAAGCAGATTTACATATTTTTATAAACATTTAGTCATAGCATAATATTATAGAATGGATGAATATTTAAAATTATTTAAATATTTTTTTCCTTTCTTTTGTTCTTTTTATACAGCCGCGTTTTAAAAATTCCGCTTAACTTATTATGTTATATTATTTGTATGTTTATTTCTTTTTTCAGTTTTAAACCAATTAAGTGTGGTGTGGTGTGAGGACCAAATCACGAATTAAATATCGTTATAAATTGTGTCTGAATCAAATTGAAAACTCGATAAATTTAATTTCATATTGATTCGAAATTGATAAAGAATAGTTCTGTTGATTTCAATTAGCTTAAAAAAAAAAGAAATTTAGTAATATTTAAAGTTTTATTGCGAGATAATTTTTCTATGTTATTCTTATTTTATTGAATATAATAAAATTCAGAAAATGTTTTTAGATTTTATACAAGAGAAATTAAGGATAAACAACAAAGTTTTCTAGTCGATTCTTCAGAATAAAGCTTGGTTTGTTATTTTGCCGATTTTAAAATTATTTTGTTTTCAGCTGGGTCAGGTCTAGTTTCTGGGATACAGTGTGTTTTGCGTTTTCGCATTTTTTTGTTTTTTGTTTTAGCTTTGAACCAAGGATTTAAGGTGTTAAACTTATTCAGACAAGTCTGCCTTGGTTCGAAAAATGGGGATATAGATAAGTAGGAAAGAAAGTGAAATCAGGAGAAACAAGTATAGAATGTTTATGTGTGGCCGAGCTCAATCAACAACAAGCGAGTTTTGAGTCTGAGGCAAGTGTTCATTTTTTATACCCTAAACCTGAAAGGTCAGGGTATATTAACTTTGTGCAAACGTTTGTAACGCATAGAACGAAGCGAGTCCGGTATAGAAAAGTATATATATTCTTGATCAGCGTCACCACGTGAGTCGAGCTATCTATGTCCGTCCGTCCGTCCGTCCGTCTGTGTGTTGTCCGTATACACAGGATAAGAAGAAGGAGTTGAGATAATTGGATGAAACTTGGTACACATGGTCACATGTACCCAAGGATCTGCACTATTGAATATTTTTGGAATCCGCCCACGGACACGCCTACCTCCCATACAACGCAAAAATTTAAAACTGCATAACTCAGCTCATAATAAGTCTACAACAACAAAATTTGGTATGTGTGTGTTTTATACCAACACAAATATGTCTTCGGAAAATGGACGTCATCCGATCACGGACACGCCTACCTCCCATACAACCCAAAAATTGAAAACGCAATAAATAAGCATGTGTTTAACCTACAGAGCTAAAATTTGGCACGTATGTTTTTCATAACAAAAAAAAGATGGTTTAGAAAAATGGACATCGTCCGCCCACGGACACGCCTACTTCCCATACAACGCGAAAATTGAAAACTGCATAGCTCAGCTCATAATTAGCCTACAACAATAAAATTTGATATGTATGTGTTTCATACCATTACAAATATGTCTTCGGAAAATGGATGTCATCCGATCACGGACACGCCTACCTCCCATACAACCCAAAAATTGAAAACGCAATAAATAAGCATGTGTTTAACCTACAGAGCTAAAATTTGGCACGTATGTTTTTTATGACAAGACAAAGATGGCTTGGAAAAATGGACTTCATCCGCCCACGGACACGCCCATTTACAATTAATTTTTTTTTTTGAAAAGTGGGTTTTGGGTATTTCATAGTCGGCCTAGACCGACTTTAGACTTTCTTAACTTGTTTTATTTTACACTTATGAATATTGCCGGTTAATGAACAAAATTGCATTAAAAATTTCCAAAAAGTATTTTAACTTTATCTTAAAAACTTACAACTCC
Organism: Tetanocera ferruginea; assembly: GCA_958299015.1. NCBI lineage: Eukaryota > Metazoa > Arthropoda > Insecta > Diptera > Sciomyzidae > Tetanocera > Tetanocera ferruginea. The sequence continues at coordinate 110,581,880 of OY282644.1, read as the reverse complement.
CGGGGGAAAATGTTTCATGATTGGGCTGATTATAAAGTCGCATCAAAAAGTGCATAATTTTGTTATGACAAAGCTAGAAAATTAACGGTGTCTTTATTAACAATTACTCTTTACCTAACTTTTCATGATAAAACAGCCAAGAGAACACAACAGCAATAAGTTTTCTGTTTTGCTCATTTTGGGTAAAAGACCGAACCGATTCTGCTGAAGCGAACTGTATTAGTCAGTTTGTCACTGAGATAGAAATTTATTTCGAAAACTACAATTTACATACTTTTTAAAAACACTCAAAACAACACTTTAAAAATACACTTTTGCGTACAATTTTCTTGACATACAACGTTGAACGTACATAAGTATGAACGTAGTATTAGAATCTAAGAAAATAATTTTTGTATTAAATTGCTTTTAATATATCAACGGAATAAAGTAAAAATTTTCTAATATAAATTTTAAATTAATCCGGTTTAATTCTCGGACTCGCAATATTGCAATCAAATTTTGCTAATGTTCAATTCTCGTTTCGTAAGTGATTCGATTATATTTAAAATCACTCTCTCTCTTTCTTTCGTTTTCACTATAAAAACGCGAACGAACTTCGTGTTCGAAATAAATATCAAAGATCTTGGTTGCACTTCGAATTTGATTGGTTATGTAAAATAAAAGGTTTGTATCTTAACTTATATTTTGAATTAATTTTAAAAATTTTTTTATTTGAACAATTTTAGATTTTTAATAAAAATTATGTTGAAAATTTTATAGGAAATAAAATTTAATATTTTGTAGTTGGAAGCAAGAAAGTATAGGACGATCAAATCGAATTTAGATAATTTTTTATTTATTTTTATAGACTTGTGGGTCAAGTTCGAACACAATGGCTGAGTGCCATAATCCTTTTTTGCAAAGTATCAGTTTGCTTTTCTTTCGATTGCTGCATAATAGATTCATCAAAACTGCGCAACTAAAACGTGCTAAATAATAACAATTCAGTTGAGCAGTTTTGGTGAATCTATGAAGCATTTTGGAACTCAGTCAATATCTCAAAGGGTAAATGTAATATTAAAATGCTGATAAAAGGTGTAAAAGGAAAATGCTGATTTTACAATTTTAGTTTTTTGACAATTTCGTTCGAAAATTGTACATTTTCAACAAGTTTTTATGTACGTGCGTTTATTGTAAGTCTGTTTCCGTATGCACTTCGAGTAAAGTTCGAGTAATAGAGAGTAATTTGATTATCTGTCAAAATGAGAAAATTTTTCAAAAAGTACGGAAACGGTTTCAAGTTAGTTTCATACACAACAGCTATTTTTCGAAAACAATAAAATTTAATCACTTTGTTTTTGTATTTAAAACTCTTTCGTAAGCCTTTATTTATGTTCCACGACAATAAAAGCTCTCACACATAAACTCAAGCAAAAGCGTTTTTTATATCTCAAAACATGAAATAAGTGTGTCATTCGCCCCAAAGGCACGACTTGGCACCTTATGCTCACAAAGATGGGCCTTGTGGCCCTCTTATTAAACTTAAATAAAACTCATATTTTGCTGGCGCCAAATTTACGAAGAAATGCACTTGCGAAAAACAACAATAACAAACAACAACAAGCACTTCTTAAGAATGACTAAAAGAAGGGATAAACAAAAAATATTGAAAAAAAATATTTTTTCTTTTAAACCTTTTTCTTTTTTTTATAAATTTTATCTTCTCTCTAATTTCAATCTATAAACTTTGATACAGCAGTAAGAAGGGCCATTATTATGTCATATTTTTAAACTGATATATATTTTTACCTTAAACGAAAAAGTTGCCCTGAAGTATATGAAAAGTTAGTCTTTGAAGGGAAAAAAGTTTGTTGTGCTGCCTTTTGTGCAGAAAAAGAAGGCCTTTAAGAAGGGCTCATAAGAGCAGCGAGGAAAGGATTTGTTTGGTCTTCAAAAGTAGCAGTCAATGGCAGTCCTTCGTTTGAAGAGCGCTGGTTTAATTGCCTATTGGGAAGCTGTGCGTCGCGACCACCAAACCCACAGCATTGTTGTTGTGCGTATGTGTTTTGTTAGTGGAATAGAAATTCAGATGATCTTGACGAGTTTGTCGCATATGTATTTTGTTTTTGGGATTTTTTTTAAGGTATATTTTTTGCACTTGCAAAACAAGCCTGGTTTAGGCTGCGTTTATAATGGACGCGATTCAGACAGGCAGGCTGAAATCTGTGTGAAAAAACGAGATGCAGATAGCTTTCTATCTCGCTTGTTTACATTGCTTGCCTGCCTGCCTGTCTGACTCGAAATTCACTATAACCGCAACCTTAGAGCATTTTTCACCACTCTAATAGGCTGTTGAGTCCGTCAAAAGCCTGGTTTTGAAGGAGAATTTTAGATTTGCAAAACCATTTTGAAAATTGTTTCAAAATTATTCAAAAATGTAGTATTGATCATCTTGGAGAAAACTTTGGTTAAAAGTTTAACCATTATCTCTTGTAAACCCTGTTTTTTTATTGAAAGCGGAAGACGTAAAAGCCAACCTTCGTACGATAATTTAGATAAATAAGTAGTTTTTTTGTATTTTAAGTATCTATTTTTAAATTTGTAAAGTGGTTAGTATTACCTTAACGGTAAATATACCAGAGTAAAAGTTTTAAAGACACGAGAAAGCAATTCAATGATAAGTAGGTTCAATTTCAACGAACGAAATGAACACCCTTATTCTAGTGATTGACAGTTGCAAATTTCTTAACATGGAAATCTTTTACATAAATCTGGTCAAGTTAAAAATATTTGTGGTATTCATGCAATGCCGAATATTTTCCGATGCCGTATATCGGCATATATTCGCTATTTTTGCATGAGGTACCTTTTTTGTATTTTTCGGTTAGTGCCGTATATTGATGAGCTGTTCCTCAAGTTATATTGCAAAAGTGGCCACTTTGGTTCAATAAATGAGCTGAAAACTTAAAAATTAAACAAATAAATAAATGTTTTCATAATTAAGGTGAAGACAAAGAAATTCCAGATAAATTCTTTTATTATTCAACAACAAACAACAAGCAATTTGTTGTTTAAAAGGATTCTCAAGTTGAAAGTTGAGTAAGAAGTTTTAATTTTGTAATAAAAATTGTAAAATATTTGAAAGATGGCAACAACTCTTTGCCGAAAGTTTTCGGCGCTGTTTTCGCATCAAAATCGTGTAGAAAACAAGAAACTTTGCCGTATATTAAATTCCATACAAATTTTGACAGTTGATATACGGCGTTAACGCTTTTTCCGATATTCGGCACGTTTCCGGCATTGCATGAATACCACTATTGTTTACTACAATGAATCAAAAATATGACTTCAAATTTAGAACTAAAATTAAATAGTATGTATAAAATCTTTTGGTATACTTTTTTTCCCCAAAAATTGGAGAATTTTGAGAATTGCTTGTACTGGAGACCCTCGAATGATCCATTAAAAAAACCAAGCTTCTCAATAAACTCCTTGGATTTAAAGTTTTTATAATATTACATTACAAACACATAGAGCAACAAATGGTCATCCCACTTGACAAATAAAAAGTAGATGACTTTTAAAAAAAATATTCAAATCTAGTCAGAGCATTTGTCATCTGTGATGAAAATTTGAAACTAGAATTCAGTTCAGGGAACGCCAAATTTTCTTCAGACCAAAAAAAAGTCGAATACCTTCTATTCAAAATTGAACCGGTCTATGCCCATGAAACAACAACAGTTTTTTCGAAGACGTTCTAACACGTAGTTTCTTTCTTATTACTTTGAAAACAAGTTCACCTCGAGTCTGACTGCGAATTTCTAATGGAATTTCTTGTCCGGCTGCATTGAAAGTGTTTGGATGCATGTGTATTGAAAATGCAGAAAATCTATGGGGAGTTTACTTTATCACCATTTGAAAGGTACAAATTGCTTAAAGAGGGTCGTACATCAATTGACAACTTATCTCACCATTCTTCAGTTATGTTGACTGTTTAGTTCGACTCTCAAGATGTCGTGCACTCAGAATTCCTTCCGCAAGGTAAATTCGCCGAAACTTTTTTGTCAAGTTTCTTCCTATGATTTTAATTTAAAAAAATAAGAAGAAGAACCTATTTCAGGTACTCATTTAATCACTAATATTACTGCTTTGCCTACATGTTGTCATGACTCTGCTCATATCATATATTGTAAGTGGAAACCTTAGAATTGTTGAATGAAGTACTTTAATATTTGAAACCCGTTTTTAGAAAAACCTCCACTGTAAAAGTCGCCAAAGGTTGGCATGGGAATAATATTTGTTATCGAGGGGTGCGACTAACGCAATTATACATACATAAATGACAGAATGCATAATTTGTTCTATCAACATAAGCATGTTTATGACGAGTAGTTTGTTTATGGAATTTGTACTCCATAAATTTTGTCTAAAGTAATTAAGTACGAAAGTAATGCAAAGCAGATATGAAACTATTATTGAATTGTCTGTGAATTGTCTGATGGAGTGGCTCATCAATAATACATAAAATTATTAAGATCATTTAGAATACTCTCAAAAGAGTCTATTCAAAACTATACAGAACAGAAGGAATAACATGTTAAAATATATTCCATAAAGCAAGGAAGTCTGAAAGTCTTAATACTTGTTACTACTTTCATAAAAAGTCAACTCTTTTATGTATATACTATATAAATTTTGCTTTTATAAGTTTTGTTTTCTAGCATCTATTATTTATTAGAAATTTCTGTTAGTTACATTTAAGTTTTCTTAGTTTTTCGTTTATATACTTTGAGGTAATGATAATTTATTAAATTATATTTTTATAAACTTTAGTCTAGTTAGAACTACTAGAATATAAGCCTATTTGTACATATAAATTAATTGTAAATGATGTGCTAAGATAATGTTAAAAAAACAAAATATTAAAAAAAAAATACAAAGGAAATTACAAATTTGGAAAATATGTTTCTGTTAATCATAAGATTATATAGTATCTTGTTATGACATTTAATCGAATTTTTATATATATGAATAAATACATACATGATACTGTATTAAAATAACTATGTAAAAATAAAGCATTGTAAAATTTTCACAAATATGTACCCCGTCATACCATATGTTATATACAAAAAATACTTGATAATAATAAGTTATCATGTTTCAAATTCCATAGAAGCAAAAAAAAAAAAAAAAAAAAATACTAAAATTATGTATTTCAAATATATGATAGCTATTACGTATTGCATTATTTGTGTCGAGTTCATTGCATTGAATGATATACAGAAATATAATACTTATAATTAAAGAAATAAATATGCATACGAAATATATACATAGAGCAGTAAATAAATAAATGGGAAAGTTTTCTTAAATGTTGTCTTTTTTTTTCTTTCTGTCGTTAGTGTTGAATTGACTCATTTTATTTTTATATCATAATTTATCGATTTCATCCCGATTATCTGTTGTCCTGTATTTGTTGTTTTACACTCAGAAGAAATGCATAAAATTTTAGTAAATTTTGAAAAGTATGTTGTTTTGTGAAGCGCATAAAAATCTTCAAAATTCTATTTCAAAATATGAGTAGAAATTCTTTTTTTATTTGAAAAATTTGATCTGACATTAGGTTTCAGAAAACGAGAGAGATTAAGTCGGAAACGAAATTACAAATCGAGTGAATTCATATGCAGTACTCCACAAAACATAGATAAAATTTGTTTTTATAGTTTAAAAATATCAGTTTTGTTTTTTTCAGCGGCTAAATTGTTTTAGTACAAAACTGTCCAATTTTTCAAATTTAAATTTTCCTGCTTTCTAAATAAATTTCTATAATTTTTGAGTAATTGTGCCCGCGCCTGAATGCTTTAGAGAAATTTAGAATGGAAGATCCCGAGTTCAAAACCAAGCTAATTTTAGTTCTTATTCTAAATTTAGTTATTATGTTTAAAAAATACTGCTCTTAACATTTTTAGAACTTTTAAAAAGATACCCGTTTCTGGTCGTTCTTTTAGATCAACTCGTTTATGATGTTTGGACGCAAAATTATTTTGAACTAATATTGCTCTTATAAACTTTTTTAATAGAAATGTTTATAGCAACTCCATACTTTGCTTAAATTTTGAAGGCTTGTTCTGAAATTAATCTGATGAATATTCTGATGGAAGGATTCAGGAATTATATGTGACCAGTAGTTTTCCCCATGTATCGAATTCTTTGACATCTTGTTGAAAACGAACGTATTTTTATCGATTAATTACCAATCGTTATAACATTTGAAATATTTCGGGAAAAAAAGGAAGTTCTTATTTGATTCAGCAAAATTTTGAAATTGAGTCGTTATGAAACATTTCTAGATACTTATTTTATTTTACCATATTTGCTTTCAGAAGACAATTTTACGTTGGACAATATTTAAATTTTGACTCAGAAGAATTTTTGCTCATTATGAAAAAAAGTTCATGTCTAAAAATCGTAAACGAATTGATTTAGAAAAACTACCAGACACGGGTATCTTTTTTTTGCCCTCATTTCAGAATATTTAGGTATTGCTCATGTGTTGGATATTGTAATTGCTTATGACCTTCCCATCTTATCTATCTGAGATATTCTCTTATTTTGGATGAAGTTTTGGAACAATTCTCTAGTTTTCTGAATGTTTCTAACCATCTGCCGTCGATGAGTTAGGCAGATCCACAAAACAAAATCTTTTTTTTTTCACAGAATTTTAAGAATCTGAATCTGAAAAGCAACAATATTCCTTTTTTTCCAATTTCAACATTCGGAATTTTTTTAAAAATTTTTTTATGCTTTTATAAAAATAATTCAACTCAATTTCTAACTTCAGATTTTCGCTGAGTGTTTTTATTTTAACCACAATAACTTACTGGGTTGCGCACAGTGGTTATTAGGTGGATAAAAAATATCCATGAAATCTTTTTGTGCACGCATAAAATTTCACAGATTTTTTGAAGACATCTTGTTCCCAATCAATATTTTTCTTATGACCTTCAATACTTGCATTGCAATATGTGGGCGAGTTTTCCCAGTCTTTGTTTATATTCTGGTCTCTTCTGTTTGAATTCTCGATTCAATGCCAACTAAAAATTTAACTTCCAATAAATTAAATTTTCGAGTTTCTTAGAGGTTTCCACTTCTATATCACTTGCAAGAAACTTGTGAAGATATTTTTGAAGACAAGATAGTTGTATTTTTGGGCCTCAGTAGTCGAGTGGTTAGTGTGCTTTAGTGCCAACCCAGAGGTTCCGGGTTCGAATTCCGGTCTAGCAATGGTTCTACGCTTTTACCTTTCTTTAATTCTTTCCTCATTCCTAATCAACTGAAATTAAAAATTCATCAAAATTTACGTCCTTAGAAGTTGTTGTTGGTGGTAGGGATGTTTGTGGAATGAGATTGCCTAATAACTCAAATTGAATGAGATAAAAGCATCACACTTGCCTCAGATTCAAATTCGCATGTTGATATAGTGCTCCGGCACACAAACAACATTATACACTTGTTTCTCTTGATTTCACTTTCTCTTCTACTTTTCTTTTTCCTCATTTCCGAACCAAAGCGGACTTGACTGAATAGGTTTGACACCTCAAGTCCTTGGTTCAAAGCTAAAAAAAAATATATGGGGAGCCTCTCTGAACTTTTGAACGAGAGTATAGTTCTCCCTCTATGAGACTTCGGTTGTACTTGAAGGCAAGTACTGCTGCTATATTACTTATGATAGCGAGGCTATTTATTTAAGAGCGAATCCTAGTTAGCGTGATTCGTAAAGGTCTTAACGAAGCACTAGTTAGCTTCCAAGCATTTACCGTATTACTTGTGAGAACGAGTCAGTTCATTGTGAGCGAATTATGGTTACCTTGATTCGTGAAGGTTTTGACGAAGCACCACTAAGCTTCGAAGCAGTTTCTATACTTCTTGTGAGAACAAGGTTGTTCATTTGAGAGCGAATCCTCGTTAATATGCTTCGTAAAGGCACAACGAAGCACCAGTAAGCTTCCAAGTAGCTATTTGTGAGATAAGCAATATCTAGTCTGTGTCATTCGAGAGCGAACCTCTAAAATGCTCCAAATTAGCTTCGAAGAGGGTGGGATATGCAATAACTTGTTATAAGTTCAATTTTTAGTTTGTATATTCTTAGTTGGTAACAGTAGCGATCTCTGGTAATCATATAACTAGGTTTAAGCAGTCCATAGAACCATTTCCTTCTGGTCCCAGCAAATTTTAAATATTCTTTCCGTAGGTAATGCATACTGGTTGCGATTTTGATGGTTGGCGTGGGTCTTTTTATAATTTTTTGCATAGATGGTGTTGTGGATGTAAGTAGAGAACATATGTCTACACTTAATGCGTTCTTAACGCCATCCAGTGGCTTAGAACAACACGGCAACACACCTTTTTAAAAATGTACTACGACAAGTAACAATAGGGGGTCTCAGATATTGCAACGTGACCAAAAATATAAAATTTGAAGGAATTAAAATTAATAACACATAATTGCAAAACATTTTCATTCTTACTTTCATCTTCATGTTTGATCGTCTAAATTGATGGTTAATTATTGACAAGTATAGTAAGGGCATTATTTTTCTCTGCTTGCTTTTCGGCAGTTGTTTCTTTTTTTGCTCGTTCATATTATTTTCGGTGATTTTTTCTGATTTTATTATCGGAGGGCCTGATCGTCGGTATACAAAAGTTATTTTTTTTGCCATTGATTTAAAAACAAAATTATTTGGATGCCACTTTTATGTTTACAAATGCATCTGGCCGGTCTGCTTTCAACAGGGTAGAGAGAAGAATGGCTCCTCCCAGTAGACCCGAGTAAGTTATAAAGGTTAGTTATAAAGGTAGCGAATACAATAACCTTTTTATAACTTTGTTCTATGAGCTGAGCTCGGAATATAATACACCCCAAAAAGTATACTCTAAAATTTTGTTGCACAAACCAAATGAGATTCATTAAATTTTTTTTATAAAAACGATTCAATGCCAATGATGACGCTTTTTATAAGCCAAAAAATAACTTTTACAAAACACTTCTTTTCATCGCATGAAATAAATAACATAAAAGTTGCAAAACTTACTTTACTTACTACTTTTTAGAAGATTTTACTTACTACTTTTATCGATTTGAAACATGAAAATGAGATTTTTAAGTAGAATCGATATCGGTTCAATAAAAAAACTATAGCGTTTTATTTTGCTGCTATATGGAAGTTGGATGTGACTATTGATATGGATATGTTGGATATGGTTATATAGCCCATTCCAACTTGTATACTTAATTTTATTGCAAACCTTTAATTTATTGGCAATTTTTGTTTGTAACTCAACCACTGTATGCTGTGCCACCGCGTGCGTTCCACCCAAATATGAGCCATGGTCGTTGCAGTTAATAGCATTTGACCCCGCCCATATTATTCTCTAGGCAACCACCTCTGTATGGGTGCTAAGGATCGATTTAATTTTCCTGGTTTTCTATACTTGTCTTGGAATTTGTTATTTATCAAAATTCTATCATTGAGGCAGATGTACTGGCAATAGAACGTCGAACGTATTGTCGAGCTCATTCTAATATTTATTTTGATTATATATGTATATAAAAAATTATCAATATTGTGTATGAGACAAAGAGGAAATAATTGAAAATAGAATAACAAAATGTTCCAACAAATGAAAAATCGAAGAGTTGCAGGACTGCACTTGGTGGGCAGGCAAATGGGACCTATGGCAAAATGTCCACCAAAGTATTCGGACGAAGATTGGGATTTCAATAATAAAGTAAAGTTTCGTATAACTTGCGATCAGGAGCGCATGGCCGAAAGAATTGTAGAGTAAGTAGAAGGAAACGGAAGTGAAAATTAACATGGCAAAATTCGAAATCAATTTAACACAAAATTAAAAAAAAAAATTTAAACATGTGTTCTACTATTTCATACATAGAGAATCTCGTCGTGTAGTCGATGAAACTAATGATACCACAAAGAACTGGAAGCGTGAAGTCGATCATCATCTACGTGAGCGAGCAAGTGAAATTCGTTTTCTTGTCGATGAGCTGAACAAGCAGAAGAAAACTGCTCTACTCGAGGATGAGGCCTTGAATACGTATCGTGATCGCGTGCTGAACGCCATCGCTTTTCTGCGTGAGAAATCTTTAGCCATTTGCCAACGCTGTTTGATACTGCGCGAGGGTCGAATTGGTGTTGACTTGGTCGATGATGAGGTCGATCGTCAGTTGCGACGTGAACTCAAGGTTATTAAAGGTTGTCAGTGTTTAATGGATAAGGCGCTCAAGGAGGCCACCGAGCAAATACGCAAGCTAAGAGCTACCATGTATTTGTTAGATAAGGATTTGGCGCAAAAAGACAAATCATTGCTTATCGATGAGAAAAATTTGACTCTGCGCGAGAACCAACGAGACTTGGGCATGGGTCAAGATCTAACGGCTCAACACTGGTAGCTATATCTATATATATTTCTAGCAAATGAGTATATTTTTTTCTTTTTATACTTTACCACCAGCGCATATTCGCTCAATGAATGGGAACAGACCACCTACAAAAACCTTGAGAATAACGCCAAGGAGCTTAACTCCGCTGCCCAGCTGCGTGCTTATATTGATTTGCTACTGAAGCAAGTATGCGAGGATATGCAAAATCAGACCGATCGCACAAATGATGCATTCGAGCGACGCATTGCTGAAATGACTCACATAAAACATTGTCTAGAGAACAAGCACAATGACTGTATGAATCATATCACCGATGTCAATCGCAATATACAGATTTTGGAAAAGGAGATGGAGGATAAGCAACGTTCATTGCAGCTGTGCCAGACGCGCCTTAGTAATCGTGCACGTCGCCCAGGTCTTGAATTGACCTGTGACACCGTTCAGGATGCACTTTATCATGAATCAAATGCACTGAAGGCATCTATGTGCAAGCTTACTCAGAAAATTAATGAGAATAAGGCATCTTTGCGCTATTTGTTGCATGTTCAGATCATGCAGGAGGAGGAGATCAACATTAAGGCGAATAGCATTAAAATTGATGAGGTGGATTGCATGACCATACGTCAGGCATTGCGTTATCAGACGTTTTAAGTGGCTCTATCGAAAGTACTGTATGTGGTGGTTATGGTGTATTCTATGCTGTTTAAGAGTTATCACTAGAAATATATGATTTAACTTGAAGATGACCATAAAATGTTAAGATCACATATGACAGGCAGAATAAATGAACAAAATTCAACTTCAAAATAGTTTAATGCAGTATTTTATAGGGAAAAGCATTTGGTTGGTTCAGTATTCAAAAACGAATTTTCTAAGATCGCTTACGAATTGAATCCAGATTTTTCGAATAGCCTACATGTAGGCTGCACTCATACTGTGAGTTTGGTCATTCTGCAAGGCTGCGAGTTATTAGTTTTGAGTTATTATATGAAGAGTGCCCAACCTATATGCACTCTTAGAGATTTCAACTCCGAATTTCATTACCCAGAAGACCAGACTTTTGCACGAAATTTCCCTAAATATGGTTCATTCTACGCATTCCGGAAGTCAAAATTGAAGTAGTGTGACACATACTTTGTAAGAAATTGTAAGAATTTTCAATAAACTATTTAGGTGTCATCACAATTGAAAGCAGTAAACCAGTTTTGGAAACATGACCTACTAGATATATGAATATAACTGGTAAACTTGAGAAGAATAAGCGACAGTTTATGAGGTAAGGGTTTGTTTCAGAGAATAGAGACTGCTGCCAAGACAAAAGTTTTAAGAGACTTTTGACTGTTTCTCTTTTAAAAGTCCGCCTGGTGGTGATGATTTTTGTCTTATACGTATATTATACAATGATTATATCCGTAAATTATGTGTTTTAATAGGTCTGTTCGTGTACTTTTCTGGTAAAATAATAAAAAACGTCAAAAGCAATTAAACTGAGGGAGAATTAACTCCAACACTAAAAAGTAAACGAACGATTTTCTGGTAAAAAAAAAAACTGAAAATTTACCTAGTTCGCAACTGCTGTGCTACTCCTCACACCTACCGTTTGACAGTTTTCATCTTTATACCTCATGAAATTCTACTAGTAAAAACTTTAAAAAACTTGAACGCAGAGAAAATCGAATTTCCCCTCTTTTACACAATCCTCTCAGTAAACGAACACTTTTCAGGCACTTTCAAGTAAAAGTTTTTGAAATATTTCGTTTGCATTCGACTACGCGAACAGACCTAATATGTTCTTAAGAATGTTCTTAGCTGCTGTATAGGAGGGAAATTGTGAAGAAAATTGTGAGATATTTGTAATGGAGAGAAAAAGACTGCAGATTCTTGATTAGTCCTTAAATTATACCTAAACCGTTAAAATCATTAAAAATATAAGGTCAAAAATTTAAGTTGAAGCACACTGTAATAAGGAAGTAATGACAGCCAGATATTAGGTCTGTTTCTGTACTCACTTTAAGTAACTTGAAGTAACTCGAAAGCGTTTCTTTGAACATTTTTCAGCACGAGAGAAAAGAAGAACGATCAAAAAGTCACTCGCTATTACTTGAACTTTACTTGAAAAATTTGTTCGAGCACGAATTTTTCGATTTTTTTGAGCTTCAAACAGGTGGTTGTCAAAGCGACAAAATATAATTGTTGTGTTGACATGTGTTGTGAAAAAGCTTGCAATTGATAGCAAATTAATCAAAATAGTTAAAATAGCCAAATTGACCGTAGATGAAAGTGTTTTAAATAAACCAATAAGGTAAATAAAATTTTAATTTCAATTTCAACTGCTAAAAACAGCTTTATAAATTTTCATACTCTCTTTGATGATTTTTATTTAAATATATGTCTTGTTATAAAATTTTTAATTCACATGGTAAGCAATTTATACTATTTTCAAACTAAAGTCAAAGAACTGCTTTTCAGCTGAAAAGAAAATTTTTATAAATGGCCAAGCAATTAGCTGTATTTTCATTTGACAGTTCTTCTATGGTGAAAAGCTAAATAAAATGTTGCTTTCAGCTGAAAAATCATTATTGTCCAAAAGTAACTTTCATTTGACAGTTCTTCTATGGCGAAAAACTAAATATAATGTAGTTTAAAAGCTTTTATTCATTATAAAAAGCAATTTTTCGGCCTTAGTGTGAACATAGTAATAGGCAGAAATCGTTGAGCCAAGTATATGTTGTTGGAGTGATTATACATTTCTAAAAAAGACAGATCGAAATGAAGATCAATGTTATCATGACGAGTAGTGTCCGACCGAAACCAAAATTTTGGCCGAAACCGAAACCGAAACCGAATTTCGGCCATTTTTGTAATATTCGGCCGAAACCGAAACCGAAACCGAAACTGAATGTCTACTTGAAAATTGTTTTAAAAAACAAATTATTTTTTAATTTTCTTGTTAAAAGCTTTCAAAAATATAACAATTGAAACATATTATAATAACGTATATATACGATAAATATTCTTTTGCCTAATTTACGAGCCTCTTATAAAGCCTTTACAAAAAAAAAAAAACCCAAAAACAGTATTCATAAACGTCTAATACCGACAAAAATCTCTTATAAAGGCTTCTTAAATGAGTAACCTTCAATAAACCCTTGATAAAGATTTTTTAAAATTTTTAATCTAATGTGAGCACAAATATTGTCAAAAATACTTCAAACTGTTTCAAAAAATATGGAAACATGGCAAAACATTTCAAAATATTGAAAATAAAAATTATAAGTGACAATTTTTTTTCAGAGAAGAACATAGATTAAACATTTTTTTGACTGTTTGCATGTCAAAATATGTGACTATTGCTTTTTGACTATTGAGCACTTTAAATCTATTTCAAGATATTTTTATGAATAAGACCGTTTGAATATTAATGTTTAACTTTAAAATAATAAATAAAGAGATCATTTTAATATCACTTTAAGGAACTTTTTAGTATTTAAAGATAAATAACTTAATATTATAATATAAAAAAAATCTACATTTATCGTTTTGTGCTGGGCCCAACCCACACGGTAAATCAAATGACTGAATTTCACGGTTTTGTTCTAATTAACACCATTAAAAATTTTGATGAAAGCGAACTCACATCTACCATTGAAATATACATATGTAAGAACCGAATTAGTAGTGTCCGATCAAATATTCGGTTTCGGTTTCGGTTTCGGCCATATTGATGCCGAATAGCCGAAACTGATTAAAAGGGCCGAAACCGAAACCGAAACCGAATATTCGGTCGGACACTAATGACGAGGCAAAAAGCTTGCAACGGTGGTTACTAAGTTACGATAGTGGTTATAAAGTTATGAAGTTTATTTTTTGTTAAAAAATGTCACATTAAAACAAAATACTTTAACTTTCCATATTTCAGTATATTTCAGCAGGAATTAAATCAAATTAGATAAGCAATAAAGAAAAAGTGTCTAGATAAAAATAACTAATATTAACAACTGTCAAAATATATTTTTTTCTCACACCTTAACAGAACTTAGCAGAGAAATAAACAACTATAGATCATAAAGTCGCGTTTCACACCATTTTTTAATATTTAAATTGTTTATATGATAAACTCTTGTTGAATAAATATTGCAAACTGACATTTTATAACGTTTCTTTCCATATGCTACAATCAACGCTTTCTCTGCGATCCATAACACGCGGTTTACATTGGTAATAAATTATTGTATAAAATATTGCTTACCATACATATTGCTCATGTAGACCACTTATTGCTCATGGCCATTTATGGTAATTTATGGCCATTTTTGTCATTATTTACCATCACTAACATTACCTTCACTAAAAAGTCCATGTATTTGTCAGTGGTCCAAATTTATTCATATTTATTTTATTTTATGATATGGTATACCATAGATTGCCCACGTAAAAAATATTGGTTGCAATATTTATGGTAAGAAATAGAATTTGACAGTTGGTATAAAATAATTTATTGTCAGTGTGGACCGTGGTTAAGAACTGATTAAGAAAGCTCTTTTAAATATTGATGCTGGCAGTACTTTCGTCACAAAATAAATTAATAGGGATGGCAGCCCTTTTTGTCAAACGCTGGCAGTTCACAAATGCATACACACATATACATTCTTCACACATTCACATAATTTGACATCGCTTTCAGATTTTCCAAAATTGATGCGGGGCTGTGTATTTTTCATTTTTATTTTAAAATAAAAACTAATTAAAGTATTAAAAGCGTTGCAGCAACAAGTTTGAACGGGTAAGCGTTAAATTATAATTAAACATTCACTGAAAACAACTTGCATTTATATATAAAGCACTTGACATAGATTTGTCTTAAGTGTGCCCAGCAGTTACTGGGGGAAAACATATCAAAATTCAATCAATAAACATTTAGTATTCTCCATTTTTACTTCAACTTTTGGCAACAATAGAAGAAAAATGTCTAAACGTGCCGCCGATGAAGGCAGCGGTGCTGCCGCTGCCACAAGCACAAATCTTGGTCAGCCACCCATTAAGAAGGTGCACTTCGAGCCGCACCTGATTGGGCCTGTCTCCACATTAGAGGAGATGGATATAAAGGTGTTGGAATTTCAGAATAAAAAGTTGGCTCAACGCATTGAACAACGTATGCGTAGCGAAGCAGAACTACGCCACCGCATCGAGCAGTTAGAGAAACGTCAAACCCAAGACGATGCGGTGCTCAATGTGGTCAATCGCTATTGGAATCAGCTTAACGAAGACATACGCGTGTTGTTGCAACGCTTCGATGCAGAGACTGCCGATGAGTCTGAAAATAAGAATGAAAATGAGGTAACCACATCTTTCCTTACACAGCTCTCGACCTGGGACAAAGAAGAGTTGGATGATAAGTTGGCTAACCGCGTGCAGGTCTCAAAGCGTGCTGTTGCCAAGATAGTACAGGTAATCGATCGTATTATGCAGCGTAATGAAAAGATAACCATGGCGCTTAAAGACGGTACTGTAGCTGGCACTGGTGCGGGCGCAGGAGCAGAAAATGAAGATGGTAGCGATGGCATGCTGTCTATAGATGAAACGTTGAAGCAGACTCACATAGAGATAATGACTGAAAATCGTAACTTGCAAAATTTGAACACTTCGCTACATGAAAAGTTCCATACCATGTCACTGAAAATGAAAGAATATCAGGATGCACTCACGGCAAAGGAAACTGAAAATGCCGAGCTTAAAAATCAAATTGATGAATTGCAATACGATTTAGAGAAGATACATTGCCGCAATGATAAGCTGGAAAATCATTTAGCAGAGGCTATAGAAAAACTCAAAGCATACCACCAGATGCACGGTGATCCAAATAAGAGTGCAGCTACGAGCACAGTCAAGTGCATAACACCATCAAATGCAAGTAGCCAGCACTTTGAGGATTTGCAAAAGGAGTTGGAAGAATATCGTGAATTGGCCAATAATCGTTTGCAGGAATTGGATAAGCTACATGCCACACATCGTGAAACCTTAAAAGAAGTGGAAAAGCTAAAAATGGACGTAAGTAATTGTAGTATTTGTAGGTTAAATCAATAAATATGTAATTCTTTGTACATTAGATACGTCAACTGCCGGAATCAGTGATTGTTGAGACAACCGAGTACAAGTGTCTGCAGTCACAGTTCTCGGTACTCTACAATGAATCCATGCAAATCAAGACAATGCTGGACGAGACACGCAATCAACTACAAACTAGCAAAAATCAACACTTGCGTCAGATCGAAGTGATGGAGAGCGAAGAGCTCATTGCTCAAAAGAAGGTGCGCAGCGAAATGATACAAATGGAGGATGTGCTGGCGCAAATACGCAAAGAATACGAAACGTTACGCATTGAGTTTGAACAAAATATGGCAGCGAATGAGCAGACAGCACCCATTAATAGGGAAATGCGTCACCTGATCACATCACTGCAGAATCACAATGGCCAGCTAAAAGGCGAAGTTCAACGTTATAAGCGAAAATATAAGGACACTTCAGCTGACAATGTGAAGGTACTCTCAGAGGTAACTCAAAGAGTGGTAATTAAATTTGTTTTTTTTTTCTTTATACTTACAGTTGCGTAAGGAATTGGATGAGGCACTTGCTAAGTTGGAAGGCAACAAGCAACAATCTTCATCAGCTGAAGACATTAAACCAGATGGCAGTGGGAATGCTAAAGATGAACCTGGTACAGGATCTAGTGCGTCTGGTTCCGGTACCGATGCAGGAGCAGCGGTAAAAGATGAAACCTCTGGTGCTTCGCATGTTAAAGGTATGCTTTCTCATCACTTAAATCTTTAAAGTGCTTCAAAAATAGCTTAAAAAACATTTTTTAAATACTTTCTGACAATGAATGACCAACAAAACAAAAAGAAAAGTAAATTTCAGCGAAAATAAGCTGCACAATTGAGAATTTAGTAATTAATATGTAAATGATTAAAGCATTAAGACTTTGAAAATTTGAAACTACAATATAAAGCTTATAAAATTATCATTAAACCTAATAAAGTGCTTCTCGTATTAATTACGTATTAATTACGTACGTATTAATTTAGCACATTATTTGCATTTTACTGAACTGTTTCTCTTCTTTGCCTATAGCTGAAGACGACCAAGACGATGAAATGTCAAAAGACCAAAAAGATGGTATTAAACAAGAGAAATCCACACCGACTGCAAATGCAGGAGATAAAAAGGATGGCACAACTGGAGCGGCTGGCAATGCAACAACAACTGCAACAGGTGGCGCTACAATTAAAATAGAAAAAGATGTCAAAGATACGCAAAAAGTCAAGGAAATCAAAATTGCCGAGTCCGAATTTGTCAGAGATCTTAGAGCTCAACTGAAGTAAGCATTCAAACTTGCATCAGTCAACCTCCTCAAAAATTTAAATTTAATCAAATTTGTGTGTTCACTTTTACAGAAAAGCGCTGAATGATCAAAAAGAAATGAAGCTGTTGCTGGACATGTATAAAGGTGTCTCGAAAGACCAGCGTGATAAGGTGCAGTTGTTAGCAACGGAGAAGAAACTACGTTCCGAAATAGAAGAACTCAGACAGCAACTTAAAAAGTTGCAGGAAAGTAAGCGTGAGGAACGTAAAAAACTTGCAGACGAAGAAGCACTGCGTAAGATAAAACAGCTGGAAGAACAAAAGTATGAACTACAGAAGCAGGTGGCAAATCAAAAGCCACCAGAAAATCCATGGGGCACGCAGCCAGGTGGTGCAAACTATGTGCGTCCATTTGTGGGCTCACACGAGGAGGAGGCATTGCTCAATGAAATGGAAGTTACCGGTCAGGCATTTGAAGATATGCAAGAGCAGAACTCACGTTTAATTCAGCAGCTGCGCGAAAAAGATGATGCCAATTTTAAACTCATGTCCGAGCGCATCAAATCGAATCAAATGCATAAACTCTTGCGCGAAGAAAAGCAAATACTTGAAGATCAAATGGCTACGCGTGATACTCAAATTGAAGCTATGCACATTGTATTACGCAAGCTGGAAGAGAAGGAACGCAGTCTGCAGAATACTGTGGCTACAATTGAAAAAGAGCTAGTCCTGCGCCAACAAGCAATGGAAATGCACAAGCGAAAAGCTATTGAATCGGCGCAGTCAGCTGCCGATCTGAAGCTGCATTTAGAAAAATATCACTCACAGATGAAGGAAGCGCAACAAGTGGTTGCTGAGAAGACCAGCTCACTGGAAGCAGAAGCCTACAAAACGAAGCGTTTGCAGGAAGAGTTGGCGCAATTCAAGCGCAAGGCGGAACGCATGAAGAAGATCGAAATGGCAGGTACCACAATCGACGAAGTGATGCTTGAAGAGATACGTGAGTACAAAGAAACGCTCACATGTCCATCATGTAAAGTTAAGCGCAAAGATGCTGTGCTTTCGAAATGCTTTCATGTATTCTGTTACGATTGCTTGCGAACGCGCTACGAGACACGACAGCGCAAGTGTCCGAAGTGCAATTGTGCCTTCGGTGCCAACGACTATCATCGTTTGTATTTGACTTAAGTACTTATATTGAATATTAACTTTTTTTAATTGCAAAACATTCGTTTTTTTGGTACATTAAAACACAAATTAATTCAAGCAAAAATAACTTAATACAACACAAAAATAAAACAAAACCCTAAAACAACCGAGAAAAAAACATTCAATCATGATTTGTTTAGCATATAAACTTCCATTCTATTGTATTTTAAGATACATAAATTAAAAAAAAAATAGTTTACTCTGTATTGTTTTGAATCATTAACGCAATATTGTGTTTCAACCGCACATAATAGCTGGAAAACTCTTATCGACTATTTTAAAATTTGTTGTCTAATTTATGTTGTCTATATGTCACACATCATTCATGATGTGGCACATACAGAACAGGCATGAAATATATATATATATTTTTTTTTAACAAATACTGCTTTTCATTGAAAGATTTTCATGCAGAAAGCAATTTTTAAAAATAATCTTATAGTTAATTGAGAAATTATGTTTACCTTAGAGATTAAGTTACAATAAATCATCAATTATCTATATTTAAAGTGCTTATAATTAAATTCTATGTTGAAATGTTATGAGTGAGAAAGTTGAAGTTTCGAATACTATGTTCTGTTAAGTGATCTTTCTATTGGGGCTATAAATATTTTGTAAAAACATGGTGTAGGCTGGATATTGATCTTTTTAGAATTAATAGAATTATTTAAAAACAAATCGTTTGTATTTTTTTAGAAAGGATGTACTAAGTCTTTAATAAATTTAATACGATACTGTTTTTGAAATTGTTGATTCCGCAAAAAACGACAGATATGAAACCAAAAATAAACATTTTCTTGGCGGTCTCGGTAGTGCAAACTTCACCGCCTTTTATTCAAGCCATGTCTCTGGGTTTTACCTTTTAAATTTGAAAAAATTTTAACTTTAAGTTTTTTTTTTAACTTAAACCAACGATCAGGCGATGCCCCATATAAATACGTCAGCATTAGTCTAAATCTGCATTACAGCGATTCCTAGCCTCAATGTGAAGTCTTTTTGTATCTGCACTTTTGGAAGAACGCTACTTCTGGAAGACTTCCTCGTTGTATCCGACTGCAATCCTGCAAGTCTCATTAAACCAAGACTGGTCTTTTGAGTTAATGCTTCTTATTGGGAATTAATGATCGCATACCTAATAAAATAATTTCCTGCGACATTGACGCGCGGTACTCACATTTCTGTCAGCGAAACAAAAGTTCCAATTGAAGTTGCGGTCAAAATTATTTAACGTAAGCAATCCTCTTCGGGGCTTTTTGCGTAGAGGTGCGAAGGTTCGAATATAGAAAATCAGCTAAACGAGTACTTACAATGGTCCAAATTGCCAAAAGGTACATTGATACTCATATCATATTAATCATGGCACGAAGTCAGAAAAAGGTCTAAGATTTTTTTAACATTGCAGGTCAACTCTTGGAATGTAAGTAGACTCCTTCACTAATTGAATCAGTTGGCTTGATTCAGCAATAAGCTCAAAATATTGCCCTTCAGGTGTCTATGGTCTCAAATGACATAACCAAGCCGGATTGTGAACATTGAAATAGCCTGTAACAACGATTTAACTTTCAGAAAATAAGCCCATAATGTGCATAATCGAATCAGAAAGAGGAAAGCTTAGTTTGTTAAAAGAAAATTGGTTGGTAGAAACTAAACAAAACTTTAATGGTTACACAGCCACACATAAAAACAATGTTTTGCTCTGGGAATCAAACCATGTTTTCTCTATGTTCTTTGGGGCGCTGAATTTGAATCCGAGGTCCTTGCCTGAACCGAGAAAAACCCATAGTAAAATTATCTAAAATGGCTTTTGTGGAAAAAAAAATTACAGCATTCTGTCGAAAAAAAAACTTTAAATATAAAAATAAAGTCTAACTCTTTTATATTGAATATTTTTGCTGTAGATCAAACCCCGAGAAACAATTTGTGTACGCACCAAAGTGGTCCAAGACTAAAGTACCGAGTATCGGACGAAAGTCCATTGTTAAAGGCTACGAGTAGTAACGAAAACCTACGAAGTTAATGAAAACAAAACTAATTGCAAATTTATATTGCACCGAATGCAAATTTGTGAAAAAGACCGAGAAAAAATGCATATATTTTACCGAAAATAGGATCCGAACTGGCCTGAGTCTTAACTATAATGCACACAATACATACCTAACAAGTACTTTGGAAATCATTTGAAATAGTACCGTAGTTAGTCTGTATTATGTTCATAAAGGGTTAAAAACGAGCGTATTTATTCGGACATAATTAACTAACGAGTGCCTGCCCAAGGTTTCCAGATGTAGCACTTTTTTCGATGCTGAGGTCAGACATTCACCGACATGGGCACCAGATATATAAAGGCTTCTTTATTCACACAAACTATGAAATTGTTTCTCGGGTCCTATTATCACTTGAAATAAACTAGTTGGTTTTTCCAATTGTTTCCTCAATAACTCTCATGCCTAAAGTCAACTCTCATATAACATCGTATTATTCTAAAATGATTTGTTTATTTTCTAATTTAAAATTCAACTCAAAGGTATACTATTCTTGAGATATCTGAATCAGAATAATATTATAAGTTTCAATGTGGTTATTTAGCTTGATGTAATTTCGCAAGATAATTCGCAAAAATTGTCTATTTGTTTCTTTAAATTTTTTTAAAAATTCTGCTGCATATATGAAGTGTATTTATCAATATTTATAAATTTAAAAAGTGGCCTATCCCCTTAAAACACAAATCTTCATGAATACAATAAATGCAACGCTGCTGCCTTGCTGTAGCTGTGTTCAGTGCGGTTTGGTTGCTGTTTTCGCCACATTTGTTGTAGATGTTGTGCGAAGGCCGGTTTAGTTCGGTCCTACCCTACGTTAAGTGCAGTGAAAATTAAAATCTACGGCAAATGGGAGTAAAATTTGTGCCTCTGTCACAAAAATGAAGTGAAAATAAATACATAAATAGTTGTTTTAAATTTTTTGTTTATATGTTCTTTTTCTAAATGAAAGTGATAAATGTTGGTGTAAATTTGACATAATCGTTGGATAATAGAAGTAAAACAAATAAGTGCGCGTACATAAAGTTAATTTAAGCCATTGAAAATGTTGACTTGGCCGATGTGAAGAAATCAATTGATTTTCCAATTTGTCTGCACCGCTCAAAAGCCACACACAACACACACACATTCAAACTCACACCCAGCAAGCTAAAGTTATTAAAAAAAAAACCAAAAAAAAAAGGAAAAGCTGCAAAGAAGATACCGAGGAACGAGGAAATTAAACGAAGAAAATCTGCAAGATTTTTGGCCAAAATCTAAGCTTTGATTAGATTGTTGTTTTGTAAGTAAGTGCAAAAAGATGTGACTGTGGGGAAGTTGCAAAACTAAATGGCAGGGGTAACCGAACATTGCTATGTGTTTGGGGCATAATTTGAAAATATGCTAAAAATTTGCAAATGTTTGAATGGGTTTGAAAAGCCAGATCAATCCGCAAATTTTGTGGCTTGTGAATTTGTGGTCAAAAGAAAACTGCTTTCCGGAAGTAATAGAAACTTGTTTGCCGATGGTGGTTAACCAATTAAAGTTGTACCTGTTAAATGTCACGGCACGATTACGATTTCCGGGGCGCCGCGATTTGAAGATGTTTTCTGGTAGAGAACAACAAAAAAACATGATTCGCCGAACAAAAAATCGATAACTCTATTAGTTATCGAGTTATCGATTTCTTAAAAAAAAATTTTGTTAAAAGATCTGTTCAAAAAAACATCTATATCTTTGCCGTTACTCAATGGATCCTTAAGATTGATATGTCATTTTAAAGGTCATTAAATGACCTTGCAAATATATATCTTATAAATATCATTGCTACAATATTTTTAATTTTATAAGCGAATTTATTCCAAAGTTGAATTTTTTAATAAAAAGAACCGTTATTTTCTAAAAAATTTACGTTATTAAGTTACTAAAAATATATTTTTTTTGAAAAGCTAACAGTTCAACCTTTTGTTTGACATATAAAAATATACATTTTTTATTTAATTTCACACTATATTACATAAAATTAAAATTTTCCAAGTGTTTTCTTTGTTAAAAAATCTGTTCACATAATTTTCTATATCTTTGCCAATATCCAATGGATCTTAAAGATAGACATGCTATTCGAAAGGTAATTAAATGCCTTTTCAACAATATATAATACAAATAAAAATTTTTCTGCAGTATTTTCGTTTTTAAGGTACTAAAAATATATACTTTTTGATAAGCTGAAAGTTTTACCTTTTTTTCGATAGATAAAAAAATTTATATTTTTTTATTAACTGGTCGACCAAAAAATACAAATTTTTTTAACTGACTCGAAAATCCCGTTAATTCATATAAATATTGTATTGAATTGGCGATATTCGTAAATATGGAGTAAGAAAGCAAAACATCTAAGGTAAATATGAGTGAAATAAGCAATTTTCCGTACAAGGGCAAATCATTGTAACATAAAAACACGACAAAAAGTCAAATAAATTATATATATTATATACCAAATGAAAGACAAATTTTCAAGCTTTAATAATTTACTCTTTATAATTCATAGTAATAACGGTAATTTTTGAGAAAATAACGGTTTTATGTAAGAAAATATTCTTTTATTGCATAAAAATACCTATAAAATACAAAGTACTCAACAGATTTCATTAATTTAAAATTTTTCTAAAAGCCTTATATAAAACCTTTTAAATTTTACCTTAATCATTAATATCGGTTATATATTAAGAATAATACAGCCGATTTTCTTCATAGACCTTATAGAAAAAAAAATTTTTTTAAAAATCGATAACTCGGAAACAAATTGATAACAATACATTTCCTTTGGCTATTCTTATTTTTATTAAGAGTAGTCTTCGAATCCATCGTCAAAACGCGGCGCCCCGGAAATCGTAATCTCCCCAAATTTTTTTCACTGACTTGAAAATCCCGTTAATTCATATAAATATTGTAGCTACAATGTTGCCTTAAAAACAATTATTTATTGAAATGGCAATATTCGTCAATATGG